>CAWUFW010012253.1:0-554540 GCA_963921515.1 Calotriton arnoldi
ATGATAATGATGTACTGGTATATGGCATGATAATGATGTACTGGTATATGGCATGATAATGATGTACTGGTATATGGCATGATAATGATGTAGATGTAGCCTATATTTTGTTTTCAGTTCATGGGAAGTAGAAGCAGATCTTTTGAAAGGGCATATTTGCCCTAGGACTTGCTTGCACCTATAGCAGCCTGAATAAATGAAATTGACCAGCCATAGCCGGCATGTTTTGGAGTAGAGCAGGAATCGATTTTTCCATGAGTGATTGATGCTTGTAATAACCTTTTTATGAATCACTCCCAATTTTGAAAAATAAGGGGACTGAAGCCATCTTGAAATGGTTTCATTTTTCTCAAGTAAGGCGTTTCCCAACTAATGAAAATGTGTAACTTCATTTCCGGGAACCTGAGGGTTCATTCTCGACATTCATACTAGTCAATCTCTACGTTGAACCGGGGGATGAACTTTTTAAAGAGCTTGCTTTTGCATTTCTTCAGTACATGAATGACTATTGAGTGAATGTTTAAAGATCTTTTCTTAATACAGCAATGACAATCAGGTGTATCTCAAATTGGACTCCCTGAATTCATCTCCGAGATGGACTCTTTTTTCCATGGCATACACACACGGATAGAACACAAGCACCTAGAATGAGGTACTTTCAAGACCGAATTTCTTCTTCACCCAAAATCTGACCCACCAATAAACCTAAATCTATATATCTACATATCTATATATATATATATATACATACATTTTTTTTTTTTTGTAAGAGATGGGTATGATAAATATTTTTATCAAAAATAATTCTTTATAATATGAATTTAATGAATTGAGATATCTTTGCATAATCTTTTTTTTAATTTTTGATATAAAGTCTATATAAATGCAAAATAAAATTTATGAATTGTTAAGAGAGGGTCTGTTGATACTCATCCCAGTTGTACATTGTTTTTTAAAACTTTTTTAATCTTTCTTCTGTTTTGCACAATTTTGCACATATATATATAATGAATTCAACAGCAAAGTAAACTTAAAATTTAACATTACAAGATGGCCACCATGGTGAGGTAGAATGTTAGTAAGTCCATCGTTTATGTTCAATGTGGATCATGTGACATTGTGAAAGTTGAAATGCTGTTGATTTGCACAGGGCAACTGACATTGACAAAGCCGCAAGGCGAAACGTGTCTGTCAGGGGAGCGTGGGGTCTGCACCAATAAAGTTATTTCAAACTAGAATTTGTCCCCGTGAGTGCTTTCCGTTTGGTACGAAGATAAAACGTACCTTGTTGCAGCACCTATGACGATTCACCATCGTGGGAGTGAGCACCCAGGAGAAACGGAGCGGCGGCGGTGACTTCCGGTGTATAAAATTTGATTTGGCCGCCAGCCCCAAGGTTCTTGATTAAGTGACGCTGTAATATCCACAGTGACTACGGATTGACTACGAACTAGCGAGCGTGACGCTCACGGAAACCAGAGGAGAGCACGGTTCCCGATGTCGGCTGACATGGTGTGGTCACTGCACTTCGGCTGGTGAGTGAGCTCCGCTTGTCCTGTAAATATTTTCCAATAGAACCTTGTCCTGTAGGGAACTGTTATTTGGTGCAGGCCCCTGCCATATTGAATAGTGCATTTTAAACGTCACTGTGCAAAATGTCAAGCATTAGTGAACGAGAAGAGGCGGCGGCGGATATATTCAAACCAGCAAGTGATAAGACATCTATGACAAACAAAAAAGGAGATAACATCGCAAATACATCCAAGGGGAATCTTGTAATTTTATTTCAAGCTCTGGAAAAGGCGCAAGAACGAGAGATAAGAAAATGGTGGGAGGCCACATCGTTACAAAGATATATAGAATGCGATCGCATTCCGAGGGGCCTACGCATCTTCACTGTCCCCTCATATGAACATCCGGATCCCGCACTTTTGAAAGAGTGGGCTGAATATACAGCGGGGTCCGCTAAAGGGATGGTGCAAATCTTAATAAAATACGCATGGAGCGACAGGGAGAAATTCTTGGCCGAAGTACAGAAACTTGAAGAAATGATTTCAAAAGATAAAGACGTCAAACAGAGTTGAGACTCTAAGAGTGGCAATGCTGAAACGTCTAAAGGATTACGAGGCCGTAATCAGATGCAGAAAGCAAACCAAATTTCAGAGGGATGAACAGGACTATCGCACTGGCCGTGTCCTAACCTTTGCGTGTAAATTTGATGCCCCAAGAAAAAGGATGATGCAGCAAGGCAATGTACGTAATTTAAACAATGATACATCTGAGTCCGACATAGAGATATCTGAAGGGGAACAAGTTTCCAATATGGATGAAAACGGAGGAAACCAAGCCTCTCCTTTTTCCAAGAGTACCAACTTATGAGGGAAACAAGACAAAGACCAATGCAAAGGAATCATCCTCCGCAGAAAAGGCAACAACAAAGAAACGAAAAACAAGGAGAGGAAGGAAAAGGAGGGAAGAAGGACTGTCATCGAGAGTGACTCGCAGCCAGTGGAGGAAGGGGAAACGATAAATAATGAGGACTTAAAAACAATTGTCAATCTTTCAGACAGAGTATTGACAGAGGATGAGATCAAGGTACTCCAATTAGGTTTAACCTTCTGTCCAACATCGGATTATAATTTTGTTCAAACAAGAATAGACCTGTTCAAATATATCCGAAAATTAAAATTGCAAAAAATCTTTATTCTGCATCCTAGACGAGATAGATCTGTGGGAGATATAAACCCGGAAGAAAATAACTCCAATGGACTAAGTGGTCAAGATTTAGAGACATTGATGGTATTGCAAGATCTAGATACGGGAGTCGTCACAAGAACCAAGTATGACAATGGATTCATATGTTGATATTACAGGACAATCGAGGGGTCTTAGCAACTTTAAACCAAAATCAAAAGTGATGCCACAGACACCCTTTGATACAATTGACGTCTTTAACGAAGCGGTTCTAAAAGATCTTAAAGAACTATCTAAAACCAAACGAGACAGCAAGGGTGATTACAATATTCCGAGAAAACAATGGGAAGCGATCCAGGCATTGAAAAAGGACTCTAACTGTGGAGATTAAACCCTCCGACAAAGGAGGCAATATTGTTGTTTTCAATAAAGAGCATTATATAAAAGAGGCATTAAGACAGCTTCAAGATACTCGAATGTTATGTACCTATTAATAGGTCAGATTATTCAAATTGCGTTCAGAGATACCACACGCTCTTGAGAGGCTGGAGGGATGAGGGAATGTTGAACCAAGATGAATTTTTATTTCTATATTGTGAGTCACCAGTTCTCCCAACGTTTTACCATCTACCTAAAATTCATAAGGACTCTGTTAACCCTCCTGGGAGGCCGATTGTGGCCTCAATTAACAGTCTCTTGGAGAACACATCACTTTATATTGATTTCTTCCTTAATCCCTTAGTAAAAGATCTAGTCTCCTACATTAGGGATACACAAGATTTTTTGCGTGTAATAGAGGGTACATTGTGGGAACCAGATATGCTTTTGATAACACTCGATATCACCAGTCTCTATACCTGTATTAAACATCAAGACGGGATAGCAGCCATTAAGTGGTATTTAGATAAGAGACCATCGACTTATTATATGCATAGTATAATGCTTCTTGAAATGATTACATTTTTGTTTGAATAACAACATATTTGTATTTGCAGGAAAACTATACCATCAAAAACGGGGGACCGCCATGGGAACGTGCTTCGCCCCCAGCTATGCGAATCTTTTCGTAGGCTGGTGGGAGAAGCACGTGGCCTGGGGGGACACAAATGAACAGTGGTTAGATAACATCATTTTATGGGCAAGATATATTGATGATCTTTTTATTGTTTGGAGGGGTAGCCGCTCCTCGGCTGAGGAGTACATAGCCTCTCTAAACAATAATGAATTGAATTTAGAGTTTACATGTCAGATTAGTACTAGCACAGTAAATTACCTTGATTTGGAGGTTTTTGTTGAAAACAATACGTTACATTCTCGTCTTGTACAGGAAACCAACAGCGGGGAATGCTGTGCTACATGCAGCAAGTTATCACCCCAATAGTCTTATAAGAAATATACCGTTTGGAGAATTATTGCGTATTAAACGCAATCTGCTCCAATCAAAAAGACTTTGAAACGGCCAAGAATGAAGCTATACAGAGATTTAAAAGGAGAGGATATAGCCATTCTATTTTAGAGCAAGCCGATAAGAAAGCTGGGGGACATAGATCGTAAAGAAGCTGTTAGTAGCAAAACCAAAAACAACCCATACACAAGAGAATAATGTAAGGATGATAACAACGTATAATAAGAAGTCAAGTGCTATAGTACATATCTTTCAAAAAACTGGCACATCTTACAGACGGACAATGTCCTAAAAATCATCTTCCGTCTCGCCCGTTGATTACTTATAAAAGATGTCAATCTATAGGTGATCATTTGATACATAGCCACTTTGATCCCATGATGAAACCTAAGAAATAAGATTAACATCATGGGTTTTTTTCCCATGTTTACGTTGCAAAGCCTGCAAACACAGTAAGAAAACCTCCACTTATAGAGGAAGACCAGGGGATCCTAGGCCTTCTAGAACGATTAATAAACTTTTGAACTGCAACTCGGATTTTGCAGTATATTGTTTAGAGTGCCCTTGTTTTAAGCGTTATATAGGAAGTACTATACACCCAGTCAAAAAGCGTGTCCTTGAACATATGCGTGCTATAACAAATAAAGATACTACGTATGCAGTTGCACGCCACTTTGAACAATATCACCAAAGTAATCGTGATCTCCTCTCATATTATTGTATTGACCAAATTGAAAGAGGAGAAAGAGGAGGCGATAGGACTAAGAAATTGCGGGTGTTGGAATACTAAATATATAATTGACTTACAGACAAAGGCCCCTATTGGGTTAAACAATGATGAGGAATTGTGGGTACATCTGGGCCAGTAGGAGAACTTAGGACAGGTCTAGAAGTCTATTTGCTAAGTGGAATCCTTTTTAATGAGATACTAAGTCATATAATCAGTACAGGGATTTTAAATATTTGTTTCTAAGATTTCCAACTTGAATTGAAAGTAATGAACGCCCATTAGGGCTGAATAAGAACATAGCTGGTATGATGCAGAAATTGTAAAATATTAAAAAGAAATATTTATACTGCCGCAATGCCCATTCAGGGCGTAATTTTGTAAGAGATGGATATGATAAATATTTTTATCAAAAATAATTCTTTATAATATGAATTTAATGAATTGAGATATCTTTGCATAACCTTTTTAAAATTTTTGATATAAAGTTTATATAAATGCAAAATAAAATTTATGAATTGTTAAGAGAGGGTCTGTTGATACTCATCCCATTTGTACACTGTTTTTAAAACTTTTTTAATCTTTCTTCTGTTTTGCACAATTTTGCACAGATATATATATAATAAATTCAACAGCAAAGTAAACTTAAAATTTAACATTACAAGATGGCCACCATGGTGAGGTAGAATGTCATAAGTAAGTCCATCGTTTATGTTCAATGTGGATCATGTGACATTGTGAAAGTTGAAATGCTGTTGGTTTGCACAGGGCAACTGACATTGACAAAGCCGTAAGGCGAAACGCGTCTGTCAGGGGAGCGTGGGGTCTGCACCAATAAAGTTATGTTCCAACCAGAATTTGTTCCCGTGAGTGCTTTCCGTTTGGTACGAAGATAAAACGTACCTTGTTGCAGCATATATACATATATATACATTGAAAAAAACAAAGGTTAAAGAGACTATACTTAGGTGAAAAAGTCAGTTAAAACATACTATTTTTAACTAATAAAACCACTGAAATGCACCACTTATAGTTATTTTAAGTAACTATAACTCATGCCCTAAAGCAACTCTTACTCGCGCTCCTCATGCACAGAGTTGTCATTAATGATGTCATTTCAGATGTTGCAGTTATGTTATCAATGATGTCATAGAACAGGGTACGAGTGAAGTTATATTTAGAAGGTAATTAGCAGTACATGGCGAGGGTACAAGTTATAGTCACTTTAGGGCACGAGTTACAGTTGTAGTTGTTTTCGAGAAATTAAGGTTAAAAATGTATAACTATCTGGACGATTGGGTTCACGGGACTCTCGTGTGAATCCCATGAGCACGCAACTTTAAATAATATAGCAATCTGATTAGCCAAGAGGGCTTCTTTTCCCATAGGCTCTCTTGCTCGCGTACTGATTGGATGGCCGCAACATGTGGCAAACTGTTGGGGCCGCCACCTGAGGACATGAGAACTTGGTCCCCGTGTCCTGAAAACAAAAGAAAATGTATACAGGGGCAGAGTAGGGTTACCCTGATCCCCTAAACCTTGCGGTTGGGGGTTCTCAAAAAGAAAATGGGTTGCTGCGATCCTGCGGGAGCCAGCGAGACTCCCCTGCTCCCGCAAGACTCCAAAGGCAGTGCGCGGCTGGAGGGTGGCCACAGGGGTTGGGCGCAGGGCCTGGCCAGACTTGTATGCAACAGAATCATTTGAAAAGAATAAATGGAATTATGTGCCTGAAAAGTAGCCGAACACACCTTGTATGCTCAGTGTCATGTTAAGCTTCATTGAGAAGATCGTACACAGCCTGTGAGATCTCTTTTTGGATGGATGGACCAAGGCACTCACTATTATTTCATTATATGTGTGCTATTTGCATGGTCAGTAACAGCCATTTAAGAGTGGAATTAATACAGGACAATTTCTAAGTGCAACAAGGTACGCACTATACATATAAGCTCTGATCATCATATGAAGCATCATGGCCATGTATCAGAGGGTAATATTGATCACTATTACTCCTTTAGAATGAATCTCAGGGGTCAGGGTCCCAAATGGGATGCTATTAATGCGCTACAATGAATAATAGTTGAGTGTCAGAGGCTCGCGTGGAGCGCTGTGAGGAATACCAACTGAGTATCAAAAGCCTCTTGTGGGGTTGCACTGAGAACCATCAAATCTGAATTTCAGAGGCTTATGTGGGGCACTATTACTGTTTTACAAAGAATAATAGCTGAATGCCAGAGGCTCATATTCAGTTCCTGATATTGTGGTATGAAGACTCATGGTCAAGTGTCAGAGGCTCACATTGGTGGCCCATACCCCCTTGGGAAAAATCATAGAAAATAGAGCTTTACATACAGTGGCAGACTGAAACAAGAGGAAAAACAAACAACAAATTTACAAGCAAGTCAGTAAAAAGTTACTTGAACAAAAGAGGAAACGCCTTAGTCAGGTCATTCACCAAGAGTAATAAAGTAGTGAAAAAAAAGAAGTTGAAAGCCTCCCCTTGAAAACAAATGAGAGGATTAAATGACTGGGGCCAGGAGGAGAAGGCTCCCCATTGATAAACAAAAAGGAGTTTGAATCCCAACCAAAAGAAAGGCGTAACCCATACAATCAACCAGACAGTTAAACCTCCAAAAAAAAAGAAAGAAAATACAAGAATTAAGACAAGGTCTGGATTCACTAACTAGACTGTACCTGGAAAGACAAAACATTATAATGTCAAGAAGGGTGGCCAAAGGGAAAAAGAATTGAAAAATACTGATGGCATGAAGAACAAAAGAAAGAAGGACAACTTGGGTGATTCACTATTGGGGGAATAAAATGAGAAATGGAGGAAAGAGTCAACACCGGCTTAACTGAAGCAGAGTCTGGGAAACAAGAACCAACACATCCATAGAGGCAGCCAAAAAGGAAATATCAAATATAATGTACTAGTGGAACAGCAACCTATTCTGAAGCGGGGCAATGAGGAAGAACCTTTAAGATACAATGAAGAGTGTGGAAGTGTCTCTAGACAGGGGCAGCTCTTCCGTTAAGGCGGAGGAGCGTCGCCCCACTAACTAAATTGCCCCCAGAGATGAGGTAATAAAGTTAATTTATTACGATTTAATTTTTCAATAACCCCGTCCCGAGCCGAGCGTTAGGACGGGGGCGGGGCTGCTGCTGACTGGGGCTGCTGCTGACTGGCAGCAGCAGAGAGCAGTGATGGGCGAGGAACTTTAAGTTTAAAGTGCGCATGTCACTTTGGCCAGCCATTTTGCGACGTCCAGCAAGGCATGCACATTCAAGGCCTCTCTACCCCAGTTGGGGTAGAGAAAGCATAGGGCTCCGGTGTCCTCGGGAGCGCCGAAGGAGGCCCCATCTTCCAATCCTGGTGGTTCTCTCATGCTGCATGAGAGCGGTGCCAGGACTGGTTAGTGCAGTTTCCTGGGTCCCGCGTTGTAGCATGCCTCGAGAAGACCTGAGCAAGGAGGACGTCGCGCAAGGAAGATAAGTGTAATTATATTATTACTCTTTTGTTTTTGTCTCACCCGCATCACCACCCTGCGTACATGCCAGCCGCCACTGTCTCTAGGTGTCCCAAGAGAGGCAAAAAAACAGAGATGCAGATTTTAAACTTGAAAGAAGAAGCTAAGAGAAATAAGACGTTATATACTATTCGTGTTCACAAGAAAAGTTAAAAGCAGAGTGTCGAAGGAAGCATAATTTCTTGGAGTACCTGCAACAGATCCGGAAGTTGCTAGAAACACAAAGGAAAGTTTCATAGGTCGAGAACGAAACGAGTTGACATATAAAAAGAAAGGGGGAGGGACAAATGTGAGGTTGGGAAGCAGGTATTAGGGGCACCCTAGGTTTACTTTTGGCCTCCACAAACGCATGGAGATTGGGATTTGGGAGAATAGAACACAAAGATGAATATTATGCAACAAGAAAAATGTAGGGGGAACTGGAATCAAAAGAGAGTGAAGAATCGTAGCAGGTACTTTAACGGGGGGAAAAGTATCTAAAATTGTAAGGAATGATTGGGAAAATTCCGTGTGGCACAGGCTGCATAGTTAGGAATGTCTAAAAGGGGAGGGGAGTGATATGGTACGTTGGAGAAACATTAAAGCTGAAATGTCCCTGCCAGATTCTCTTAGAGCTATCCTTAAATATTCCATCTTTCCACAATCTCTGAACACTTGGTTCTTTTTGGCTGTGGCTTCTTCTCTTAACTTTATATTCTGCATTTTGCCATTCCAGGAGACCTACAAAATAATGTGGGTGCGTCTTTATTTTATTTACTGACCCAAGGTGGATTTACAAATTTCAAAAAATGAAACTGGAGTAGCGCGAAAGTGATTTTGTGTAAGGCGGAGGGACCAGCATCTATTTGGTGTTCTACCCTCCAAAATAAATTTAAAAAATGGACCTACACAGGAGCATATTGAGGGGAGAAGGTGAGTGGGAAGCAACAGGGAGCAGGTGGGGGAATAAAGTAAAAATAAAATCGAGCGGAGGGAGGAGGGAGGAGGGAAAAGCAGCTCATGAGGGGGTCAGTAACACGGGGTGGGGGTAGAAGCACATGACGGAGAGAGCAACACTGAGCGCACGCAGGGTACACTAGAAGTTTGAGGGAGGAGAAACACACAAGAGAATATGAGCAACACATGAGGCCTGAAGCAACACATAGCGAATTGGGGGATGGTGTTTGTTAGAAATGGGATCTCTAGTTGGCAAGGGCTTGCACCTTTGTCCAAGTAGGGACCCTTCTTCCTAGTCAGGGTAAGGGAGTTACACTCCTAAAATAACCCCTGCTCACCCCCTTGGTAGCTTGGCACGAGCAGTCAGGCTTATTCTAGAGGCAGTGTGTAAAGCATTTGCACATAACCAACAGTAATACAGTGTAAGCACTACAAACGGACACCACACCAGTTTAGAAAAATAACCAATTTTTATATACTCAAGACAAGACCAATTACGACAAAAATCCACAATACTATACTTTAAAAATGAATGCTTGATAAGGTAACTTCTTCTTTGCAGGAATAACACAAAAGCAAAGTTCGTACGAGTCGGTAGCCCCGTCCGGGTCTACCGCGATGCTGAATTACACAGAGTCCAACAGTTCCAGCCGACCGCGTCGCTACGGGCCGGCAGAGTCGTGAACAGACTCGGTCACAGTACCTTTCTCGTTGTGGCTGGTACGGAGTGTATGAGCCGGTCGGCGTTCGTCGCGGTTGCGGTGCAAGACGGAGCGATGCAAGGTGCGGTGTCCTCGATGCGGTGCAGGCAGCGGCTCGATGTGCGTCGTGCAGACGGAGTCGGTGAGTCCAAGGCGTGCAGTGCAGGGCGAGACGATGTACGATGCGGTGCTGGCAGGTTGCGATGCAGGAGACCAAGCCGGAGTGCGGGAGCTGGCGTCGTACAGCGGTGCGAGCCGGAGCGGTGCGTCGCAAACGTGCGAGCGGTGCCCCAAATGCGATGCGGTCCCGACTGTTGAGCCAGTTGCAGCGTCCGCGTCGGTCGGGTCCGGCTGGTTCAGTGAAGCGATGCGATGCGAACTGCGGTGCCCACAGGTCACGGTGCAAGCAGCGGCTCGGTGTTGACGGCGTCGGACGTCGCCTACGGTGAGACCAGGGTTGCGGTGCGAAGCGGGGCAATGCGGTCTGCGGTGCAAACAGGTCACCGGTCAGGGATGGATTCGGTTGACGGAGTCGGTTGCAGTTCCCTTCCTCTGTGGCAACTGAAACAGCGTTCCAGAAGCGGTACCCAGAGGCTTGTGAAGTCTTTGTAGTCCCTGAGACTTCTTAACAGGAGGCCAGCTCGGTTCCAGGGCCTTGGAGATACTCAGCACAAGTTTGTAGAAAGTTCAGTCTAGTCCTTTCACTGCCCAAGGCAGAAGCAGCAGCTGCAGGCCAACCCAACAAAGTAACAACACAGCAAAGGGGCAGTACTCCTCCTGGCAGCTCTTCCAGCTCTTCGTCTTGGCAGGTTCCTTGATTCCAGCGAGATCTAAATTCATGGGGTCAGGGCCCCAATATTTATATCCCAAATTCCTTTGTTCTCTGAAGGCAGAGAGGCCCTTGCCTAGTCCAAACCAGTTCTGGAGCACTTTGTTGACAAGTCTCCGTCCCTTCTTTCAGAGAGTAGGCCAGGGACATCAGACGCACCACAGGAGGTGGAGCCAGCATTGTGGAGGGAGGGCACTGTCCTATTCAGGGCCCAGGTGCAACTCCTCCCACCCATCTACATGTAGATCTTGCTATTCAGCCCTGTGCTGACTCACCCTGTCTCCTGGCATCCCCCAGCCCCTGTCACTCACACTCCACACAAGGAATACACAACCTCGCAGAGAGGCAGGCTTGGATGGTTAGACAAGAAAATACCCACTTTCTAAAAGTGGTATTTTCAAACACAGAATGTTAAAACCAACTTCACTAAAAGATGCATTTTATCATTCTGAGTCCAGGCATACTAAACTCGGATTTCTACCATGTTCCCGGGGTCAGTTAGGATTATAAGCTGTAATAATCAAAACTGCCCGTTCTGGCCTATGGGGAACAGGTAGCCTTGCAATAGTGAAAAACGCACTAGGCTGTAATTCACTATCAGGACATGCCACACACACCAGGGCATGTCCTACCTTTCGCATACAACGCACCCTGCCCACAGGGGTACCTTGGGCCTACCTTAGGGGTGACTAACATGTAGAAAAGGGAAGGTTTAGGGACGTGCAAGTGTGCGTACTTGCCAAGTCGACATGGCAGCCCCAAGCTGCGCACAGGCTCTGCAATGGCAGGCCCGAGTTACTCTTTACGGGCTGTTTGCGTGGGTGGCACAATCCAGTGCTGCAGCCCACCAACAGCATTTGGTCTATAGGCCCTGGCACTCGCAGTGCACTTTACAAGGGACTGACACATAAACCAAATAGGCCAATCATGGAAACGCCAATCCGTAACACATTTTATACAGGAGCACTTGCACTTTCCCACTGGACAGCAGTGAGGAAAGTGCGCAGAATCATTTCACCAGCAAAAACAGAGTCAAAACCGGGAGGTCAGAAAGCAAAAGTCAGGGAAACACGCCAAAAGATGCCAAGTCTAACACATGTCCCCTCCAGCTGAAAGTAGGGAGAACTACCCAACCCCATTGGAGTTCTCTTCACTAAGGCGGAAGAACCTGGACAGACCATCTGCGTTGGCGTGTTCTGTACCAGGACGGTGTTCCACCGTAAAGTCCATTCCCCTGTAGGGAGATGGACCACCTCAGCAGTTTTGGATTCTCACCCCTCATTTGCATCAACCATCTGAGGGGCCTGTGGTCTGTCTGAACCCGGAAGTGAGTCCCAAACAGGTATGGTCTCAACTTCTTCAGCGCCCAGACCACAGCAAAGGCTTCCCTTTCTATGGCACTCCACCTCTGTTCCCTGGGGAGTAGTCTCCTGCTAAGGAAGACTACAGGCTGATCCAGGCCCTCTTCGTTCAGTTGTGAGAGCACCGCTCCCACACCATGCTCTGAAGCGTCAGTCTGCACAACGAATTCCTTGGAGAAGTCAGGTGCCTTGAGCACGGGCGCCGTGCACATGGCTGCCTTCAGGGCATCAAAAGCTTTCTGGCAGGACTCAGTCCAGATCACTTTCCTGGGCTGCTTCTTAGAAGTCAGCTCCGTTAAGGGGGCGACGATGGTGCCATAGCCCTTAACAAATCTCCTATAGTAGCCGGTGAGACCTAAGAAGGCTCCCACCTCTGTCTGGGTCTTGGGGGGCTCCCAAGCCAGAATGGTGTCAATCTTGGGTTGTAGGGCGCCACCTGGCCGCTCCTACCTGGTGTCCCAAGTACACCACAGAACCCTGCCCGATCTGGCACTTACTGGCCTTGATCGTGAGGCCTGCACCTTGCAGCGCCCTCAACACTTTCTCAAGGTGCTGTAAATGTTCTTCCCAGCTGGAACTGAACACAGCAATGTCATCCAGGTAGGCGGCACTGAAATCCTCCAGCCCAGCCAACACCTGATTGACCAAGCTCTGAAAGGTGGCAGGGGCATTCTTCAACCCAAAGGGCAAGGTAATGACCTTCTGGGGTTGAGAATGCTGATCTCTCCTTGGCCCCATCGGTTAAGGCAATCTGCCAGTACCCAGACGTCAAATCAAACGTGCTGAGGAACCGGTCAGCTCCCAACCGATCAATGAGCTCATCAGCTCTGGGGATGGGGTGCGCGTCAGTCCTGGTGACGGCATTGAGCCCACGGTAGTCCACACAAAACCGGGGTTCTGGAGTGGCACCGGGCGCAGCAGCCTTTGGGACCAAGACCACTGGGCTGGCCCAAGGACTGTGGGAGGGCTCAATCACCCCTAACGCCAACATCTTAGAGACCTCCTCCTTGATGCTGGCTCTGACCCGGTCAGTCAACCTGTAAATCTTGTGCTTCACAGGAGGGCTGTCACCAGTGTCCACGTCATGGATACACCAGTGAGTAACACCGGGGGTCAGAGAGAACAGTGGGGCGAACCGTCCCAACAACTGGTGACAGTCCCCCTGCTGCTCCTGAGTCAGAGTAGGGGAGAGGATCACACCTTCTACTGACCCATCATGCTCCTTGGTAGACAGGAGGTCAGGGAGAGGCTCACTCTCCTCTTCCACCCCATCATCTGTCGCCAAGAGCATACTCACTTCGGACCTCTCGAAGTGGGGCTTGAGGCGGTTCACGTGAAGGACCCTCAAAGGGTTCCTTGGAGCTTGCAAATCCACCAGGTAGGTGACGTCACTTTTGCGCTCCTTTACCTCATATGGCCCAGTCCACTTGTCCTGCAAGGCACAAGGTGCCACTGGGGCCATGACCCACACTTTTTGCCCAGGTTGAAATTCGACCAGAGTGGCATTCTGGTCATACCATCTCTTCATTTCTTCCTGGCTTGCTTCTAGGTTCGCCTGAGCGAGTTTCCTGAAGCGGGCAGTTTGGTTTCTAAAGGCCAGCATGTAGCTAAATACATCCTGGGAGTTTTCCTGGGAGCCGCCTCCCAGCCTTCCTTTACCAAACTCAGAGGTCCTCTGACAGGGTGGCCATACAGGAACTCAAAGGGGCTGTACCCAAGAGACTTCTGAGGCACCTCCCTGTATGCAAAGAGTAGGCATGGCAAGAGGACGTCCCACTTACGCCTCATGGGTTCTGTTAGACCCTTGATCATGCCTTTCAAGGTCTGGTTGAATCTCTCCACCAGACCGTTTCCTTGTGGGTGGTAAGGACTGGTGAACTTGTAGGTTACACCGCACTCCTTCCACAGGGATGTCATATACTTGGATATGAAATTGGTCCCCCTATCAGAAACCACCTCTCTGGGGAATCCCACACGGGAAAAGATCCCCATTAACGCCCGTCCCACCACTGGCGCCGTCGTTGTCCTGAGAGGGATTGCCTCCGGGTACCGGGTGGCATGGTCCACCAAGACCAGGATGTACCTGTTGCCCATGGCTGTCTTGGGATCCAGTGGCCCCACAATATCCATCCCTACCCTTTCAAAGGGTGTACCAACAACAGGAAAAGGTTGGAGAGGAGCTTTGACCTTCCTCCCACTCTTACCACTTGCCTGGCAAGTTTGGCAAGACCTACAGTGTGCATCTGACTGCCTTCGCATTTGGGGCCAAAAGAAGTGGGTGACAAGCCTGTCAAAGGTCTTGTCCTGCCCCAAATGTCCTGCCAAAGGCACGTCATGAGCCAGACCCAGTAGGAAGGTCCTGAAGCGCTGGGGTACCACCAGCATATGGGCTGACCCAGGCTCAGCAACCTTAGGCTCACTGTATAGGAGACCACTCTCCCAGTAGATCAGATGTGACCCGGACTGATTACCAGCTGCCTGGTCTGCAGCCTGCCGCCGCAGACCCTCCAGAGTAGGGCACTCGTTCTGCTCCCTGCAGAACTCCTCCCTGGTGGGAGCCCCTTCTTGCTGCCAATGGGTCAGCTCAGAGATGTCTCCCAGTTCGGCTACCTGCTCCCCTGTAGGCACCGGGGCGTCCCCCTCGAGGTCCGCCTCCTCCCAGTCCGTGGGAACTTCGGGGGCCGGTTTCCTGCGCCCCCTGCCCTTTCTCTTGGCAGGGACTTGGGCCACTGTTCCAGGCTCCAATTCCTCTTGATCACCCTTTCTGGCTGCCATTGACCGAGTAGACACGCATGCCCACTCTGGCAACCCAAGCATCTCCAAGTGAGACCTGAGCTCAACATCCTTCCATAAGGACTGCTCCAGGTCGTTACCTAGCAGACAATCTACAGGCATGGTAGGGCTCACAACCACCCTCAAGGGACCTGAGACCCCCCATTCAAAGGGAACCTGCGCCACCATACACTGGCGCTCCGAGTTGTCTACAGCAACTACTTGGTGGAATGCTCCTGGGACTACTTGCTTCTCAGACACCAGGTGACACCGGACTGAGGTCACACTGGCTCCAGTGTCTCTGAGAGCCTCTACCCTATTCCCATTGATGGTCACCCAGGTGCTATATTTCTTTGTGTTAGGGGGCACCTGGTTTCCTGGGACCATCTCACTGTCCCCTAGTGAGACAAGGGTCATTTCTGCGGGATCCCCACCCTCCTGTGGGCACACCTCCTCCCCAAGCGCTACACTAGCCAACACTTTGGACTGTCCACCGGTGGGTGGCTGTGTCCCCTTTGGGCACTTGGGGTCCCCCTTAAAGTGACCTACCTGGTCACATGCATAACACTTGCGGGGGCCGGTCTCAACAGGCTTCCCTGTGGAGACCCCTTTCTTCTTATCACCGGGGGCTGGGAACCTTTACCCTGGGTACTAGTTTGGGGCCCTTTAGAGAACTCCTGTGCTTTACCCTTGTCCCCCACCTTTCTGCTGGGGACCCTGCCCACCTTTGGCTGAGTCTCCCCAAACGCTTTCTTGTGGACCCTGGTACTCACCCAGCGGTCCGCTTCCATAGCAAGCTTCCTGGGGTCAGTTAGCTTACTATCCACTAGGTGCTGGCGCAGATCTGCAAAACATAGACTAGACAAGTGCTCCCATGCAATCAAGTTGTAGAGCCCCTGAAAATCTGTTACACTACTGCCCTTTACCCATCCATCCAGCGACCTGCAGAACACATCCACACATTCCAACCAAGTGTTGGCATCAGACTTCTTACTGGACCTGAACTGATCCCTGTACTTTTCAGGAGTAAGACCATACTTAGTGAGAAGGGCATCCTTCATGTCAGCATAGGTGAGGTGATACCCCTTACCCAAAGCTATCAGAGCATCCCTTGCTTCTACAGGGAAAAGTGGCCACAATCCTGCTCCCCAATTTTCCTCAGGGACCCCATTCATGTGTATGGCTGCCTCATAACCCTGAAACCACCTTTGTATGTCATCCCCCTTCTTGAACTCCTTGCCTACATTCTTGGGAATGTGCACAATCCTGTCTGCCTTCCTGGACGAATTGCTGCCACCATCTGAGCCTGACTTACTCCTAAGTTCTAGCTCCTTCAGTTCTCTCTCATGCTCTAAGAGCATCTTCTTCTCCTCCATGGCCAATCTCCTCTCCTCCCTCTTCTCCTCCCGCTCACCCTCCAGCCTGAGCTTCTGCAGCTCAAACTGTCTTGCCTCCCGCCTGTCCTCCAGCTCCTCTGGGGACAGACTGCTGCTGCCTGACCTGGCGGGTTCCCCCCACCCAAAAGCACATCCACCCTGGAAATAGGCTCCTCCACCTCCTCACTGAGATTACCAGGCTGCCCACTGGCATGTCTGGCTGCTACCCAGGCCCTCAGCGCCTTCTGTAGCTCCTCCTTCCTTGTGAGGCCTTTAATTTGGACTTTCAGGTTTTTACAAATCGCTCGTAGCTCCTTTACGGCGTAGGATTCCAACCTATCCTCCTCAAAGATAACTTCCAGAGATGCAACGGATGATGCAATTGATTCAGGCATGATGAAAGTAGTGAGTTGAAAACTGGCAAGATCAAAAATAGGCCAAAAGAAAAAGAACCAGTATGTGGTACGTAATGGTCTGCGATATGGTAGTAGTGCACACCAATCACTGTAAGTCAAGTGCAAACACAAGTCCTATCCTCACCGCTGACAACCAATGTTAGAAATGGGATCTCTAGTTGGCAAGGGCTTGCACCTTTGTCCAAGTAGGGACCCTTCTTCCTAGTCAGGGTAAGGGAGTTACACTCCTAAAATAACCCCTGCTCGCCCCCTTGGTAGCTTGGCACGAGCAGTCAGGCTTATTCTAGAGGCAGTGTGTAAAGCATTTGCACATAACCAACAGTAATACAGTGTAAGCACTACAAACGGACACCACACCAGTTTAGAAAAATAACCAATTTTTATATACTCGACAAGACCAATTACGACAAAAATCCACAATACTATACTTTAAAAATGAATGCTTGATAAGGTAACTTCTTCTTTGCAGGAATAACACAAAAGCAAAGTTCGTACGAGTCGGTAGCCCCGTCCGGGTCTACCGCGATGCTGAATTACACAGAGTCCAACAGTTCCAGCCGACCGCGTCGCTACGGGCCGGCAGAGTCGTGAACAGACTCGGTCACAGTACCTTTCTCGTTGTGGCTGGTACGGAGTGTACGAGCCGGTCGGCGTTCGTCGCGGTTGCGGTGCAAGACGGAGCGATGCAAGGTGCGGTGTCCCTCGATGCGGTGCAGGCAGCGGCTCGATGAGCGTCGTGCAGACGGAGTCGGTGAGTCCAAGGCGTGCGGTGCAGGGCGAGACGATGTACGATGCGGTGCTGGCAGGTTGCGATGCAGGCGACCAAGCCGGAGTGCGGGAGCTGGCGTCGGACAGCGGTGCGAGCCGGAGCGGTGCGTCGCAAACGTGCGAGCGGTGCCCCAAATGCGATGCGGTCCCGACTGTTGAGCCAGTTGCAGCGTCCGCGTCGGTCGGGTCTGGCTGGTTCAGTGAAGCAATGCGATGCGAACTGCGGTGCCCACAGGTCACGGTGCAAGCAGCGGCTCGGTGTTGACGGCGTCGGACGTCGCCTATGGTGAGACCAGGGTTGCGGTGCGAAGCGGGCGATGCGGTCTGCGGTGCAAACAGGTCACCAGTCAGGGATGGATTCGGTTGACGGAGTCGGTTGAAGTTCCCTTCCTCTGTGGCAACTGAAACAGCGTTCCAGAAGCGGTACCCAGAGGCTTGTGAAGTCTTTGTAGTCCCTGAGACTTCTTAACAGGAGGCCAGCTCGGTTCCAGGCCCTTGGAGATACTCAGCACAAGTTTGTAGAAAGTTCAGTCTAGTCCTTTCACTGCCCAATGCAAAAACAACAGTTGATGGACAGAATGCAGAACAATGTCATACATTCACCCCAGTACAGAGATCTGGGCCTAAATCCATCGTTTTTTGCTCACCATGCCATTCCAGTTTGAACCCAGCCATATGCAAATCAGTCTTGACCCTGTGCCCCATGGGAACAGTCCAGCCCGAACTGCCAAGCCAGGTCCTCCCTGGACTGGAAACAAGCATCCTAGGACCGGTTTCGGGGTTTCACCCCTCTTCAGCCAGGATAGCTTGATTCCAGTGGCATGGAGAGCACGGGACCCACGTCTGGGCATACCCGTCCCACTCGGGGTGACAAATGCAAAAACAACAGTTGATGGACAGAATGCAGAACAATGTCATACATTCACCCCAGTACAGAGATCTGGGCCTAAATCCATCGTTTTTGCTCACCATGCCATTCCAGTTTGAACCCAGCCATATGCAAATCAGCATTTCGCCCTAAGTGGGAAGGGTATGCCCAGACGTGGGTCCCGTGCTCACTACGCCACTGGAGTCAAGCTATCCTGGCTGATGAAGGCTGATAGCCTGAAACCGGTCCTAGGATGCTTGATTCCGGTCCAGGGAAGACATGGCTTGGCAGTTCGGTCTGGACTGTTCCCATGAGGCACAGGGTCAAGACTGATTTGCATATGGCTAAGTCTGAACTGGGGTGGCGTGGTGAAGCAAAACAACGATGGATTAAACCCAGATCTGTGACTGGGGGTGAATGTTTGCCAATGTGCAGCATTCCGTCCATCACCTTGTGTGTTTTGCATTTCGCCTAAGTGGGAAGGGTATGCCCAGACGTGGGTCCCGTGCTCACTACGCCACTGGAGTCAAGCTATCCTGGCTGATGAAGGCTGATAGCCTGAAACCGGTCCTAGGATGCTTGATTCCGGTCCAGGGAAGACATGGCTTGGCAGTTCGGTCTGGACTGTTCCCATGAGGCACAGGGTCAAGACTGATTTGCATATGGCTAAGTCTGAACTGGGGTGGCGTGGTGAAGCAAAATAACGATGGATTAAACCCAGATCTGTGACTGGGGGTGAATGTTTGCCAATGTGCAGCATTCCGTCCATCACCTTGTGTGTTTTGCATTTCGCCCTAAGTGGGAAGGGTATGCCCAGACGTGGGTCCCGTGCTCACTACGCCACTGGAGTCAAGCTATCCTGGCTGATGAAGGCTGATAGCCTGAAACCGGTCCTAGGATGCTTGATTCCGGTCCAGGGAAGACATGGCTTGGCAGTTCGGTCTGGACTGTTCCCATGAGGCACAGGGTCAAGACTGATTTGCATATGGCTAAGTCTGAACTGGGGTGGCGTGGTGAAGCAAAATAACGATGGATTAAACCCAGATCTGTGACTGGGGGTGAATGTTTGCCAATGTGCAGCATTCCGTCCATCACCTTGTGTGTTTTGCATTTCGCCCTAAGTGGGAAGGGTATGCCCAGACGTGGGTCCCGTGCTCACTACGCCACTGGAGTCAAGCTATCCTGGCTGATGAAGGCTGATAGCCTGAAACCGGTCCTAGGATGCTTGATTCCGGTCCAGGGAAGACATGGCTTGGCAGTTCGGTCTGGACTGTTCCCATGAGGCACAGGGTCAAGACTGATTTGCATATGGCTAAGTCTGAACTGGGGTGGCGTGGTGAAGCAAAATAACGATGGATTAAACCCAGATCTGTGACTGGGGGTGAATGTTTGCCAATGTGCAGCATTCCGTCCATCACCTTGTGTGTTTTGCATTTCGCCCTAAGTGGGAAGGGTATGCCCAGACGTGGGTCCCGTGCTCACTACGCCACTGGAGTCAAGCTATCCTGGCTGATGAAGGCTGATAGCCTGAAACCGGTCCTAGGATGCTTGATTCCGGTCCAGGGAAGACATGGCTTGGCAGTTCGGTCTGGACTGTTCCCATGAGGCACAGGGTCAAGACTGATTTGCATATGGCTAAGTCTGAACTGGGGTGGCGTGGTGAAGCAAAATAACGATGGATTAAACCCAGATCTGTGACTGGGGGTGAATGTTTGCCAATGTGCAGCATTCCGTCCATCACCTTGTGTGTTTTGCATTTCGCCCTAAGTGGGAAGGGTATGCCCAGACGTGGGTCCCGTGCTCACTACGCCACTGGAGTCAAGCTATCCTGGCTGATGAAGGCTGATAGCCTGAAACCGGTCCTAGGATGCTTGATTCCGGTCCAGGGAAGACATGGCTTGGCAGTTCGGTCTGGACTGTTCCCATGAGGCACAGGGTCAAGACTGATTTGCATATGGCTAAGTCTGAACTGGGGTGGCGTGGTGAAGCAAAATAACGATGGATTAAACCCAGATCTGTGACTGGGGGTGAATGTTTGCCAATGTGCAGCATTCCGTCCATCACCTTGTGTGTTTTGCCTTTCACTGCCCAAGGCAGAAGCAGCAGCTGCAGGCCAACCCAACAAAGCAACAACACAGCAAAGGGGCAGTACTCCTCCTGGCAGCTCTTCCAGCTCTTCGTCTTGGCAGGTTCCTTGATTCCAGCGAGATCTAAATTCATGGGGTCAGGGCCCCAATATTTATATCCCAAATTCCTTTGTTCTCTGAAGGCAGAGAGGCCTTTGCCTAGTCCAAACCAGTTCTGGAGCACTTTGTTGACAAGTCTCCGTCCCTTCTTTCAGAGAGTAGGCCAGGGACATCAGACGCACCACAGGAGGTGGAGCCAGCATTGTGGAGGGAGGGCACTGTCCTATTCAGGGCCCAGGTGCAACTCCTCCCACCCATCTACATGTAGATCTTGCTATTCAGCCCTGTGCTGACTCACCCTGTCTCCTGGCATCCCCCAGACCCTGTCACTCACACTCCACACAAGGAATACACAACCTCGCAGAGGCAGGCTTGGATGGTTAGACAAGAAAATACCCACTTTCTAAAAGTGGTATTTTCAAACACAGAATGTTAAAACCAACTTCACTAAAAGATGCATTTTATCATTCTGAGTCCAGGCATACTAAACTCGGATTTCTACCATGTTCCCGGGGTCAGTTAGGATTATAAGCTGTAATAATCAAAACTGCCCGTTCTGGCCTATGGGGAACAGGTAGCCTTGCAATAGTGAAAAACGCACTAGGCTGTAATTCACTATCAGGACATGCCACACACACCAGGGCATGTCCTACCTTTCGCATACAACGCACCCTGCCCACAGGGGTACCTTGGGCCTACCTTAGGGGTGACTAACATGTAGAAAAGGGAAGGTTTAGGGACGTGCAAGTGTGCGTACTTGCCAAGTCGACATGGCAGCCCCAGGCTGCGCACAGGCTCTGCAATGGCAGGCCTGAGTTACTCTTTACGGGCTGTTTGCGTGGGTGGCACAATCCAGTGCTGCAGCCCACCAACAGCATTTGGTCTATAGGCCCTGGCACTCGCAGTGCACTTTACAAGGGACTGACACATAAACCAAATAGGCCAATCATGGAAACGCCAATCCGTAACACATTTTATACAGGAGCACTTGCACTTTCCCACTGGACAGCAGTGAGGAAAGTGCGCAGAATCATTACACCAGCAAAAACAGAGTCAAAACCGGGAGGTCAGAAAGCAAAAAGTCAGGGGAAACACGCCAAAAGATGCCAAGTCTAACAGTGTTTGGCAGAAGAAACACATGGAAGAAGCACACGAGGCAGAGATCTGGAAAACACATGCACTTTCATGAAGTGCTTAACCAAAAAGAAGAAAGTAGTTCCTTAGAAGTGAAGTAGTGCAAGAATACAAGTCAGCCAGTAGGGCAGGGACAAGCACAAGAAACAAGTAACAATAAAGCCAACAAACGGTAAGCAATGGGCAGGCTGTAATCTCAATATAAGTTTTTGGGAAGCCCACAAATGGTTTTTCTCTGGTAGAAGAGACCTAATAATGTGTAACGTAGTCTGGTTCTGTTGTAAAGCGCTGGGGCCTGGTTTGCAGTATAATAAACTACAACAACAAAAATGAAATCAAATGTTTATGGACAGAAGGCTTTACTGTCATCCCACAGCTTGAATTGTATTAGTTGAAAAGCCACGAGTGACTGAATTGGTCCCTTGGGATGTGTAGTGACTTCACAATAATGTCATTCTTGTCTGCATACTTCTAGAAAACAATGACATCTGGGAAACCCATCTCACAACTTAAATGTTTGCTCCGGCCATCAAGACAACAGACACAGGCAATCATTATTCTCAGAGTAAAATTTTAAACAAATATGCACACAATAAAATGTCAACATGATCCTGATGGGACGATTTGAAAACCACTGTGCAGATACTATCATTACAGAAACAGAAGTCCCATGCCTTTGCATGGACATACAAGTTCTCCAATCTGACGTACTCCAAGTATCTGTGCCAAGTGATTTTTTCTCCACAACCTTATCCAGCACCTGTGAAAGAAGATCCTTTTCCATGCCTTCCCCATCGTTTCACAGAAACATTATTTTCTAAAGATGTTCCTGAAGTTCTCCAGCCAGTCTCATAATCGCATTCTTTACCTTACTCCTCAGGACATTAGGATAGGTGAGCAGGGCCTGGCATGGAGCGCGAGCGCCCCACGGTACCTAGGTGTTCGCTTGTATCACTCCCCATCCGATATATTTGAAGGCAATCACCGCAAAGCACTGGTTGGGATTAGGTCAGCGGTGGGATTCTGGAAGAACCTTCCTTTAGCCCCGATAGGACGTGTGGCCTTGGCCAAGATGATAATAGTTCCACGACTATTATATCACTTCACAAATTTGCCCGTAGTCCCGCCTCGAGCCTTTTTCCGGGACTTGGATTTGCTACTCAGCTCGCTAATCTGGGGAGCAGGCAGACATAGAATCGCATTAGCTAAGCTACAACTACCCACCGACCAGGGAGGGCTGGGTGCACCTTCCTTTGAAGCATACTTCTTGGCAGCGCAACTACAGTGGCTGTCCTACTGGACGGCGGGCAGACACATAGGGGAGACCCACTCAGTGACGGGCCCTATACCCACTCCGGAAATCCACCAATTGCTACTGCCAGGCACTAAGCCGCGGCGAACATATCCAATACAGGTGTCGGTGGCTCGCAAATGCATGCAGAGGATACATCGTATATCCACAGGGACGCCTTTCTACTCCCCTCTGCTGCCCTTGATAGGATGGCCCATACGAGAGGCGTTCTACACAACACGTATGCTACGCATATGGACAGGGCACTCACTAACGGAGATAGAATCCCTGTTCGAGGACGGACAACTAAGGCCGTTCCACCAGATAATGGACGAATTTGACCTTCCCCCCGGACAATTCTTACTCCATAGGCAGATCATAGCAAGCTATCTTCCATATCACGATTTGACAGTAAGAGAACCCACAACTCATCCGGTCATAGACACAATCATGCACATGGGAATGGGCCAGCACCTGGTCACCTGGCTTTATAAAGCCATACAGGAGCTCATAAACAAACCACTAGATGCGCTGCGGGCAATGTGGGAGGTAGAACTGGGGCGCCAGCTACACGAAAAAGAATGGGAGACAGCACTCGAATACCCCAAAAAGGTGTCCCGCAACACGCGAATTAAAAACATACAATTTTACATATTACACAGAGCGTATCAAACGCCAGCGCGTCTTCATCGATATTACCCTACCACTCAGTTCCTATGCCCCAGATGTCAATCACCGGACGCAGACTTTCAACACATGTTTTGGACATGCCCCACAATACAATCATATTGGAACACTATCCATGGGACACTAAGAGACTTCACGGGTCTATCTGACATGAACACATGGGAGGCCTGCGCACTCGGTATATTCCGAAGGCGGAAACAACACAAAGTACAAATCCATTTTGCATCGCTAGCAATATTAATAGCAAAAAGAGGAATAGCTATGCACTGGCGGGCCCCTATGGGACCCCCGATAGCAGCCTGGGTGGGAGCAGTGAGCAAATGGGCAGCAGCAGAAGAGGAGGCAATCAGGGAGGAGGAAATAAAAGGAATACGCAAACGCCACATATCCATGGAGTGGACCCTTCTTTTACACAAATTCAACCAACAAACAACGCGAGGTGATCCCAGCATATCGTCGCAAGCCCCAGCCGGCTCGCAAACACAGACCCAGATCATAGGCACACACACTATTCCCCACACAACTACAAGTGCGTAACGACACGCGACAATCCACCCACATACTTACTAGGACAGCCAGAAAGGCAGGTTCCAACCTGACGAAAGCCCCCACACCCACAGACGGGATACGCAGCAGCCCCGGCACCCCGCCTGACCCACATATCTCGGATCTCATGACCACCACCCCAGTTGAAAACCGCAGTTAATAGTTAAGAACCACAACCGGTAGTTGGTACACCGGTAGTCAGAAGAAGGAGATGCATATTCATGTGTACAGACATGCACACTACTGTGATAAGGTATATTGAAATGATCATACTGTGTGTAAGTTAGATGTCATCCCAGACAGACAACTGTAATTACAAATGTTTCAAACATTCAAAATGAAATCAATTTAAATGTACTATCATGCGATATGTTACAAAAAAGAAAATGTTAATAAAAATATTTGACAAAAAAATAATCGCATTCTTTAGTTCATCAGTAGCAAATTCGGCCAGATCACTTCTTCTGATAGCGCATGCGCACATGGCTTCTGGGCAGCCAGAACACGAGGCCTTGCCACTTAGTCTCACGACTTCAAAGGGCACCCTTATTAAAAGTGACGGAGCACAGGCAATTTTACAGCAGACATTTATGTGGGCATTTATTTTTATATTAGAAAATCTCATGTGATCCTGGAGGTCCTGATGTTTTAGGCAGACCGAGGATGTACAGAGACAGCACGGCAGCCTACTTACTGGGCTGGGAGCGCGAGCGCTTTATTTAGGTACTGATGCACTCTTGGTGGCTGTGAGTTTCTTTTTTACTTATTTTAGTTCATTAGATCATACTATCCGCGCTTTTTGCACTCCGTTGTTACATTTTACCACTTGTAGGATTTTATCTCAGTTTGTAATTACTGTGCTCGTTTATTCAACTCCTTCCTCCTGTGAAGCTCCTTATGCTTGTGCATCTTCCTTTTAGTTGCTTATCTTACTTTTCTTTACCCTGTGCCTGCCCAGTGTCCCCGGCGGCCATTTTAGCTCCCTGCACACAGCTTATCATGGTGGTCTAGTTGTTTTAGGCTGAGTGAGCATGTGCCAAGACACCACAGCAGCCTGTGTTATGGGGCTGGGAGTGCAACCGTCCATCAAGCAAGTAAGACGCACCAAAGACAAACCCATCTGTGCCCGTCCGCGATAGACCAGAGACCAGGCATGCTGCTTGTTATAATTCCGCTAGATACGCTCACAACTGTATTTACGAATCTCAGGTAGGCCCTGCAGATTCTAGGCCTGAGCTCCTTCTTCTCTGATAGAACTATGATTATTTTCCTCCTGGGGTTAGCTCTCGCATTACCACCTTGAAAAGCCACTTCCTGGACTGGCACGGCAAAGCCAAATATCCCTTACTCTTTTGGGCTTTTTCCAGCTTAAGAGTTGTGCTGCTCGGTGTTCGTTCTCTATCTAAGCATGACCAAGAAATTTGCGAACTCATAGTAGATAACAATCTTAATTTTCTTTTGAATTACTGAAGCCTGGCCTAAAGACTGGTCAAGCGCTGCAGGCCTCCTAATTTCATATGGTCCACACCAACGGCACTGGCGGTAACCGAGGCAGTGGTGTTGCACTGTCGTTTAAAACCTTTTAGTCAGTATCTGTACTTCCCGCTGCTCTTTTGGGGGCTCTTATTTTTTTGTCCATACTATTGCTCTAACTGCAAACACATCTATTACTTTATGCTAATTTATTACCTTCCAATTAATGCATCATCTTCTATAAATGACTTCAGTGATGCTATTATCAATTTTAGTACTACCTTTTCACACCCTATCACTTTGGAAAATTTTAACTATCCACGCTGACAAACATGATGACCCTGTTATGCATAAGGTTTTTTACACAATACACTTTGGTTCGCTTTTTCAGTTTTTAACATCGACCAATCACATATCCCGCCATAAACTTGAAATCATGTATAGCGCCTTATTATTTGCCTCTGTTTTATTTCTCCGTTGGTTTGGTCTGACCACTCCTTCGTTGTTTTCAATACAGCAAAGCCTCGTAATGCGCATGCTGCTCATCTTTTGCAACTTTGTCTAGTCCAAGCTGTGCTCAGCGATCATTCCCTCTCTCAATAATATCTGATGGATAACTCTACTCCAGATGAGTACAGTACGTACTGGCACCTTTTACCTACTAATAAGGCTTTGGGCAATCTCAAATAAATCCAGCATGAGAAGCTATAATTGTACACTCCATTTAATGACTACTACATACGCTTAAATGCGATACGGGACAAGCGGATTTGGTGTTGCAACTAAACACCTAAAACAAAGCAAAATTATAAACAAAGCAAAATTATAAGACAGTGCTTTCAAAATATAAATCTGCTCTAAAAGAGGGTCGTTTCCAGAATCCTTAGAACCAGAATCCAGGAAGAACTGTTTAAAATTATTGATAAACTGGCAGGTGAAAAGGTGAAAATTTTCGGATTCTAATGATGTCTCTCAGCTTTTTTGAGAGCAACTAGATAACATTTTTTGTCAAAAATGACAGCTATAAGAGGCATAAGTGGAAGAATTTTAGATCAATCCCCAGCTGGTCTCATGACTCAAGTAGCTCCTGACTGGACCAATTTTGAGTCACTGGCTCTAACTAGACTATGTTTTTCCCGACTCCTGTAAAACCCGCTCTTCTCCTGGCCCTATTCCAGTCAAATCTGTATCCTCTTTTAAAAGAAAGTCTATCAACTGCTCTCTTAGACAATTCAAAGTCATCTCCCCAACTGGCCAAAGTTCTGACCCCTTTCAAGGCTGCCAAGGTCCTCCTGCTTTTAAAAAATCCTTCTCTCGACCCATCTTTGACCCTAAACTACCGTCCTGTTTCTTTTCTTTGTAAATACTATGGTAACCAGGTCACGAGGGACAACAAAAGGCGCTCAGCGATATATATGGGGAAGGTAGAAATCACAACTATCTATAAGTGGTGCTCTAAGGAAAAGAGCGTTAGTTACCAAAACAACCCTACTATGTCCCTCAAAAGGGAAGGACAGAATATGTAAGAAGCAAATCCGAGCACTCAAAAAAGTTAGAAAGTCAGTCTCAAGTCCAGTAAGAATAGATAACAGTCCACTTTTATCCAATTCCTCTGTTCGAGCCAGGATGGTGTTGTTCAAAATCTTCACATTGGGCTAGTAGAAATTCTCACAGCCAGTATATATTCCAAACAGAAAACGATGGTACAGCCAACATAGAACTTTACAGCTGTAAAGTGGATTAAAGTGGACTGTTATCTATTATTACTGGACTTAACACTGATTTTCTAACTTTTGTGAGTGCTCGGATTTGCTTGCTTACAGTTTCTTTTCTTACCGCCATCACAAAGATTCTTGAAATATTTGCAGCCTGCCATTTCTCTAATTGTGTTTGGAGTTATATAATATTTGGGGCAGTGCTGAAACTGGCTTCTGACCCAACAGAGGAAACAGTTATTATTGCTTTACTAAATTATCTTCGTCTCGCTGCTATCAATGGCGTCCATGCCCGGATTCTGTTAGATCTATCTCCAACATTTGATACCTTTGAACATACCCTTCTCATAAAAGAACTCTGTGCCGCAGGACTGCAATGGTTCCGTTCTTTCCTTTTCAATCGCACCAAGAGAAGTGCCTTTTGCCCCTTTCTGTCTTCTTCATTGTACTCAGCTACGGCTTTCCTCAATGTTCTGTCCTATTGCCACTTTTTTAACCGTTTATCCTAGACCTTTTCCTTTGCTTATTTGCTCCGTCAATTCTCTTGTTATGCAAAGGACGCTCAAATCCTGAGCAGATTGAGTGGCCGCTGTGCCAATCAAGCTTTCCATCTGTGTTGTCTTTCTGAACTGCGCTTGTAGATGGGGCAGCATTGGCTAAAACTAAACGCGAAAAACAAAAGATTCTGGCACTTGGAGGTTAACCCAACCTTTGTCAGCCTTCTCTTTGGCCTTCTAACTTTGGCTTGTTCCCCCATCCCTTCACAATTGGTGAAGAGTCTGGAGGTAAACATTGACTCCTCTCTTCAAATGCAATGAGAGTTTTCCTTGGTCCACCATAATTGCAATCAAATCAAATCAAATCAGAGGGCATTTATACAGCGCACACATCACCCTAAAGTCTCATGGCGCTCGCAAACGACTCCGAAAGGAAGTGAAATGGCTTAGATGTCAAAAAGCCATGTCTTCAACCTCTTGCGAAAAGAGTTATGGTCAGGGACGTTTCGCAGATGAATGGGAATTTTATTCCAGGATGATGGGGCAAGAATGGTGTTTTTATCACAATTGTCTCATCTGCTATTTACCCCCAGCAAACTAGTCAGAATCAAGCTGCTTGCCTGGTTTCCCAGAACACCTGGTTCAGTTGCATGCTCCCTATCCGGAAAGCTCTTCATTGGGTGCCTATGCAAGCTCGAATCTCTTCCAGACTCCTATGCAGTTCATCATTCTGTCTGTGGTTCCGTACCTTGCTTCGTTGCCTCCAGGTTGGCCCAATATACTCTTAACAGATCACTTCAATCTGCCCAGCAACTTTTCCTCACTGTTCCTAGATTCCATGGAGCTCATGTAGGAGGCACTATTTCTTGGTACGAGCTCCCACTCTTTAGGTTGCATTGCCCAAGTGTTAAAAAATATGTTTGCTCACACCCAATTTAGGAAATCACTCAAAACTTTTTTATGTGATAAAGTTTATGCATTGTGCCACTTTCCGGTTTGCTTGTTCCCTTTTATTAGCACCAAGAGAACCTCTGGGGGAAGTGCACTTTAGAAATCTTCTCAACATAACATAACAATAACGTTCAGAAAAAAAGGCTCAGCAAAGTGATGAGGATAAACGTGGGAGCATTGAAGGATAACGACACAAATTTCGCAAAAGCCATGAAAGTGCAAGGAAATAGAAGACGCAACAGATCAATGTTGTAGTAAGAGGAAAATTGCACACTGCTATGCAAACTGGAAGGATTTGATGTTTGCGGGAGAATGGTTTTACAGAATGGGACCACCATTTGAACAGAATGCAAGGACAAAGGATGTGGCCTAACAGCTAGAGCGGTCGACCTCAAAGCTTGGGAACCGGAATCAAGTCTCGGCAGGGATGTTCAACATCCTGTGATTCTGGGCAAATCACTTAATCTCCCCGTGCCTAACAAAATGAAGGTGTCCGTCTGTAACGTAACTGGTGCTCATTGTAAAGCGCTCTGATACCTGATTCCTTTGGGTCGAGTACACGCTATATAAATCTCCCCCTAAAAAATATATCACTGACTTTTATTTTCAATTATAACATGCAGCGGATCTACAAACGAGCAAAATATGGAAATTCACTGGAAAAATATATAGAGGCGGGACCCACAAGAAGACTAACATCAAATATACTGTCCCTTGGTTGAAATTTTAGCTAACCAGTCATCATGATCTAACATTGGTCATGTGTCGTATGTGGGTCTTTGGGAATCGGTGATCTGCCATGGAAAGAAATTCCAGTTGATTCAAATTACATCTTGAAGCATATGATTGAAATCGAACGGGGTGTGTGAATTTCATGTGTTATTTTATTTCGGCTGGTAGCATAAAAAAGAACCGAAGTGAAAAGGCAGCAACATTAGGGGGTTCAAATAAAGTCTCAGTGTGGGGGAGTGGATACAAATTGAAAACAGAGCAACTATTGACAAAATAGTTTACATTACAAGAGGTGCAAAGATGTTTGGGAAAACCTGGAAAGGGTAGACTGAAGAATGGATGACTCACGAGTGACTTGGAGAAAAAAATGCTTGGCTTGGTGATGACCCACGAGTGGCTTGGAGATGACCCATGAGTGACTTGGAGATGACCCATGAGTGACTAGGAGATGACCCATGAGTGACTAGGTGATGACACATGAGTGACTTGGAGATGACCCATGAGTGACTGGGAGATGACCCATGAGTGACTGGGAGATGTCCCAGGAGTTACTTGAAGGCGACCCATAAGTGACTTGAAGATGACCCATGAGTGACTTGGAGATGACCCGTGAGTGACTGGGAGATGACCCATGAGTGACTGGGAGATGACCCATGAGTGACGGGGAAATGACCAGTAAGTGACTGGGAGATGACCCATGAGTTTCTTGAAGACGACCCATGAGTGACTTGGAGGTGACCCATGAGTGGCTTGGAGGTAATCCATTACTGACTGGGAGATGACACATGATTGACTTGGAGATGATCCATGAGTGACTTGGAGGTAATCCATGAGTGACTGGGAGATGACCCAAGAGTGACTGGGAGATGACCCATGAGTTACTTGAAGACGACCCATGAGTGACTTGGAGGTGATCCATGAGTGACTTGAAGATGACCCATGAGTGACTTGGACACAACTCAAAAGTGACTTGGAGATAATCCATGAGTGACTTGGAGATGACCCATGAGTGACTTGGAGATGATCCATGAGTAACTTGATGATGGTCCATGAGTGACTTGAAGACGACCCACGAGTGACTTGGAGATGACCCATGAGTGACTAGGAGATGACCCATGAGTGACCAGGAGATGACCCATGAGTGACTTGGAGATGATCCATAAGTGACTTGATGATGATCCATGAGTGACTTGAAGATGACCCACGAGTGACTTGGAGATGACCGATGAGTGACTAGGAGATGACCCATGAGTTACTTGAAGACGAACCATGAGTGACTTGGCGATAATCCATGAGTGACTTGGAGATGACCCATGAGTGACTTGGAGATGATCCATGAGTAACTTGAAGATGGTCCATTAGTGACTTGAATACGATCCATGAGTGACTTGAAGACGACCCACGAGTGACTTGGAGATGACCCATGAGTGACTAGGAGATGACCCATGAGTGACCAGGAGATGACCCACGAGTGACTTGGAGATGACCCATGAGTGACTTGGACACAACTCAAAAGTGACTTGGCGATAATCCATGAGTGACTTGGAGATGACCCATGAGTGACTTGGAGATGAGTGACTAGGAGATGACCCATGAGCGACTTTGAGATGACCCATGAGTGACTTGGACACAACTCAAAAGTGACTTGGCGATAATCCATGAGTGACTTGGAGATGACCCATGAGTGACTTGGAGATGGCGCATGAGTGACTTGGAGATGACCCATGAGTGACTTGGAGATGACCCATGAGTGACATGGAGACGACCCGTGAATGACTTGGGGATAACCCAGGAGTGACCAGGAGACACAAAGACTATGGATTAGATGGACAAAGTAAATGATGAGACGAAAGGCACAGGGGGCCGGTCAGAGTGCACTGAAGATAAAAGATGACAAGATGTAATAAAATGTAGGCATTTTGAGAACCGGAAATAAAAATACACCAGTTGAAAAAAGACAATCACTGCCACATGTCAGATGCTCACATGGGCACCGCATATTGCATTGTAAAGAATCATGGTCCAGTTTCAATGTCTCATATTTCAGAATATCCCAGCCACAGCACTGTTTGACATGCATCGTGTGTCTCTCAATATCATCCCACTGGAGATAATAATAGAAAATGTTCTCGCAAGGACGCTATATTTTTGCAAATGATATTTACGACAAAATATTTATGTCAGGTGATATTTCCGACTATGATGGGCTGACATACAACCCGTAGAGTTCCTTTGTGTGTTTCAAATGAACCATTGCCCTATAGTGTGCTTCATTTAATCCATATACAGATTAATGGAGGAAGGTTTTAGGGTCACAATGAGTGTCCTTATTCCGGCATGATACCACAGCATCAATCCACCAAAATCACTGTGTTGGTGAAGGTGACATTACGCTCTTTGACTCACTGGGGGGACTTCACATGACTTTTTACGAGTGGTGGCTGGTGAAAGTGGTGAGGCATAAAATGAAACATGGATTTGCCTGCACGAGCAACTGTCCTATGGGACGTTCGGAGGGTTCTCTACCGGGAAATATTTTTTTTAATGGGGCAAAATGGTGCGTTTTCCAGTACCATTTCCTTTAAAATAATGACCATACACAGTAGTTTTCACACACGTTGTTTGGCATGGTTTGTGAAGCATGCCTGACCTCCCCAGGGGTGAGGGCACCGGGCAAGAGGGTTTCAGGGTGGCATATCTCCATGAAACATTTGTGAAATGAGTTCTCTTACCTCCATGTGCATGCACGTCAGGCTGACACTCGTGGAGAGCACGAAACAAAGTGACGGATGAGGAACCCAGGGAGGTGTATTTCTGACTAACGTTCCTACCCTAAAAACCAGTGGCAGTCAGCACAGGTAAGAACGATGGGGTGGTGGGGCGGGCGGGGTGGGGGGCAATTGGCAGATGAGGAGGTAGGTAAAATGAAATAAAACCACTTACCTTGAGCTCGCGGCATCGCCGAGCCGGCTTACCTTGCGCTCGCCGCATCGCCGAGTCGGCGTTGTGGCGAGTGCAAGGTAGGTGGTTTTATTTATTTTTTTATTTCATTTTACCTACCGCGTTGTCTGTTGACTCCACCCCCATCCTGCCCCGCGCTGCCCCGCCGCACCAGGCACCGCTCTTACCTGTGCCAGCCGCCACTGCTAAAATCAGCTTTTGGTGGAAGCTCTTGGGCCTTGTTTAATGAGTGGAAACTAAGTATATTTCTGGATTCTAAGGGCCATGTTTTGCAAAATGCTATAATTTCATTTAAACTGAATCCTTCATCCCTTACGTCAGCTCCATATTTAGACTGTCCGTGTTCTACTAAGAGGTGAATAACTCGGATCATCAGTGTGACCCAGACCCTCAGGCATGTCTGAGGCATCTGGATAGCCCAGTCATCTTCTAACGTTCTATGCATCTTTCTGCTTCTGAACATTGATCCAAAATCTCCCTGAAAGGAACACCACTACCCCAGAATTGTCTAAAACAGAGATAAATTAAACTCAATTTCCTACTGCGCTGAATATACTAAACCTTGAAATTAATCAAAAGATTAAAAATAAGTGGCACCATTTTATGAAAATAATACCCATCCCATGCATTCCATCCTATGGTCGGGGTGTCTGCAGTATGGGAAGTGGTGGAGAGACCCTGAACTCAAGCTTTTCTCCAAAATGTTCAAGTCAAATCATGTGCCAAAACCAGCCTACATGCAAGCTGCCTAAACTAGCTTTGGACCTAGGAAACTGAAGCGCAAAGAGGTGTGTATACTTGAAACTATTCCACACAAATGCTACATAATCCTTCTCAGGTGCAGCCCCATCTTTATGAAAATGTCTACCTGAAGAACTAAGATGTCTTGAAGACCTCCTACAATTCTGCAAAAAAAATGAAAGCTCTGTGTGTTTAATCCCTTTTACTGACCAATAATCCACTCTCCCAAGTCCCTTTTTCTCCTGGACCCCAACCCCCTCCTACTCCATTGCATTTCTCTCAATCTACCTCCTCTTGCCTTCTCCACTTCCCCCTCACTCCAAATCCCTTCACTTCTCTTTATTCCATCTGTTTTACCCTTCCCAACCTACCTCCTCTTCCCATCTCTCCTTCCCCCTCATTCCAAATCCCTTCACTTCTCTTTATTCCATCTGTTTTACCCTTCCCAACCTACCTCCTCTTCCCATCTCTCCTTCCCCCTCATTCCAAATCCCTTCACTTCTCTTTATTCCATCTGTTTTACCCATCCCAACCTACCTCCTCTTCCCGTCTTCTTCCCCCTCAATCCAAAGCCCTTCACTTCTCTTTATTCCATCTGTTGTACCCTTCACAATCTACCTCCTCTTCCCATCTCTCCTTCCCCCTCATTGCAAATCCCTTCACTTCTCTTTATTCCTTGTGTTGTACCCTTCACAATCTACCTCCTCTTCCCGTCTCTCCTTCACCTTCACTCCAAATCCCTTCACTTCTCTTTATTCCATTTGTTTTACCCTTCCCAACCTACCTCCTCTTCCCGTCTCTCCTTCACCTTCACTCCAAATCCCTTCACTTTATTCCATCTGTTGTACCCTTCACAATCTACCTCCTCTTCCCGTCTCTCCTTCACCTTCACTCCAAATCCCTCCACTTCTCTTTATTCCATCTGTTTTATCCTTCCCAACCTACCTCCTCTTCCCATCTCTCCTTCCCCCTCATTCCAAATCCCTTCACTTCTCTTTATTCCATCTGTTTTACCCATCCCAACCTACCTCCTCTTCCCGTCTTTCTTCCCCCTCAATCCAAAGCCCTTCACTTCTCTTTATTCCATCTGTTGTACCCTTCACAATCTACCTCCTCTTCCCATCTCTCCTTCCCCCTCATTGCAAATCCCTTCACTTCTCTTTATTCCTTGTGTTGTACCCTTCACAATCTACCTCCTCTTCCCGTCTCTCCTTCACCTTCACTCCAAATCCCTCCACTTCTCTTTATTCCATCTGTTTTACCCTTCCCAACCTACCTCCTCTTCCCTTCTCTAATTCCCCCTCATTCCAAATCCCTTCACTTCTCTTTATTCCATCTGTTGTACCCTTCCCAAACTACCTCCTCTTCCCGTCTCTCCTTCACCTTCACTCCAAATCCCTTCACTTCTCTTTATTCCATCTGTTGTACCCATCACAATCTACCTCCTCTTCCCGTCTCTCCTTCACCTTCACTCCAAATCCCTCCACTTCTCTTTATTCCATCTGTTTTACCCTTCCCAACCTACCTCCTCTTCCCGTCTCTCCTTCACCTTCACTCCAAATCCCTTCACTTCTCTTTATTCCATTTGTTTTACCCTTCCCAACCTACCTCCTCTTCCCGTCTCTCCTTCACCTTCACTCCAAATCCCTTCACTTTATTCCATCTGTTGTACCCTTCACAATCTACCTCCTCTTCCCGTCTCTCCTTCACCTTCACTCCAAATCCCTCCACTTCTCTTTATTCCATCTGTTTTATCCTTCCCAACCTACCTCCTCTTCCCTTCTCTCCTTCCCCCTCATTCCAAATCCCTCCTCTTCTCTTTATTCCATCTGTTTTACCCTTCCCAACCTACCTCCTCTTCCCGTCTCTCCTTCACCTTCACTCCAAATCCCTTCACTTCTCTTTATTCCATTTGTTTTACCCTTCCCAACCTACCTCCTCTTCCCGTCTCTCCTTCACCTTCACTCCAAATCCCTTCACTTTATTCCATCTGTTGTACCCTTCACAATCTACCTCCTCTTCCCGTCTCTCCTTCACCTTCACTCCAAATCCCTCCACTTCTCTTTATTCCATCTGTTTTATCCTTCCCAACCTACCTCCTCTTCCCTTCTCTCCTTCCCCCTCATTCCAAATCCCTTCACTTCTCTTTATTCCATCTGTGGTACCCTTCACAATCTACCTCCTCTTCCCTTCTCTGCTGCCATGTAACTCAACACCCTTCTCACCTGGATGATTCTATGTTTATAAAATGCTGGAGTAACTTACATTCTTTTTCGTTGCTATTTGTCTCTCATATTATTTTAAAGAGATTCTGGTCATCACTATTCTGAAGATCCATATCCCTTGCTAGAATTCCTTATGCACAGCACACTGATGTTAGGTAGAGCTGTGCTATATAAACTTGTGATCCAAGTACAAATAAAAGCGTGACTCAGCATGCCCTCTATGGGGCCCGAGCTATGCTTTATCACTCACCAATGTGACACACAAATTCTAGATTCAGTACTGAAACACTGCAGAACTGAGCGGTGTATACTGTTATGTTTCCTAGAAGCGGTAACTGTAATAAAAGAATCTTGAACTCCAATGGGGACACAGATGACTCTGGCACGAGGAACAAACGCTGTGCCCACAATTGCCCCCAAAGTTATAGCGAGCTCTAACCCTAACTTAATGGAATTAAGACCGGGGGCCAGTGCCTGACTCCAAGATGGCACCCACAGTAACTGTATAGGGGCCTTTCCAAGAAGCACTAAACTTCTAAATGGAAGCAGTGGGGGCTTTACTGGGAATCCCACCTGTTATAGCGATCGAGCCCAGGGACTTGGTTGAGGCCAATTTATTCTTTGCAGAGCCTTCTCAGGGCAGTGCCTGACTTCAAGATGGCGACTGGGATCAGTCTTGACCACCTCCGAGGGGGACTCCGGAGGCTCCGGGGCACTCCTAAACTGAGCTGTTGGGGCATCCCTTCTGATCCCCCTTTAGATAGGCGCTCCATCCTGGGGGCTGTTGGACTTGGCCCTTTTTGGCAGATTCACCCCTAAACTTTTTGCCTTGTCTGTAACCTGGTGTTGGTGATTTTAGGCCTCTGAGCACTTTGGCACTGTGGTCCAGTGGAAAGTGCGTGCGCTCTCTGTGTACTTGTGGTGAGATTGGCCTGCCCTCCCATAGGAATGCATGGGGGATAAGTGTGTCCATGGTAATTCCTGGTATGAGAGGAGCAGTGTGGTCAAGTCTGGTATGTATGAATTTGTGAGAATAAATGCTGCGCAATGGTGTGCGCAGATTTATTGTGACTGGTGTAGAAATGCCACTTTTAGAAGTTGGCATTTATGTGTGCGCTGTGTCTGCCTGCCTGATGTGAATTGCATGTCTGGCTTGTGAGTGACAGGGGCTGGGAGGTGTGTGTGGCTCCAGGAGGGGCAGGGTGAGTCAGCGCAGGGCTGAATAGAGAGATCTGCATGTAGATGGGAGGGAGGAGTTGCACCTGGGACCTGAATAGGACTGTGCCTTCCCTCCACAATGATGGCTCCGCCCCATGTGGTGCGTCTGAGCACCTAGCCCCCACCTGACAATGGAGAGAGGAGCTGAGCACAACAAAGTGCTCCAAAGCTCCCCCAAACCAGTTGCGTCTGGTATCCCCAAGCCCTGTGCTGTGACACAAAGGGATTTAGTGTATAAAAAGAGGGGCTGTGACCCCATGAGGTTGGTCAGTTTTCAGTTCTGTTCTTGTGCTGTTTCTGGACTGCTGGGGGCTTTCTGCTGCTGGGGCCCAGGAGGAACCGCCATGGGGGCTTGCCTCCCTGCTGGAGGGCCCTGTGTGCTGGCCTCCCTGGGCCCAGCTATGCCCCTTGGACTTGTTCAGGACTCTAGCGCCTCGTGAGCGCTCTGATTTCTATGAGGAGCTGGCGCCTGCAGCGTGTTGCTGCTGAGATCGCTGGAGGGAATCCCGGAGCAGGGATTCCCCCGAGTTCCCTTCAACAGCGGGAGCCCACCCCGCATATTTGTGCTCTATAACGGGAGCCTACCCCGCATTTGGTGCGTCTCGAGCGGGAGCCCACCCCGCATTGCGCCCGAGTGAAGAGGGAAGCCGCCGAAAGCAATCGCCGGGCCGCTGTCAAACGCGACCCGGAAGCCAGGCACGAGCCGACTGGTTGGGGGTGGAGCCAAGTGCCCTGAGGCGGAAGCTGCAGTGTGGGACCGGCGGGGCTCCCATGCCCGAGGGAGAGCCCCGCACTTTGGCTTATTTTAAAACCGGAGCGGGAGCCCACCCCGCCGGTTCGTGCCCAGCAGTCGATAGAAGCTGCAGGCAGGCTGGAGCCCACCCCGCCTGCATGGAGGCCGCCAGAAGTAGAGTGCAGGAATGGCCTGCCCGTGCCGGGCTCCCGTGAGTTATTGGGAGCTCCGGCGCCCGAAGCAGAGGAAGAAGCCGGCAAGTCTTCACGGGGCTCTCGTGAGCTGAGAGAGCCCCGCCCGCCGCCCAGACGAGTCCTGCCCGGCGAGAGGCACCACGAAGAGGGAGCTTCCCCCACCAGGAAACGGAGCAGACCACGAGAGTGAGCCCGGTGAGTGGGGCTCCGTGTTTAACTTTTGGGTTGGGGGGTGCGACGGGGCACATTGTCGGTGCCCGCCCCCCATGCGGTTGCCCTGAGGACACCAGGGGTGTCCACGCAGTATTCCCGGCTGCCCCGTTTGGCAGTGGGCAGCTGCGACATGGCCGTATTTGTTCATGAGCCCAGTGGGGGTCCCGAGGGCCAGAGGTGCCCATACCTAAATTCTTCTTTGTTCTTTTTACAGCTGCCCCGCCTGGTAGAGGGCAGCTGCACCGAGGGGGCAATTCGTGCTAAGGGCCCTAGAGTAGGGCCCCAGAGGGCACAGTGAGTGCCCAGGCCCCCGTTTTGTTCCACAGCTGCCCAGCAAGTAGTGGGCAGCTGCAACGTTTAGGCTGTTAGTTCTTGGGGGCATTTTGTTAGGGAGACAGGAGTGAGATGCACTCCTTGGCCCCAGTACTTTTACAGCTGCCCAGCAAGTAGTGGGCAGCTGCAACGTTTAGGTTTGCGCAGAGTGCGCACCCTTGACTTTCCGCTGCCTTGTCAGCGCGCCCTGACATTGGGACATTGGGTATTTGAGCCCCTGTGGAAGGCCAGTTGGCCTGGGGGCAGGTTGGGGACATGGGTAGAGCGCCAGGCTCTACAGGATGGCGTAATGTATTTATGCCTACTCTGAATGTTGCCAAGAATGATTTAGGCCCATTGCGTAAGGTGTTTATGCGAATGAGGTTTGGGCCTAATGTGGGTTTATGCCTAATGTCATGTTATGATGTCTTGAGGTAGTGCCTATTTGCGTAATGTGTTTATGCTTATGAGGTTATTGCATAATGTGTTTATGCAGGTGAGGCCCATTGCGTAATGTGTTTATGCTAATGAGGTTTGGGCCTAAAGTGGGTTTATGTCTAATGCTAATAGGATAATGCTTAGGTCATTATGGTACCAGTAGTTACTGGTTGTGTTTTATATTTGCATTTACTTACCTGTTCTGATGGTTCTGACCGTGGCCCGATTGGCCTGGTCCTGTATATAATTCCCCTGTGAATATTGCCCGTGCCAGTTGGCACAGTGTAAATATGTGATTACGTTTCTAATGTGTTTATGATAATACAAAGGCTATTTTTTATATAACCTTGTGTGGAGTTCCTTTTGTAGTGTGCCTAGTGTGTTGCTGCTGTGTGTGTGTGTTGCACAAACGCTTTACACATTGCCTCCGGGATAGGCCTGACTGCTCGTGCTAAGCTACCAAGGGGGTGAGCAGGGGTTATCTTGGGTGTGTAACTCCCTTGCCCTGACTAGAGTGGTGGTCTCTGCCTGGCTTTGGCGCAAGCCTTAGCCAACCAGAGATCCCATTTCTAACATTGGTTGTCAGCGGTGAGGATAGGACTTGCGTTTGCGCAGTACCACAGCGACAACTGGTTGCACTACAAGCTCTGCATTTAGATAATCACATGTTTGGGGATTATTTTTACAGATTTTATTTTTCTCCTCAAGAGTGTCATTTTTAAATGGTGTTTTCTGCGCTTTTATGTTTGGTGGCAGAAGAGAGAAAATGACAGGGCGGGACGCCAGTAGATGGGGAGGTTCCCATAGATAGGGAGTCCCTTGCTGGGTCCAGTGCCCAATCCCTTGTCCTGTCCCCAGAGGTGTGGGTGGATAGGAGGGAAGAAAGGGAGTGTGGAGGAGAAAAAGTTAGCTCTGGAGGGTAGTTTATCCCCTGAGCTCAGTTGAGTTGTCTGGATTCACCGGTAAGGGTGGGATCCAGTGGTGGCAGCAGAAGTGAGTCCAGTGCATGAAGTCCCAGTCCCAGTTCCCAGAGTATGGTACCTGGTGCTCAGTAAGAGGGGTACAGGTTGTGATTCAGGGGCAGTGAGGAACTGTCTCACCAGTCTGGGGGGGCGTGTCTGGATGAGTGGTGTGTTGCACTGGACGAGTGGGTGTGACTTCTTTTGGTGATAAGGAGCTTGCACGGGAGGTGGACCTCTGGCTGTGTGCTAGAGGTCCTGCAGAGGCATTGGGGAGTGATTCCAAAAGTAGTGGCTTGGGTATCTTCCGGTCCAGTGTGGTGGAAGAGGTTCAGTGTAGCCCAGCTATGTCCCAGTGGAATGGGAGGGGTGTAGGGGCTCACGTCCGGTCTCAGTGGAGACGGAGTGAGTGTGGGACGGTGTGTCCCACGGTGGCCCGAAACCCCGTCCCCTAGGGGAGCGCCAGGTCTGGGGCCTAGGCTGTACTTGTAGGTCATTTGAGGAGGATCTTCCAGTATCTAGAGGACGTGGAGTGTCTGTAACTAGAGCTCCAGCGGTCCTGGTGTCTGGCGGTACCGCTCCAGTTGGGAGGGTGCAGAGGTCCAGAGTGAGGGGTGAGAGGGGGATGTGTTCCCCAGTGGGACAGCCAGTGGGTCAGGGGCCAGCCATAAGGGCTGAGTCTCCTAGAAGTGACCATGGTGACAACACTTCTGTCCTGGGGGATCTTTGCGCACTGTCAGATGGACAGGGGTCGGGAGATCTGCGCCAGGCAGACTATCACGCAAAACGTGAGTCGTGTTACCCTCAGGGGAGTGCTGTGTGCGCCCCCCAGAAGTCCTGGCGTGCCAGGCAAAGTGCTCAGCCGCGGGGTTTAGCTCCAAAGTTGGGGAGGCCAGGTTCAGGTTCGGCCTGACCTGGAGGGAAGGATGCCTGTAAACAGTATCCTGACCGGTTTGGTTTCCAGAGGTACCACTCCAGTTGGGAGGGTGCGAACTCAGGAGAGGGGTACAGAGGGAGTCCTCGCCTCTGACCCTGGTGCAACCTGAGGGTTTAGACCCTAGGTTGGGAGATTAGGAAACTTCCAGGTCAAGAAGGAATCTCTGCCAGAGTGGATCAGCTGAAGAGACTGAGGGGACTGCCCTTGCTGTGTGTTCTGGGGCTCACCTGCAGTTTGTTGTTTCCACTGAGGAAGAGGAAAGGGGACTTTGCTGTGTGCTGTGTCCCCCCACCTGCTTGAAGAGGGACTTTGCTGTGTGCTGTGTACCTCCGAAGTGAAATAGTTTCTATGGGCCTGAGTGAGCTGTCCTCCTGTTGGAAGTTTCAGTTGGGAGGAGAGTGTGTCGCTGATACGCCGCTGGCGTGTGCTCTGTCTAGCCTGGGACATACTGAGACTCCCCTGTGATCATGGAACTGAAGGGTACCGGACTCTGGAAGGGGGTGCAGAGGAGGGAGTCCTCGCCTCTGACCCCGGTGCAGCCGGTGAACGTGGATCCCAGGTGGTAGACCAGTCGATGGAGAGAGGTCCTGAACTGGTGGGAGAGTTGTGTTCTGGTGGGTGCTTCCCCTGGGAGGGTGCGGAACCCCAGAAGTAGAGGTAGGGTGAGGCAACTCTTGCCCGTGACCTCTGGTCAGCCTGAGGGTGCGGACCCTAGGTTGAAGGATCAGTGGTAGTTTGGAACTACACTGAGAGGGAGAGTGGAGAATGGCTATTGGATGCCAGGGGTTACTGACCCCCACTCTGTGGATTGGCAAGGACCAGTGACGTCTGGGTGGCCAAGGGCCTGGTCCTGGCCGTGGACAACTAGGAAGTACCAGTGGGGTAGCCTAGTTGGGCCTGAGAGTTCTTTCTCAGAGGGGACCACATGGGTTCAGAGTGGCGTAGAACCGGAGGGTGTCCCTGCAGTGAGGGCCCGCGTCCGTGTTCTATCGCCCGAAGCAGGGAAGCCCATCAAGGTAGTGATTGGTCTGCCCTGCGTTTTGACTGGAAGGGGGTTGTGTTGGACTTGGCCCTTTTTGGCAGGTTCACCCCTAAACTTTTTGCCTTGTCTGTAACCTGGTGTTGGTGATTTTAGGCCTCTGAGCACTTTGGCACTGTGGTCCAGTGGAAAGTGCGTGCGCTCTCTGTGTACTTGTGGTGAGATTGGCCTGCCCTCCCATAGGAATGCATGGGGGATAAGTGTGTCCATGGTAATTCCTGGTATGAGAGGAGCAGTGTGGTCAAGTCTGGTATGTATGAATTTGTGAGAATAAATGCTGCGCAATGGTGTGCGCAGATTTATTGTGACTGGTGTAGAAATGCCACTTTTAGAAGTTGGCATTTATGTGTGCGCTGTGTCTGCCTGCCTGATGTGAATTGCATGTCTGGCTTGTGAGTGACAGGGGCTGGGAGGTGTGTGTGGCTCCAGGAGGGGCAGGGTGAGTCAGCGCAGGGCTAAATAGAGAGATCTGCATGTAGATGGGAGGGAGGAGTTGCACCTGGGACCTGAATAGGACTGTGCCTTCCCTCCACAATGCTGGCTCCACCCCCTGTGGTGCGTCTGAGCACCTAGCCCCTACCTGACAATGGAGAGAGGAGCTGAGCACAACAAAGTGCTCCAAAGCTCCCCCAAACCAGTTGCGTCTGGTATCCCCAAGCCCTGTGCTGTGACACAAAGGGATTTAGTGTATAAAAAGAGGGGCTGTGACCCCATGAGGTTGGTCAGTTTTCAGTTCTGTTCTTGTGCTGTTTCTGGACTGCTGGGGGCTTTCTGCTGCTGGGGCCCAGGAGGAACCGCCTTGGGGGCTTGCCTCCCTGCTGGAGGGCCCTGTGTGCTGGCCTCCCTGGGCCCAGCTATGCCCCTTGGACTTGTTCAGGACTCTAGCGCCTCGTGAGCGCTCTGATTTCTATGAGGAGCTGGCGCCTGCAGCGTGCTGCTGCGGAGATTGCTGGAGGGAATCCCGGAGCAGGGATTCCCCCGAGTTCCCTTCAACAGCGGGAGCACACCCCGCATATTTGTGCTCTCTAACGGGAGCCTACCCCGCATTTGGTGCGTCTCGAGCGGGAGCCCACCCCGCATTGCGCCCGAGTGAAGAGGGAAGCCGCCGAAAGCAATCGCATGGCCGCTGTCAAATGCGACCCGGAAGCCAGGCACGAGCCGCCTGGTTGGGGGTGGAGCCACGTGCCCTGAAGCGGAAGCTGCAGTATGGGACCGGCGGGGCTCCCATGCCCGAGGGAGAGCCCCGCACTTTGGCTTATTTTAAAACCGGAGCGGGAGCCCACCCCGCCGGTTCGTGCCCAGCAGTCGATAGAAGCTGCAGGCAGGCGGGAGCCCACCCCACCTGCATGGAGGCCGCCAGAAGTAGAGTGCAGGAATGGCCTGCCCGCGCCATGCTCCCGTGAGTTATTGGGAGCTCCGGCGCCCGAAGCAGAGGAAGAAGCCGGCAAGTCTTCACGGGGCTCTCGTGAGCTGAGAGCCCCGCCCGCCGCCCAGACGAGTCCTGCCCGGCGAGAGGCGCCACGAAGAGGGAGCTTCCCCCACCAGGAAACGGAGCAGACCACGACAGTGAGCCCGGTGAGTGGGGTCCGTGTTTAACTTTTGGGTTGGGGGGTGCGACGGGGCACATTGTCGGTGCCCGCCCCCCATGCGGTTGCCCTGAGGACACCAGGGGTGTCCACGCAGTATTACCGGCTGCCCCGTTTGGCAGTGGGCAGCTGCGACGTGGCCGTATTTGTTCAAGAGCCCAGTGGGGGTCCTGAGGGCCAGAGGTGCCCATAACTAAATTCTTCTTTGTTCTTTTTACAGCTGCCCCGCCTGGCAGAGGGCAGCTGCACCGAGGGGGCAATTCGTGCTAAGGGCCCTAGAGTAGGGCCCCAGAGGGCACAGTGAGTGCCCAGGCCCCCGTTTTGTTCCACAGCTGCCCAGCAAGTAGTGGGCAGCTGCAACGTTTAGGCTGTTAGTTCTTGGGGGCATTTTGTTAGGGAGACAGGAGTGAGATGCACTCCTTGGCCCCAGTACTTTTACAGCTGCCCAGCAAGTAGTGGGCAGCTGCAACGTTTAGGTTTGCGCAGAGTGCGCACCCTTGACTTTCCGCTGCCTTGGCAGCGCGCCCTGACATTGGGACATTGGGCATTTGAGCCCCTGTGGAAGGCCAGTTGGCCTGGGGGCAGGTTGGGGACATGGGTAGAGCGCCAGGCTCTACAGGATGGCGTAATGTATTTATGCCTACTCTGAATGTTGCCAAGAATGATTAAGGCCCATTGCGTAAGGTGTTTATGCTAATGAGGTTTGGGCCTAATGTGGGTTTATGCCTAATGTCATGTTATGATGTCTTGAGGTAGTGCCTATTTGCGTAATGTGTTTATGCTTATGAGGTTATTGCATAATGTGTTTATGCAGGTGAGGCCCAATGCGTAATGTGTTTATGCTAATGAGGTTTGGGCCTAATGTGGGTTTATGTCTAATGCTAATAGGATAATGCTTAGGTCATTATGGTACCAGTAGATACTGGCTGTGTTTTATATTTGCATTTACTTACCTGTTCTGATGGTTCTGACCGTGGCCCGATTGGCCTGGTCCTGTATATAATTCCCCTGTGAATATTGCCCATGCCAGTTGGCACAGTGTAAATATGTGATTACGTTTCTAATGTGTTTATGATAATACAAAGGCTATTTTTTATATAACCTTGTGTGGTGTTCCTTTTGTAGTGTGCCTAGTGTGTTGCTGCTGTATGTGTGTGTTGCGCAAACGCTTTACACATTGCCTCCGGGATAGGCCTGACTGCTCGTGCCAAGCTACCAAGGGGGTGAGCAGGGGTTATCTTGGGTGTGTAACTCCCTTGCCCTGACTAGAGTGGTGGTCTCTGCCTGGCTTTGGCGCAAGCCTTAGCCAACCAGAGATCCCATTTCTAACAGGGGCATTTCAAAGATGTGATGTCTACTGTACGATCGGGCCAGGAAAACGCCTGACTCTTAGATGGTGCCCGCCCCCTGCCCCCGTTCGGCCCGCTGTCTTCTCCAGCTCTCTGGCGTCTGCCTCTCCCGGCTATCGAGCCTCCTGCTGATGGCGCCTTGATAATCACCGAAACAATATCCCCATGCCCATCTGGATTTTGTTCGGACATCGGTTTCTCATCTCTCCAACTCCCAACCGGACATCCGGCTCAACCTCTCCCCATCTCCCTGTTTTGTCTCCTTCCACCCCCCCCCCCCCCCCTCTGACAGCAGAGTCTGAGCATTATGGCCGATGCCCGGTGGAGCTGCCAGACAGCTATAGAGGAGATCGGCCCTGGTTCATCCCCTTGACCGACACCTACCCAGCCGGACATTGGGCACAGTTTCTCCCCGTTCTCCCTGTTTTGTCTCCTTCCTCCCCCTCCCTTTGACAGCGGAGTCCGAGCATTATGGCCGACGCCCGGTGGAGCTGCCAGACAGCTATAGAGGAGATAGGCCCTGGTTCTTCCCCTTGGCCGTCACCTACCCAGCCGGACATTGGACACAGTCTCTCCCCGTCTCCCTGTTTTGTCTCCTTCCTCCCCCTCCTCTGACGAATTTACCTTAACACTGCTTTTTTATCCTATGTTTGATTATGCTTTGTAACAAATGTAACTTGTAACCTGTAATTCACTGATCCTCATGTAAAGCGCTCTGATACCTACGGGTCTAGCCAGCGCTATATAAAACTCAATAAATAAATAAAATAAATAAATGGGGGTTCTTTAAGATTGTTGATCCCCTGTGGTGTTTGTTAGGGCAATACTGGTGCACATGTATATGCAGGGCCACTGGAATTATGCAGCAGGAGAGGGCCCAATTATGTGGCAGGGTTGATTAAATTATGCGACAAGAAAATGCTAATTATGCGGCACAATGCAGCACATTTTGTAATATTATTACTTCCTTATTTCATTATTTTTAAACTTTGTAACACTCTCTGGCATTGGTTGCACCATATTAGTACCAGTTTAACATTCAAATATAGCAATAAGCAACAGCAAAGTGTGCAGTCCATCTTTGCAAAGGGCCTTCCACTGAGCGGCAACACGTGTCATCGTATTTTTATTAACTTTTAAACCGTTTGAGCTAGAAACAAAATTATTTTTTGTTAAAATCTGTAGATTATGCGGCATATGATGGATTATGAGGCCAATGAAGCAAATCTCTAGTTATGCGAAAATCGCTGCGGTGGCTCAATCGCATAATTCCAGTGGCCCTGTGTATATGTAGCAGTGCCTGTGCACTTTGAGCTGTAGTGAGTTTATGGGCTATGCATAAGCACAGAGGACCTTAGTAAGCATATGAGGCCATACATAGCATATGAAACAAAATCATCCTATGCGTATGGTGTTATGCCTGTGCACATAGGTTTACATAATCTCATATGTGGTTGCACTGCGCATGTGTGTCTATACTTGAACATTATGAGGCTGTCCTAGATGTATGAAACTACACTTTTTGGCAAATACTATGCTTAATTCTGGAATAGGGTGGGATCCAGCAGCTATCTTTGCTTTCAGCCGGATCTGGAACCTAGACTCAGCAGCAGTGATAGCATACATTCATTGTGTACATCACTGTGCGGAGCAGCAGCCTGTGGGGGGCTGAAAGTGCTTCCCTTACTACGCATTCAACTCATTTCATCGGAGTTCTGCCACGGCTGGGAGCAGTCGGTGCTCATACTGAGCACAGCTGGAGTCTCACAACTTGCTCTTTAGGGGAAACACTCAGGATGTCACTTCACAGGCTGCTTTCACACCCTGTAGGTCCTACAGGTTGATATGAGTCCCTGCTGGGTTGTTTCTTTCTATCCTTCAAGGCTACACCCACTCCACCATAAAAATACAGATGCCAACAAAGAAAGAAAAACAACAACCAGAGGGACATGCTTCAAGGTGGTACTTAGCTGACCTGGCAAGGGGGGGAGTGAGGGGCCAGTATGAGGAAGAGAAGTGCCGGCAAAACCACCAGGATTACCAAAAGAACCAGAAACATCAGGAGGACCAGGGAATCAAGACAAGAAGATAAAGAAGGACCACGACCTGGAAGATCAAAATAATCCAGGTCTTGAGGACCTGGAAGATCAAAACCACGAAGACCAACATTACCAGGAGGGCAAGGATCCTGGAAACAGAACCACAAGGACCGCATTAGTCGCTTAGCACAAAGAGGAGCTAGAACAGGACCAGGCACACAAGGACCTGGAACATGACCGGGTTCAGGAGCACCAAGAGTTGTACCAGGACCTGGAGGAGGACCACAACTAGGTGGATCAGAAGGTCCAGGACAGGGGGGGGACCAGAACCAGGAAAAACAGGAGGGCCATGATGAGCGAGGAGCCAGGGCCACAGGACAGCAAGGGGCAGGAACAGAACCGTGGCATTGAGGAAGTCCAGGATCAAATTGACCAAAAACACCAGGAGACCAGTAACTGGAAGACCAGGACCAGGAGGATCAGGACCATATGGACCTGTTCCACACCAGGGGAGGGAGACCATGATGCTGAGTATTAGGAGGAGGAGGAGGTCCTGAAGTAGGGCCAGAAGGAGGAAGAGGATGTCCTGGACAAGGAAAAGGAGGATGATGAGAAGAAAGAGGAGAGTCAGAAGGATCAGGTCCAGAGCGCCAGGAGGGCCAAAGGAACAGGAACAGGATGAAGAGGATTAGGACCAGGAAGAACAGGACCAAGCCTAGAGGAGGGCCAAGTGTATGAAGAGAGCCAGGCAGACCAGGACAAGACGCAGAAGCATACAAAAATCAGGAAGAGCACCAGAAGGAAAACTAAGAAGAAGAGAAAGGGGAGGACCAGAAGGAAGAGAGTCAAGAGAAGAAGAAAGAGGATGAGCACAGGGCCAAGAGGAGGAGAAGGAACATGACAAGATGACAATATGGAGAAGGAGATGTGCCTGAGGAGATGTATTTCAATGGCTTCTGATAATTGAAACAGATGAAACAGATCCTGCTGTACATTGACGGCATCCACCAGGCAACCATCATTCACATCCTGGCATTATCCTGGACTATGATAACACTTGTAACTTGCCCAAAATATCTAAAACGTCTCCAAATCATTCAAAATGATGTGGCCTGCCTCCTCACAGGCTGCCCGAGTCATCACTTTGATTATCAGTGAATTACATTGGCTGGCCATCAGGAAGAGGATCCTTTTCAATGCCACGGTGATCTTAAACATATTCTGCATGGCACAGCAAGTTAAGTTCCTGGCTGCCAAATTCTCTTGTACGCGCCGGCCAGACCTCTGAGATCTAGAGGCCCGAATGTACTCTGCATTTCAAAAACCAGTGCCGAAACCTTTGGAGACCGAGCCTTCTCTGCGGTAGCTGTCACAGTGTGGAACAAACTTCCCAGTGACATCCGGTTGACTCCATCATTATTCCTCTTTTGCAAGTTGTTGGAAATGTATCTTTTTAATCTGTAATCTTGTCTCTTATTCATTATCCCTTAGCTCCATGAACCTTCAGCGTACTCGCAATTCACAAATAATAATCAGAACACCATACCATAGAATGTACCAGTATGAGGAAGAAGATGAGGAGGAGCAGATGCACCGGGAGGGTGACGGTGACCAGGAGGAATGGCCGGAGTAGGAGGAAGCGGAAGCCAGTGTGATGCTAGGCCACACGTAAATGGGCATACTCTTAGTTACAGAGGCCACACATCTTATAAACGATTCTTAGTTACTGTTCTTGGGCCTCCATTTAAAGCAATGCTTAGCCCACCCCGCTACCTTAAATTCCAATTAAGTATTCTAGAGCAACTTTACAATAAGATTTTTCCTTGTTGCCCATTTCTCTGCCAAAAATAACTCATAGGCTCACTGTCATTGGCTCTGCTCCTCATGACGCCGCCTCTCATGACTCCACCCCCTCTATGTCACACTCCCTCTATGGGCTCACAGAGTATTCTTTTTCCATTTCCAGCACTATTCTGGTTGATGTGATTTTCTTGTATGATTTGTGCTCATTGTAATTCTACACAATACATTATGACACAATTTTTCCTTTACTTATGGTGTAGTCACAACACTTGGGAAGGACCGTTTTGAAGAAGTGCAGTTTAGTGATAGAGGAGGGTCGCGGCCACAGCTACTGAAGAAAAGGTGTTCCAAAAGCAATGTTTTGGGGAAACATACTAGTTTCTCTGTTGCTGCTCAGTAACAATGACCCTGCCCCTTCCAGAGATTATAGTCTGACTGGTGAAGGTCATGGCTGGCCTGCACACCCTTTGGATGGGGATCAGAGACAAAGTCACTCAAGGCTTGTCTTTGAAAATGTGCATTGATGGAAGGAAGCAGTGTGCCTTTTCTCCGGCACACTAGCCTGGGAGCAGCTGAGGCTTAAAGGGACGTAATAATAATAATTAGAATCATAATAACAGCAATCATAATCATTTTAATTAGCAACTACATGCTTTACATAAGCAAGCAGCACATGGCTCCAGGGCGTCTGGCGAGGCTTTCTGCAACATCACCAGCAACCCACTGCTAAGTGGCAGTCTGAGGAAGCAGAAGTGGGGAGCAGGTTGCAATGTTTACAGATTATTGTAATTGTAAGTGCATTTATATAGCACTTACTACCCCTGACGAGGCATCGAAGCGCTTTTCGGCGAGTAGCACGCTACTCCGGAACCCAAAAAATATTAGTGGTGACTTAGTATAGGGAAATATAAAATTATTTTGAGCGGTGGACATGTTAGTCTATCAGTTGGATTGGAGAGGATAGTGGAGGGATAGAAGAGGGAAGGGTCTAGAAAATATTTATTTGGAGATCATAGCAGTAGGATGAGGTTTGGGATGAGTAAAGGAGTCTTTGCCCTACCCTTCATGTACACCCGACCTAATAAATACTTGATCATCTTGACTGCCTGAACTTTCAGCACACATCCACAGATGCTGGTGTGTCAGTTTCTCTATTGCTCAAAACGACAGCGGGAGCAATTTAGAGTTGGGTATAATGGGAGCCACAAGGTAAATCTGCAATGTTCCTGTCTTGGTAATCTCCTGGTTTCCGCTCCCCTTTTGGAGGAGAGGGACAGAGACATTTTCAGGCACGAGCAAAGTGGGCAATTGCCCTGGACCCCACCTCCCAAGGGGCCCCCTGAGAAAGTGAATTATCTCTCTGTTTGACCTCGGTCTAGTCTATTTCTCTAGTTAAACCTCTCTGCATCTCTTACTGCCTCTACATCTGACTCTGTCTCTCTATCCAGTACCATCTGAAGGGATTTTGGGGTCCCACACCAGACATATTTCAGCTGTTTGTGTGACCCTGTTAAAGATGAACTTATGATTCAATATTGCTTGGCATCGTGTGGGCTTGAATTAGTTAAAAGGGGTAATAAAATTTTTAATTTGTTCGGTACAGGCGCCTTCAAAATATGTCTTGCCCTGGGTCCCCAAAATCTGACATCAGAGCCTCAGGTAGTTACATCCACGTGACCCATTGGAAGCCTGACTGCCATCGGCCACATCATCATCAGTACTACTCCCAGCCAGTCCTACTCTCTGAGGCGCTAACAACCATCATCAGTGCTACTCAGAGGTCAATCATTCCTCTTGAGGCACTAACAAACATCAACACCAGTATCACCCCCGCCATCACTAACAAACATCAACACCAGTATCACCCCCGCCATCACTAACAAACATCAACACCAGTATCACCCCCGCCATCACTAACCAACATCAACACCAGTATCACCCCCGCCATCACTAACCAACATCAACACCAGTATCACCCCCGTCATCACTAACAAACATCAACACCAGTATCACCCCCGCCATCACTAACCAACATCAACACCAGTATCACCCCCGTCATCACTAACAAACATCACGATTATTGCCCCCAGCATCCCTAACAAACATCATCAACGCACCTCCAACTAACCATTCTCCTGGAGGCACTAACGCATATCATCATTAGCAGTACACCAAGTCAAGCATTCGTCTGAAGACACTAATTAAAAATCATCATCATCAGTGCAGTTCCAGTCAATTTTTCGCCTGGAGATACTAACAAACAACATCATCAGTGCCACTGCCCAGACAATCATTATCTTGGTGGCACTAACAAACATCATCAGTGTCATCCCCCAGCGAATCATTCGCCTGGTGGCACTAAAAAATTTCATCAGTGCCACTACAGCTAATCATTCTCTTGAAGAAACCAACACACATCATCACCAGTAACACTCTCAGTCAATTATTTTCCTGGAGGCACTAACAAACATTATCATCAGTACCATCTCCAGAAATTTCGAAGAACCCAGGCACTGGCTCCCTTCTTGCACCCAGGCAAGAGGGTTAGGCCAGGTTCTGCTGTCCTGGCCTAGAGAGGGGACATATAAATGGCGACTCAATCACTCTGCTGTGTGCACGCCCCGGGGATGCAGACCCTGCTCACTTCCTCACAGACATTAATGAGTGATATTTGGGCCTGAAGGGAAACGAGTGATGTCTGGGCCTGAAGGGGAAGCCAGGCTCTCTGACGCACTTCCAAGTGGAATACCAGTATTGAAGCCTACTTCTGAAAGTTCCCGCCACTACGCTGCCTGTGGCAAGGCGCCTTTGAGGCCTTTAAAGAAAGTTCCCTAGTGTGCGCCATGCAAGGACAAAAAGACGGACAGTTCGCTGATATGACGTCAAGATGGTCACGTGCTTGTCACATGCCAGACGTCTCGCTTCTTTTGAAGGCGTAGCACAGCGTGTGCTGTACCTCCTGGTGGTACGTTGAAGGTAGCGCAGGTGAAAGCTGCTGAAAGTCGCCTACCTTGACACATAGTCAATGAATGAGATGCTCGACTAGGGGTCTCCGCTCACTCTTCTTTGTGTATGGTCACTCACAATGCAGCATTAAGGTGTTACCAGAAAGTGGGTTGTTTTAAACTCCAATCAGTTCATGAAATGCATAACTTAGTTCATGAAATGCATAACTTAGCCTGTATAATTAAAATGACAAAATCAATCAAATTAATTTTAAAACATCATCTACCTCTAAGGTCTCTCAGGGCTTTGCCACAACTTGCAAAAAACGTCTCCTCGCCATCTGCAGGTTGATAGATAGAGCAAGAGCTGGGCCTACGGCTTCTCTACCCAAAACACCAGCAGCGTGGCCAGCGAGCTAGAGCCGCTGCAGTACTGCTCAACGGTGGGACCAGCGACATAGCGGAAGGTGACCACCAATTTGTTTTACCCAGACTGTTTGAGTGAGCCCAAGAGAGACAGATTTGAAGATTCCAACCAGGGCTTCATTTGTGCAGCTGGTTGGAGGCGGTAGCTTCGCAAGAAAAGCTTAAGCCTTTTCTCTTTTTTTTGTACACATTACGCACAGAAGGCAATTTACCCAAAAGCTCTCCTTTCCTTTTCTACTGCTCCGGACTTAGATCCTCATACCTTAGATCTCTCCATCCAATCAGGGAATCAAACCTCCGGTCCCCCCAACAGCCTCAAAGCAAAACCACGTCACGGATGGCACCGCATGGCTGTCCGCTACACAATCAGCAGGCGATGGAGTTGTGGCTGCTGCACGCAACCGGAAGTGGAGGCGGGAGATTGTGCAAATGGGTTAAAAAAGCAAACTCCAGTGGCGGATTGATATATAAGGCTCAAGCCTCTTTTAAATTCATCCACAAACAATGGCGATCAATGGCCTACCCATGGCCATCATGAATGGCTGTGGGTTTCCATGGACTTTTGTCGCTGAAGAATTGGCCCAGGAGGCTGTGACTTCAGAGGTTAGAAATTCTCAACAATATCCATTAACATAAAATAAAAACAGGCATAATTGAACAGGATTATACCTTCTTTCTCTAAAGGCTACGAGGCACACCAAGTGCATACGCCATTTATCCATGTCGCATGGGTCACGTTGGTGCCAGCATGCTCGGATCGATGGGCCGTGAAATGATGAAGTTGCCTCTGGGCAGCATTAAAAACTGCAGTGCCAGCCCCTCTTCAGGCCAGCCTCTGCCACGGTGATCCTCAATGGGCTAATGTTATCATTCTCTGTCAAATCTGCTTCATAGTTTGAAAAATCGATTCAATTGTGGGGGTCTGCAGGGGCCGTGCACCCCCCACAAATACAGTAAATCACCCTAAAGTCGCTCTCTGTAATGGACCAGTAGCTTGGAAGGTTCATAGTCATACATTTACCTGCACTGAATGTTTAAGGCAGCGCCAATGCTTGCTTTTTTTATCCCTGCGCGGCCCAGTGCTTAATTTGTATAAAAAATATGTGCCAGGCTCTTGTCAGGAGGCCACTGCAGCTTGCACCACACATTACCCCTGCCATGCTGCCAATGATAGTAACAACACAACTACTAACCATCACACTCCTACAAGTGGGACAATTCGGACTATTTTATGCCGACAACGCTATAAAAATGGCTTGGGTGGCAGGCAATAGTCATTTTTCATGTATATTGAATTAATAATTAACTGTTATCTCTAAAGTAGGTCAGACAGCACCACCTTGTGGCATGCTTTCACAGGCGCTGCTGCTGACAATTAAGTGCTGGTACCGAGCACCGGAAACCACCGGCTAAAATTAAGCACTGCCTGTGCCTCGTCCTATTGGAGAGCACAGAGAAGGAGGGAGGCATATGGTGCTTATGGCAACTGCTCTTGGGTAGGGTGTGTGTTCAATTGCAGTTTATCAATGTTTTTTCTTCCGGTCCTCTAGTTCAGATATGGAATCCACATCCAAGTACATATGAATATGGACAGCTCAAGTATGGGAAAAAAAATCTCAGACTGTGCCAGGGCAGCGGTACAGAAATGGCACTTATGTGTGACGGGACGGGGCGGTGTTTCTAAGCAGGCCTTCCACAGCTCTAATCGGGCAAAATCAGGACTTTTATCACTCAATGGAACTGCTCTACCTCCAGAGAATAGTCCCCAAACATCTCACCAAGGCTGCGGTACCTTTCACAAGATAGTACTGAGATCTCACACCAGAGGCTGCAGCGCTCCTACTGGGAATGTACCGCCACTTTCTAACAGAGCTGCCGTACTTTGGAGAGACAGGGAAGCGCAGTACTGATCACTTCTGAGCAGAAGGTTCTTCACGGTTTGATCTGCCCCTGGCCTGGTCTTCTATCCTATTAGAGGAGGTGCCACAGGGCTGCATCTGAGCTTGTACTGTCCTCTTGCTGGATAAAAGGGGAGACACAGTTTCATTTACCCTGCTCTGATCACCTCTTATAGCTGCATTAGTCCCTTTCTCCAGCCCCTTTCCTGGAAAGAGAGGTGCTGCATGCAGGATTGTATTTTCTCAAGATGCCCAGGACCAGCTTTTATTCCTAGAAAGGGATTATGGACATACACAACTTAGCTGAGCACCACATCTGGCGAGGACCTACCCCTGGACAATAGAGAACGGTCCCTCCGCTGCATAATCTCACCCACTTGGTTAGGAAGACGTAACCGTAGTGATTCATTGGACACTACCCACTTATTGATGCTTAGGAATCATGAGAACCAGGGCCCCCTCCAGCCCTTCTTCATTCGCTGCCCCTCTCTGCCTCAGGGAGGTAGTTTGGGACTTCAGATAATCTGCCTGGGTGGCTTGGGCCTAGCCCTGTGCTATGCATTCCATCCTGTAGGTCCCCAGGAATGCTGTCCTGTCTCCAGAAGAGATCAATGCATGCTTCAGCCTCTTCCATCCTCTGCCTCTTCAGCTGGCCACAGGACTGGACTACTACAGGATTACCCTTTGGCATCTCTCCTGAGAGGTCTCTTCCGCTCCCCGAAGCAGACCAAACTCCCTCATATTCAGAGACTCACTTGTAGACTCTCAGCCAATCACCTGCTGCCTCTCATGCAAGATCTCTTCCACTCTCAGAAGCAGACCAAACTCTAAGCTCCTACATCATTCGTTCCTCTCTCATATTCCAACATTCGCTCGTAGGCTCTCAACCAATCACCTGCCTGCACATTCAGTGACTCACTTTCCCTCATCGATAAACATTCAATGTCTCCACAATAGATGAGCCCGGCCCAAGGAGCTCCTAGGAGCACTACAGAAGTGTTTTGAAGCAGGTTACTGATTCCTCTCTGGAGAACAGAAGTTATGAGGTGTGCTGAAGAAAAGACTTCTGATTTCACACTCCAGTGTTATAAGTATCGTCACGTCTTCTTTTAATTTTCTCCTTAGCGGTTTCTGTCACTCTGTTCCTAACTCTCCAAAAGCACTGTCTCTCCCTGATCTCAGTTTCTCCCATTCTCCTCTTAACTGCTCAGCTATTCATAGTCCTGTGACACCAGTGCTACTGACAAGGATGGCAATGAAACGATGAACAAAAGTGCATGAAAGTGCAAATAGCAGCAGTTGAATAAAATGCAAAACAGATGGATACATTATTCCAGGCTTTGAGGAGCAGGCATGCACACCTCATAAACATAGCACGAATGGTAATAATGCATACAGCAAAACATGCTTTTTAGGCAGACTGACTTAATAAATGCATAATAAAAAAAATTACATAAAAAATAGTTAAGGAGCTTGATGTAAAAAATGCATGACACAAGTTATGTCACTTGCTGTTAATCGAGAAAACCTTACTAGCAGTCTTCAAAGACTGGATGTTAACCTGTGCAAGGGATCTGCTGTCTATGCCATGCTGGCACTTTTCTTCTAAGAGCTTTCATCTCAACCACCCTTAACCTGTGTTCGCCCACTGATTCTGAAATGCTGTGCCATTCAAACTATGTGATCCTCATCCAGGGGCGTGTCCAGTGGGACTTTGCAAACGCCCTTGTGCATAAACATGATGAATTGGCGAATGTAATGGAAATGTTTTGTGTGTGTCCAATAGCATGTTCAAACTTGTTCAATATTGAGGTGTAAGCTACTTTGCAAGGATGGGTGAAGGGTTCTTCCCAAAGAACTGTTCAGAACTTTAGTAGCAGATTGTATATTGGTTAAAAAAAAGTTGCAGGATTTAAAGACTACTTTACAATAGGGTATTCGGGGTTTGTCCCAAAGACTATTTTGGAAATTTTATTTATTTCGGGTTTTTTTTAAAGTCTTTTTATTAACAAGTGCTCAATCAATAGTTCAAAACTGCAATAGCAATTCACCGTATCATAGATCATTTGGCCAAAAAGAATAAATTTCACTGTCAGCATCAGTAAATGAATAGCATAATCTGACATAGCTCGACAAATAAGGAACAAGACCCCCACTACCCTGATGATTCATTAACAACATACACTTATATTCGTCATCACACCTTTGCAGTTTATAGGCCCCTGTACCACTGCCAACCCCCAAACCTTTTTCCATTTGAGCAGGCAACCTCTACTGAGATCCGCTGTCTGCTCCGCTCGCCAACACCAATCGCGGTCTGCCTCCCAGTCACCCACACGCGGGGTATTTTTGTTTTTGAAGCACTGCAAACAGTGTGAATAAAGTCTCAGGCTGCTGTCGGTTCAGGGGATATTTAGAAGTAAATGGAGCATTTTTAACCAAATAATTTCCGTAACATTTTATTATTTACATCTCATCTCCTCCTACTCACACTGGAGTTACTGATCTTCAGCTTCTTTCCCTGCCCAACGCTCTGTTTCCTCTTATTCTTATGTCAAGCCCAACAGTCAGACAGTCCATGCTTTACTACACCTGCTGGAGCGTATCGAGGCAGGAGTAAAAGACCTGAACCCCTTCTGCAGAGCGTGGCACAGGGAGCGTCCATGAGCATGCTCACGGATACTGGTTGTGTTGGAGAGTTGGAATATCCCCCCTCATGACCCACTGCCTTAGGAAAAGCCCTCATCATACAAACCACATTAACCACATTAACCCAGGCAAGGATAATGTTGGTAGTACCACCACGACAACCCTAAGATGAATACACCGACAACTGCAGACGTCAGTCTAACCAAGGGACAAAATTATCCAGCAGCCAGGCAATTTGTGTAAGCTACACAATGCAAAGACTGAGTAAGAAAAAATAACATAAACTAACAAACATGGATCACGTCTGAGTCTGAGAGTGTTTAAGTATTAAGTAGTAAATGATCATGTGGGCCATAAGATTATGTGATTTAATTGCAGTTTGGCTTCTTACATAGGGCTTTAGAGGCCTTCAATTGCCCATTAAATTTCCATGTTTAAATAATAACGATTTTCGAGAATTAAGCACCAGACTGACAATTCTAGATATTCCAGATGGAAACTTAGATTGTCATTTAGGGTTTGGCAGAGCGGGAGTTCTGGGGCACATCGGTGATGCTCCTGCCCCAGCATACTTGCAGTTCCCCATCCCTATACATAGTCAGGGGTCACTTGTGTTACGATGGTGGAGCTTTGACTGGAGGCTTTTGACCTAACGCCCATGCTTACAGGTCACGATGACAGTCGTACCGCCCTGTTTATGATAGTGCAACCATCACCAGGTTTCCTTGTCAGGGACTGCCATGCAATGCATGGGGGTCTCAAGGAGGGATATCGCCTGAAGGCAAGGGGAAAACTTCTACCCCGTAAAATAATGTTGCCCATTGGATGCATTACACATGGAGTCTGCTCCGCAGAGCCGGCCTTTGCTAAGAAACGCCCTGGGCGTGGGGGGAGAGAAATTTGGCACCCCTTGCTTATGGTAGTTGTTGCAAAGTCATCCTGTGCCCTGGGCACCCCCCAACTTTTTGCTGACTGGTACTGGTGGTAACTGACTCTGACTGACCCTGGGCTCTGCCTAACCAGGCCCAGGGCCAGTGCCAAGCTTAAAGGAACACATTAGAATACAGTTAAAACACCTAACATACACTAGGGTACACTATGGTATGGTGGGGTACCCCTGTAATTGGCGTGACCTACCCCATAAGCCCCTAGTATATAATAGGGCAGGGGATTGAAACTACCTAGAAGTCCCCAGTAGCCTGGGGCATGGCAGTTTAGAGGCCAGCAGCTCTTTTTGCACTTGCATGTGTGCACTGCTGAAGCCTCAGGTCAGTTTAAAAGCAGCCCTGGGTGCCAGGACTGCTTTAAAAAAGTAAATTGTGCCCAAACTCGACTTTGGGGTTTGGGGCACTTAAAAATGGATAACCTACAATGTTTTGGCATATTAGGGACCCCCAGGGTCTCCCCTAGGTATCCCAGGGGTGGGGGGTCAGGTATCTATAAGGTAGACCCTTGTAAAATGAGTTTTTATATGCCTGGGTAAAGTGAAATTTCACATTTCACTCCCCCATTGTGGTAAAGTGCTGCCCAAATTCGACTTTGATGCTAGGAGCACTGTGAAGTGAGGATCTGCAATATTTTTACAGATTCAGAACCCCTAAAGTCTCCCCTAGTTGCACAGGGGGTGGGGGTCCTGTAGAAATTAGGGAAATACTTATAAAATATGTTTTTATAAACCCTGGTGCTAGAAAACTGGCCCAAGTCATTTTCCCCATTGCAAATCCCATGCCCTATAGGTTAACATTGCAGGAAGTTATTAAATAATAACTACTGATAGGAAGGAGATAGAGCTACCGTTCAAAGACTTCTCAGAATAGTAATGCTAAACCCAACAATATTATTTTGTTGAATTTCTCCTAAAGTGTACATACAAGAAGTTATAAGACTTTCTTGTTTGTAAGTCCAGATTCAGCCTTCCAGTGGTCTGCCCTGATTGGTCAGAGTTCAGTGGATTAGCCAGCCTGCCTGGAGAGGTGATAAAGAGCCCCTGGGGTTATGCAGCTGGGCTGGGAGGGCAGTGTGCTGGTCCACAGGAATGCCAGGCCAGGGGAGGGGTCGTAAACCATGGGCTTCAAAGGTAAAAGCAGAACCCAGTGTCAGTTTACAACTCTGAACTTTATCCCTCAGGCAGATGGGGGGATTAAGGAAGGAATGAGCAGATGCAGGGGAGAGAGTCTAAGTAAATTAGCCATCCTAGGGGTGTGTTTAGCCAGCTCTTGCCTCCTTGCTGGAAATTCTGCCATTATGGATTTGGAAGATTTGATGCACTCTGGGACAAAATAATGCCACACTCTACAGGAAGTGGTCATATCTTTGAGGAGTTACCCTGCTCCCATTGGTCAGGAGTGACCTGCTGCTTGACCCAGAGAATTTTGAATAAGTATCTGAGAGGGGCAGAGCACTCCAGATCTGCTGCTTGAAACTTACTGAAGCAAGAAGTGCCCTGCTGAGAAGATTTTGCTGTGCAAAGATTTCTAAGGCCTGACCTCTGAAAACTGCACCATCTGAAACTGCAGCCCTGTGGATTACCTTGCTGGAAAAGAACTAAAGAGTGGACTCCCTGAAAGCTACAGGTTAAAAGAGCTCAACTGGAACATCACCAACTAAATCTACACCTTGGAGACCCATCAGTGGATTTGTAAGGGTGACGTCCCAGTGGATTGTGGGAACTGAAGTCCTCAACTTTCAAGGACCATCTTGGAGCTTCCATACCCTTGGAGTGAGTTTGAGACACTTTGGCACCCTTTGAGGAACTTCAGGAAGAAGTTCAAGAAGTTTGGTGAACTTTGGAGGAACTTTGAAAAAAAGCTCCATAGAGGGACCGACTCAACCTGGTCAGCCAAGCCGCCTGCCTTCAACCGCGAGCCGGCCAAGCCAACCAGGTTCGTCCCGCTAAAAGCTCCATTGCATCGACTTCCAGAGATTGACCGGGACTAGAGAAAATCTGAAGCCGGCGAACCCTCACCGGATCCGGCTACATGAGGAGCATCGAGAGACCCCGCGAGAAAAAGCTCCAGAAAAGCTTCTAAGTCCGCTCGTAGAAAAGCCGACTGGGAGCAACCGCGAGAGCCAAGCCGCCTGCCTTCCATCGCGTGTCGGCCTGGGCTCCTGGGTAGCCCCGCTGAAGCGCTAACGAAAAAGTTTCTAAGTCCGCTCCAGGGAAGTTGACCGGAAGTTCGTCAAAAGGCAAGCCGGCGAACCCTCACCGGATCCGGACTGGATGGGAGCTTCGAGGGACCTCGCGAGAAAAAGCTCCAGAAAAGTTTCAAAGTGTGAAGGTAGAAACTGAGACCGGGACCTGCCGCAAGCTGTAGCCGCCCAGGGCTCCATCGCGGTCAGCCTGAAACTTTGACTTTGCCCCGGTCTATCGCGAGCAGGTATCCCAATATGGTGCTATAAACTTCTAAGTGCTATATTTTATTAAATCTTTGAAAATTCATATCTCTGGTTCCCTACATTGGATTTTTGTCGTTTTGGTGTCATTTTAAAGATAAAAATATTTCCTATTTTTATAAATTGGTGTTGGATTTTTATTATGTGTTGTGTCTTAATTATTTACTGAATTGGTGTTTTTAAATGCTTTACATACCTGTCTTTGAAGTTAAGCCTGTCTGCTCGCAGCCACGTTACCAAGGGTTGAGCATAGGAATAATTTTCTAAGACCTATGCTGAGTCCTATCATGTGTTAGTGGCCTTATTGCCAGTGGCAGACCTACATTTGCCCCTACCAATAACCCACTTTCCAACAGTAGTGAATTAAATAAGTCAGCAGGGAGTCCCTTTTGTGTTCACTGGTTAGTACCTGGATGGGCAGGGACTGGCCCCTGCACACAAACATCCCCGGACTTCCCCCAGCTCACCTAAATCACCTTAGCTGCCTCATGCAGATGATAGTTTTGTTGATGTGTGCCAGCAGGGGTCAGAGGGTGAAGGGAGGGCAAGGAAGGGGGCTAAAGGGGTGTTAAAAACATCGCTGGCCGTATGATAATGAAGGACTAAAACCACTTTAAACTGCCAAATTAGACAGAAACGAAAAGGCAGAGGCAAGGTCAAGGCTGAAGCAAGATGAGAAGAACGCTGGTGTTGGCATAACCTTGACGCACACAGCTCCATGCATCTCCGCACACCACTGGCGTAACGAAACTTGAGGGGGCCCCCCTGCAAGGTACGTGGAGGGGCCCCCTCCTGACTCAATCAGCAGCTGTCCAGCCAGAGTACTGGGCTAAGGGGGCCCCTTGGAGGTTGGGCCCCCCCGACCCCACGCACAGAGTGGGCTGCGGGTGCCTGTGTTTCGCCACTGCCGCACACCTTGACTCTCTCTTCAATGGAGTCGCTGCAGTAGCGACTAGTCTGATGGTCGAGAGATCCGTGCTGTATGGCGGAAAGTCTCCTGCCGGGAAGGCAGAGTCAATGTCCTTTACTGACCTGGCTGTCTGGCAGCCCGACTGCCAAACTGTAAATGACCAACGTAATCTTTTGCATCAAATATTTCTGGCAGGGATTTAAACATACGTCAGCATTCTCTTGCCTAATAAAGTTCGTATTACAGTGACATTCAGTAGGAGGGTGAGAAACGCCCCTATTTTTGCAATCATATTTTCTACTTTGAAGACTGCAAACGTTTTCCTATTTAATTAGTCTGAAGCAAGGGTTACAAGGATGGGAAATTTCAGAAACGTTAAAAAATGATACATTCAACAACACCACAACTGTCCCCTATTGAGGGGATTCCCTCCCAGGGTCAAGGCAGAAGGGGAGTTGCAAATGTAAACAAGAATCACCAGCTTTCTCCCTTTCAAGTATTTCAATCAAAACTCTGAAAATAACATCATGGGTCAAATGCAACATCCTTTTAAATATGTTTTTGTCCTTAAAAGATAGATGGATCTCAAAAATGTTCACGCACTTTTGCTGCAGCGTGAGATAGTCTGAGAATAAGGAACGGTATGTTTCACCATGAAAATCTACACATCACACAAAATCGCCCCACAGCTCTCTCTCAAGCGTGGCAACAAACATGACGCTACGGTCGTGCATTTGCCTTTTCAAGAGTCCTCGTCCAATGAGATGTCCCTTCTGAGACAGACAGCAGCAGGGATTGCTACCTGTTGTGAAACACGTCACGGGCCCAGATGCGCCACGCGACAGAACCACGCGCAGCTCCGTCCTGCGACAGAAGAGAGTACACTGAAGCAATCTAGGCCAGCGCGTGCTGCGTCACTGCAAGTGCCAGCGCGCGCTGCGTCACTACCAGTGCCGGCACCATGCGGCTGGAAGCAGGTGTGGAGAGCCCCAACAATAAAGTGCGTGCAGGATGGGAGCACAGACACACACATTCTTCCCGTCAGAGACGAGGCGCCAGTCTACTTACTCGGAACTCCGGACACCAGTCGTAAAGGCCTCAGCACCCGGAATGCCCGCAGCGCTTTCACGTCGAATCCAGCGCCTTTCCCGCCTATGGAATTTCCTCCATCTGCTTTGGTTGCTTGTTCTAAAATTGCACTAAAAAGCCTGTAAAGGAAGCAGAAGGTGGGCAGTTAGAGTGTGACTCAGAGGTGCAATAACAGTGGCAGAGCGCGCTGCATTTTATTCTGCGTATTGGATTGGTTGCGCCCACAGGGACCGAGTAGTTGTTTATAAGGCTTCCACGGATTTAAGAATGATAGTATGCATTAATAAGGAAGTGCCCATCTGTGACAGTTGTTGGTCAGGGCAGGCCCACGTTTTACCTGAACTGGAGCCAGCTCTCATGCTGAGCGCTTTACAAATACAGAATTTAATTCAATTCAATGCAACTAACCACACAAACACTGCGGCAACCAAAGGGGACATAAGCTCTTTTCTAATACAGCTTATGTTGTATCTTTATCTCATTATTTTTGTTTTTGGAGGCTTTATGCTTACTTCGGTTGTCCGCCATTTTGTAAACTAATCTCAAAGTCTGAAACAGGAAGAGAAAGTGGTGTCGGCAGAGCCTTCAAAGTAGCCCAGGTAAATCCGTATTTGTAAAGCGCGAACTACTCACCCTTACGGGTCTCAAGGCGCTGGGGGCCGTCGTGGAAATTAAGTGAGCTATTGCCCAGAGTCACATGGTGGTGAGCTGAGCTGCCGCAGCCAGGTATCGAACCGTGAGCCCTGTGCTCCGAAGTCAGCTGCCCTGGCCGCTGCACCACACCTCTCCAGGTGGAAAGTAAAGCATTGCATTTTCTTTCCAGCAACACTTGGATATCTGCCTGTTACACCAAACCTGCCGATGCTTCTCCCTCTCCGCTGCCATGGGTGTATATGTCAGGGACCACATTTCGTAAACTGCACACTTCGGTGTAAGAGGAGTGATGGTGCTAATTTGCCCTTTGTGTGTAATTTTGTCCTTGATTACGCACTACTTTGTATCTTCAGCCCCGCTGGTGGTAAATTGCTTCGTGTGCTTTTTTTGTCCTCCAATGAAGTGAAAGTGTGTTTGTTTTTTTAATTGAGGTAATACTGTGTGATGTTCCACCCATTCATTTCGCACAGCATTGCCTTAATGCGAAAAATCACTTCCACGTTATTGGAGGAGAACAAAACGCCTCACGCAGAGCTATTCAGTGCAAGCAATACTGAAGATTAAAACCAATGCGTAATCAAGGATAAAATGGTAAACACGCGACAAAACAGCACCAACTAATGCAACTTTCTCAGTATAGACCCAGATGCTGCAGCCCCTTCACCTACCCCCTCAGATATACATATAGAAACAGTGTAGGCCCCCTTTAAAGGACAATGATGAAGCTGGTTCCAAAATTGCAGAGATGACTTACACATGCTCCACTCACACTCCCACAGTGCATGGATTGCTAAATCTTGCAAGAATGAGAGTTGCACAAATGACCTATTACTCAATTCTTAAGTATCTCTCAGGTTTCCTACAGAGTACTATGAAGAAAGCATATTCCCAAGGTAACTGGGTGAATATTTTTTAAGATATTCTTTTCCAACTTCTTACTGATTGCGGAGGAAAGGCGAGGCCAACTTAAACCTTTTCATTCCGCAATATGCTACCATCTTTACGGCAGACCTGCTGCAGGACTTCTTAAAAAAGCAGACCATATACCCACAAATATATTACAATGCAAAAATCTCACTTTCATGATCTGGTTGCCAAGGTTCTTTTAAATAATGCTATGGGCCAATCAGTGATGTTCAGCATTGTGTCAAATATCCTGGGACAAATGCAACTTTACTGCTATGGCCACTAACCAACAATGGTTTATAAGAATAAGAAGCTGCTCTTTAAGCCACACAGGAATATCTGAGACATGAAGTCACGCAATCGCATATCGCCATATAGGTTCTAATGAGAGGATGAGGGACAACCACCTTGCTGCACTCCTTTTACTGTTTTTGAAGAAGGGGTGATCAGGCAAACAAATTAATCAGGCTTTTGCTCAGAAATCATGGTTACCAGGGATAACCTGCTATAAAGCAGGAACAGCAGTACTTCAGAATGAGTAATTTTGGTTGTCACGTATCATCTATCACTGGGAGAACTGAAAAGGATTATTATAGACTTACAGCTGATATTTAGCAGGGATGAGAACCTCCCCCCTTAATTGCCTACATGCAACCTAAAATTGTGGTACTAACTGTCACCACAAGCTAATTCCCACTAGAACAAAAAGAACTGAGAATTGGGGCATCCTAGTTTTAAGGTACCAAAAACCAAAACATGAACACACCTGCTCATACTTCTCAAGAAACCTTAAAGAAGTGAACACCATATGAATATAACGGCACAAAGCTCCAATAAACCAATGGGGGTCTACTATTCAATGCACGAAAAATCCACAAGCATGGTGTGCTGAATAGGCTTTCCAAAAACTATCCAAAAGAGCCAATCAACACAGCTTAATATAAAAAAAAAAAAAAATCAGAAAAAGAAACCTTAGTCATCACTTCTCACAAGATGGGCATACAAAATAAGGTCTGTTGGTCATGGTTTTTAAAAAGAGGAGCTTTGTGAACACACAGCATAAAGAACAGTGGTGCTCAAGTAGATATTTGACCTAAAACCAAATGTCTTAATAAGGAAGTTAATTTCATGTCCCACTTCATTAATCTTTTAACACATCTCAGTCATGACAACAGCTTTGTGAATGTCATGATAGATCCAAGATATATGGTTAACTTCCAGAGCAACCATATTAACATTTGTGGGATACCACCACAAATAACCCAGAACATCTGCTGTTACAAGACAGTAATAATCCATGACACAAGGGCGACTTTTCAGGGTCATCTTATCACAATCAGTGGGACAGCACCCCCCAAGACCCATGTCATCATAGTCGTACGACCAATGTATATTGGGAAATCATTTCAGAGGTCGGAACCTGAGTATTTGGTTGACCAAGAACTATTGCTCAGGCCTGAGACAAATGTTTACCATTTGACCACTGGCAAAATATATTTAATGCAATTGACACAATGTATGCTCATTTCATAGCATCGCATAAGAAATATGCATTTGGGTCACGTTGTTCATTAAACAGTGTGTGTAGATTTATAGCACCAGTTGTAACATCAGATAAGCAATATACTCTACATGAAACTTCCACATGTTACATTCAATTATGTTATGATTTAAAATCAGTGCCTTGAATGGGGGTATAGATCATCTCTCGGACTCTATCCTGCATTTTAAAGTTATATGTGTTAACCATAATTACTCCACAATGAGTATATGTTACCAGTGTTCAAGAAACTGCTCTGGATGACTGTTCCGCCTAGAGTAACATTCTAGATATTGACCTTAATCCATAAGTCTATACATGGCCATGGAACATAGGGCATCATTATGATGGCGGGCGGACAAAGTCCACCCGCCATCGTCTCGGCAAATGGGACCGCCCGCTATGTATGCGGCGGTCCCGCAAATCCAATTAGGATGCGCCCGCCACACTGGCGGGCGCATCCCGCATTATTAACATTGCGGCGGGCGGTGCTCTCAGCAGCACCCGCCGCAATGTGTAAAAAGGCATTTGTGCATTTGCATGCACAACGTGGCAGGCACCGCGCGGTGCCTGCCACGTTGTGCATGCAAATGCAGGGGGGTTCCATAGGTACCCCCCATGTGCACCCCCCAACACCCTGGGGGCCCGCAACGGGCCCCCACATGCAGACTCCGCATGCCTTTCCATGGCAGCAACGCCGCCATGGAAAGGCACATCACCGCCTGCATCTTGATATGGATGGCGCTGTCTTGCAGACACCGCCACCATATCAATCCCCTTTTCCGCCCGGTCTCCTGTTTGACCGGCGGAAAACCGGCGGACGGTCTTTCCGTCCGCCGAGGTCCCGCCGCCATCCTAATATGGCGGGGGGGAAATGAGAGGTGGGCGGTGAATAATGGCGTGCGGATCGCCACTGCCATGCGGGCGGTGGCGATCCGCCCGCCATTATAATAGACCCCATAGTGTTTAAAAAATCAACTGCATCTGTTGAACCCTTAAGGAATTCTAGGTTACAGTTGTAAATTATTACCAGTTCTCTCCCTGTACAGGCACGTCCATGCAGGTGGGAAGTCAAACATGCATCATGGATGCATGCTGCAGAACTTATTCTGGACCAGAGAATACTAGAGGGTAGTGATAGCGTAGACCCAGCCCAGTGAATTAAGCGTAACAGTTGTATCTATGTCTTGTGCTATTTTTTGGTGCACTGTCTGCCAGACGTAATAAAAAGTCAGTTTGTGCATGAATGCACAAGTCTTATGCTCACTGGGATGCATGAGCTTGTAGCAGTTTCAGCCTGATTTACAATCAAACTAGTTCTGAGCTGGCCATAAATATACTGGGTCCCCCCCTCCATCGAGCTCAAGTGCTCAGTGGTGTATCCTCTCTAGTCTCCATAGCATGCATAGAAGAGAGGAGAGAAGCTTTTCAGACTTCCTGAAACCTGGGGATGAGTATACAGGTCTCTGCTTCAACATACCCAAGGGCTCCCAAGTAATAATTGGGATTCCCTGCCTGTTGTGTGCGCCTTAGAGCAGGAGGGAATGTAGTAGATATGCATGGAGGGTACAACCACGATGCAGGGCTTACTGTTCTAAAGCCCTTAATAATGAATCATTACCATTGTAGTCTATGGTAGTATTCTCTATAGGCCTGTGACACTGTCAGCGTCATGGTTTGGGGCGTTGGAGTCCCCTTCCCTGCGTGTGTGCAGCGTCCATCATTCCCAGGCATAGATCCGACCCTTTCCCATTCGTCACACGTTGGAGTGGATGCAAGCACGTGTGTTTTGGTGCCTTGTCCTCGGTAATAGTAAGTGTTAAAATGCTAATCTTCTGTTATGTATATTGTTCTAAGACCCCTTGCCAACCTACCTTCCCCCACTGTGACAGCCCAGGCCCGGGCTGCACGTCAATGGCCCCATTAGAAGTGGAGCTGCAGCATTTGTTCCCCCGTGAAATGGATGCAAAAGACGAGCAGGCCAAGGTTCTTGTTCCCTTGTGAAGTTGATCCAAATATCCGAGTCAAGCGCAAAGCGAGAGATATGTGCTTACAGACCATGTCAGAAGAGGCATGTGCACCGTTCGAAATAAAAGCTCTGCCAGTTCTAACCTGGCGGCACCTGCCATGTAAATAAGTCCAAAAAGCCAAAAGGTTTGAAATCCAGAGAGCCCCAGGGAGGCCTATTAATAATATGACACACGAGCAGAAAATATGAAACGCATTTGAATTTTAGTCAAAGCTTTGGAGACAACAGCAGCTCATTATCTGAGGCTCAGGTCAGAGGAGAAAATGAGTGAGAAAGTAGAGGGGGTCAGGGGTGCACATCCAGCAAGTGCGCTCTGTTAAGAAGCGAGGACAGCACCTTTAGATCTTAATATAGAGTCCTGTGCATCTTAAAACAAAAATTGTGATGATTGGTTTTGACTTACAGCTGGCCATTATGGGTTTATGGTTTGAAATGCACTGTTTCTTTTTGTGATTACAGCGGCTGAATTTGCTGTTTTACAGCATGGGCCAACAATTTCCTACAAGGTTTGACACGATTGCTTCACAGTAGTGTACATAACCATTTCATTTGGCAGACTGTGCCTCCGCCACTTCTGAGTTATGCTGTTGTATTTGTGCTAATGTAGGCCATATGAGCATTCATTTGCATGCCTGGTGACTGTGGAGACAATGTCATTCAGCGAGAAGCCAGACACCCTATTAGGTCGGTTGATGTCACGCGCTTTGCTGTCTAGGTGGAAGTAACAAATTACTTTTAGCCCCACCACTTTCAGAAGTCACAGGCCACCACTGATTAAGCTCCAGAGGAAAGGTGAATTGAGTATGCTGTATTATTTCTTATGTAGGAATTGGGTCTATAATAAAGCATTATAGCCCACTGCCAAGGACTATACCGGTTGTTAAAGGCCCTGAAACCATAGGACTGAGCCGCAGGCAGTGCAGAAGGCCTACAAGGCTATTAGAACATTCTATGCATTGAGGGTGGAAATGTTACTTACTCATTGCAAGGCCCATACCAGCCATTATTAGCCCTGAGCCACTTCATTATTTTCAGTAGAGCTGACAGCATTCCAGTATTCTAATTAAGGGATATTGCCTGCACCTATGAGTAATAACAGCTGCTAGTTACATTCACCACTATTAAACACTGGAGCTGCAGGCGGGGTCCATAAAGAGGGGAGAGTGCTTAAAAGCTGTTATTGCCCTGCGAGTTAGTACAATATGGATATTAGCATCTTCCTCAAACACCCCATTGGGGAGTTAACCTCACCAGTATTTTGAGGGGAGAAGCGGCTCCTCTGCGATACTACAACAGCCTGGCTCTAGCTATTTCATCAGGCCGGTCTCTCATTTGCGTTATGCAAGCCTCTCCCCTTCCTTTTCTGAAGGGAAATATAAGTTCTAATAGCCAGTTGAAAAAAAACCTAACAATGAAGTTTGTTTCTTTTTTCTATGTGTCAAAAAAAATTAGAACTTTCTTTTCCCTTTAGTGAAGTAAGGGGAGGGGCCTGAGTGGATTTAAGGCATGGACAAAGTGGGCAATTGCCCAGGGCCCCTACCTTCCAAGGGCACCCCTGAGAAACTAAACTTTCTCTATCTCACCGCTGTCTATTCCACTATTTCAACCTCTCTCCTTCTCTCTTCCTTTCTCTACCTCTGAATACATCTGTCTTTGACAACAAGAACGAGGTAAGTATGGTCTCAAACGACCAACATCTCATAGGTCACGGAAGCTGTCTCCCTTCATTTCTCCTCTTTCACATCCACTATTGATTTTAACCCTGCCCCTGGAACTCTTTAATAAAATATTCTCCTGCAATTTGACTTAGTATTCTGGAGGTAGTTTTAAGGTCCGCACTCACTATATTCACCTATCACCCCAAACAAAAATCCAGCTCTGCTGTTACCAGGCATCGAAGCGCACCTAGGAGGCACTCAGCCCCCTAGTTGGGAACCCAATGACGAAGCATGCCACCAACTAGGTTGGTGGGTGAGGGTTCTTTTAAAAACCTAAAGGGTTATCTTTAAGGGAGACAACTTCCGTGACCTATGAGATGTTGGTCGTTTAAGACCATAGATAGCTCGTTCTTGTTGTTTACAGGATTTTGGGGAGACGAAGTGCCCTGTGCACACACCCCTCAGGCTTCTGTGCTACAGGGAAGCAGCATGTACTAATATAACTCATTCTGCAGGATCAGTTGTATCTGCACTTAAGAGATGCTAAAATACACTGTAAGGGGCCAACTGGGAGCATATTTTCCAAGATCAGACTGCTTTCACTTTCACAGTAATTGGCGAAAACACTTCTAAATAAAACATGGAACCAACTCTCAGCTTCAGACTCGCTTCACTTTCACAGACGCTTCTAAACTAAACATTGAACAAACTTTCCACTAACCTCACACAACTATAGACCAACAAACCACAGACAAAGTCAATTGATGGCCTTCACAAACTTGCACGCAAGGGTTCCCATGTTGAGAGTTTGCTTCGGTGTCTTAACAGTGGTAGTTAGCACTGTACAAATGTTAGAAATGGGATCTCTAGTTGGCAAGGGCTTGCACCTTTGTCCAAGTAGGGACCCTTCTTCCTAGTCAGGGTAAGGGTTGTTACACTCGTGAAGTAACCCCTGCTCACCCTCGTGGTAGCTTGGCACGAGCAGTCAGGCTTAATTCAGAGGCAGTGTGTAAAGCATTTGCACATAACCAACAGTAATACAGTGTAAGCACTACAAACGGACACCACACCAGTTTAGAAAAATAACCAATATTTTATATACTCAAGACAAGACCAATTACGACAAAAATCCACAATACTGTACTTTGAAAATGAATGCTTGATACGATAACTTCTTCTTTGCAAGAATAGCACAAAAGCAAAGTTCAGTACGAGTCGGTAGCTCCGTCCGAGCCTACCGTGATGCTGAAAACCACAGAGTCTAACAGTTCCAGCCGACCGCGTCGATACGGGCCAGCAGAGTCATGAACAGACTCGGTCACAGTACCTTTCTCGTTGTGGCTGGTACGGAGTGTACGAGCCGGTCGGCGTTCATCGCGGTTGCGGTGCAAGACGGAGCGATGCAAGGTGCGGTGTCCCTCGATGCGGTGCAGGCAGCGGCTCGATGAGCGTCGTGCAGACGGAGTCGGTGAGTCCAAGGCGTGCGGTGCAGGGCGAGACGATGCTCGATGCGGTGCTGACAGGTTGCGATGCAGGCGACCTAGCCGGAGTGCGGGAGCTGGCGTCGGACAGCGGTGCGAGTCGGAGCGGTGCGTCGCAGACGTGCGAGCGGTGCCCCAAATGCGGTGCGGTCTCGACTCTTGAGCCAGTTGCAGCGACAGTGTCGGTCTGGTCCGGCTGGCCCAGTGAAGCGATGCGATGCGAACTGCGGTGCCCACAGGTCACGGTGCAAGCAGCGGCTCGATGTTGGCGGCGTCGGACGTCGCCTACGGTGAGACCAGGGTTGCGATGCGAAGCGGGGCGATGCGGTCTGCGGTGCAAACAGGTCACCGGCCAGGGATGGATTCGGTTGACGGAGTCGGTTGCAGTTCCCTTCCTCTGTGGCAACTGAAACAGCGTTCCAGAAGCGGTACCCAGAGGCTTGTGAAGTCTTTGCAGTCCCTGAGACTTCTTAACAGGAGGCCAGCTCGGTTTCTGGCCCTTGGAGATACTCAGCACAAGTTTGGAGAAAGTTCAGTCCAGTCCTTTCACTGCCCAAGGCAGAAGCAGCAGCTGCAGGCCAACCCAACAAAGCAACAACACAGCAAAGGGGCAGTACTCCTCCTGGCAGCTCTTCCAGCTCTTCGTCTTGGCAGGTTCCTTGATTCCAGCGAGATCTAAATTCATGGGGTCAGGGCCCCAATATTTATATCCCAAATTCCTTTGTTCTCTGAAGGCAGAGAGGCCTTTGCCTAGTCCAAACCAGTTCTGGAGCACTTTGTTGACAAGTCTCCGTCCCTTCTTTCAGTGAGTAGGCCAGGGACATCAGACGCACCACAGGAGGTGGAGCCAGCATTGTGGAGGGAAGGCACTGTCCTATTCAGGGCCCAGGTGCGACCCCTCCCACCCATCTACAGGTCGATCTGGCTATTCAGCCCTGCGCTGACTCACCCTGTCTCCTGGCATCCCCCAGCCCCTGTCACTCACATTCCAGACACGGAATACACAATCTCGCAGAGGCAGGCTTGGATGGTTAGGCAAGAAAATACCCACTTTCTAAAAGTGGTATTTTCAAACCCAGAATGGTAAAACCAACCTTACTAAAAGCGGCATTTTATCATTCTGAGTCCAGGCATACTAAACTCGAATTTCTACCATGTTCCCGGGTCAGTTAGGATTATAAGCTGTAATAATCAAAACCGCCCGTTCTGGCCTAGGGGAACAGGTAGCCTTGCAATAGTGAAAAACGAACTAGGCTGTAATTCACTATCAGGACATGCCACACACACCCGGGCATGTCCTACCTTACGCGTACAACGCACCCTGCCCACAGGGGTACCTTGGGCCTACCTTAGGGGTGACTAACATGTAGCAAAGGGAAGGTTTAGGGACTTGCAAGTGTGTGCACTTGCCAAGTCGACATGGCAGCCTCAGGCTGCGCACAGGCTCTGCGATGGCAGGCCCGAGTTACACTTTACGGGCTGTTTGCGTGGGTGGCACAATCCAGTGCTGCAGCCCACCAACAGCATTTGGTCTATAGGCCCTGGCACTCGTAGTGCACTTTACAAGGGACTGACACATAAACCAAATAGGCCAATCATGGAAACACCAATCCATAACACATTTTATACAGGAGCACTTGCACTTTCCCACTGGACCGCAGTGAGGAAAGTGCGCAGAATCATCACACCAGCAAAAACAGAGTCAAAACCGGGCGGTCAGAAAGCAAAAAGTCAGGGGAAACACGCCAAAAGATGCCAAGTCTAACACATGTCCCCTCCAGCTGAAAGTAGGGAGAACTACCCAACCCCATGGGAGTTCTCTTCACTAAGGCGGAAGAACCTGGACAGACCATCTGCGTTGGCGTGTTCTGTACCAGGACGGTGTTCCACCGTAAAGTCCATTCCCTGTAGGGAGATGGACCACCTCAGCAGTTTTGGATTCTCGCCCCTCATTTGCATCAACCATCTGAGGGGCCTGTGGTCTGTCTGAACCCGGAAGTGAGTCCCAAACAGGTATGGTCTCAACTTCTTCAGCGCCCAGACCACAGCAAAAGCTTCCCTTTCTATGGCACTCCACCTCTGTTCCCTGGGAAGTAGTCTCCTGCTAAGGAAGACTACAGGCTGATCCAGGCCCTCTTCGTTCAGTTGTGAGAGCACCGCTCCCACACCATGTTCTGAAGCGTCAGTCTGCACGACGAATTCCTTGGAGAAGTCAGGTGCCTTGAGCACGGGCGCCGTGCACATGGCTGCCTTCAGGGCATCAAAAGCTTTCTGGCAGGACTCAGTCCAGATCACTTTCCTGGGCTGCCTCTTAGAGGTCAGCTCTGTTAAGGGGGCAACGATGGTGCCATAGCCCTTAACAAATCTCCTATAATAGCCGGTGAGACCTAAGAAGGCTCTCACCTCTGTCTGGGTCTTGGGGGCTCCCAAGCCAGAATGGTGTCAATCTTGGGTTGTAGGGGCGCCACCTGGCCGCTTCCTACCTGGTGTCCCAAGTACACCACAGAACCCTGCCCGATCTGGCACTTACTGGCCTTGATCGTGAGGCCTGCACCTTGCAGAGCCCTCAACACTTTCTCAAGGTGCTGTAAATGTTCTTCCCAGCTGGAACTGAACACAGCAATGTCATCCAGGTAGGCGGCACTGAAATCCTCCAGCCCAGCCAACACCTGATTGACCAACCTCTGAAAGGTGGCAGGGGCATTCTTCAACCCAAAGGGCATCACCCGGAATTGGTAATGACCTTCTGGGGTTGAGAATGCGGATCTCTCCTTGGCCCCATCGGTTAAGGCAATCTGCCAGTACCCAGACGTCAAATCAAACGTGCTGAGGAACCGGGCAGCTCCCAACCGATCAATGAGCTCATCAGCTCTGGGGATGGGGTGCGCGTCAGTCCTGGTGACGGCATTGAGCCCACGGTAGTCCACACAAAACCGGAGTTCTGGAGTGGCACCGGGCGCCGCAGCCTTTGGGACCAAGACCACTGGGCTGGCCCAAGGACTGTGGGAGGGCTCAATCACCCCTAACGCCAACATCTTAGAGACCTCCTCCTTGATGCTGGCTCTGACCCGGTCAGTCAACCTGTAAATCTTGTGCTTCACCGGATGGCTGTCACCAGTGTCCACGTCATGGGTACACCAGTGAGTAACACCGGGGGTCAGAGAGAACAGTGGGGCGAACTGTCCCAACAACTGGCGACAGTCCCCCTGCTGCTCCTGAGTCAGAGTAGGGGAGAGGATCACACCCTCTACTGACCCATCATGCTCCTTGGTAGACAGGAGGTCAGGGAGAGGCTCGCTCTCCTCTTCCACCCCATCATCTGTCGCCAAGAGCATACTCACTTCGGACCTCTCGAAGTGGGGCTTGAGGCGGTTCACGTGAAGGACCCTCAAAGGGTTCCTTGGAGCCTGCAAATCCACCAGGTAGGTGACGTCACTTTTGCGCTCCTTTACCTCATATGGCCCAGTCCACTTGTCCTGCAAGGCACAAGGTGCTACTGGGGCCATGACCCACACTTTTTGTCCAGGTTGAAATTCGACCAGAGTGGCGTTCTGGTCATACCATCTCTTCATTTCTTCCTGGCTTGCTTCTAGGTTCGCCTGAGCGAGTTTCCTGAAGCGGGCAGTTTGGTTTCTAAAGGCCAGCATGTAGCTAAATACATCCTGGGGAGTTTTCCTGGGAGCCGCCTCCCAGCCTTCCTTAACCAAACTCAGAGGTCCTCTGACAGGGTGGCCATACAGGAGCTCAAAGGGGCTGTACCCCAGAGACTTCTGAGGCACCTCCCTGTACGCAAAGAGTAGGCATGGCAAGAGGACGTCCCACTTACGCCTCATGGGTTCTGTTAGACCCTTGATCATGCCTTTCAAGGTCTGGTTGAATCTCTCCACCAGACTGTTTCCTTGTGGGTGATAAGGAGTGGTGAACTTGTAGGTTACCCCACACTCCTTCCACAGGGATGTCATATACTTCGATATGAAATTGGTCCCCCTATCAGAAACCACCTCTCTGGGGAATCCCACACGGGAAAAGATCCCCATTAACGCCCGGCCCACCACTGGCGCCGTCGTTGTCCTGAGAGGGATTGCCTCCGGGTACCGGGTGGCATGGTCCACCAAGACCAGGATGTACCTGTTGCCCATGGCTGTCTTGGGATCCAGTGGCCCCACAATATCCATCCCTACCCTTTCAAAGGGTGTTCCAACAACCGGAAAAGGTTGGAGAGGAGCTTTGACCTTCCTCCCACTCTTACCACTTGCCTGGCAAGTTTGGCAAGACCTGCAGTGTGCATCTGACTGCCTTCGCATTTGGGGCCAAAAGAAGTGGGTGACAAGCCTGTCAAAGGTCTTGTCCTGCCCCAAATGTCCTGCCAAAGGCACGTCATGAGCCAGACCCAGTAGGAAGGTCCTGAAGCGCTGGGGTACCACCAGCACACGGGCTGACCCAGGCTCAGCAACCTTAGGCTCACTGTATAGGAGACCACTCTCCCAGTAGATCAGATGTGACCCGGACTGATTACCAGCTGCCTGGTCTGCAGCCTGCCGCCGCAGACCCTCCAGAGTAGGGCACTCGCTCTGCTCCCTGCAGAACTCCTCCCTGGTGGGACCCCCTTCTTGCTGCCAATGGGTCAGCTCAGAGATGTCTCCCAGTTCGGCTACTTGCTCCCCTGTAGGCACCGGGCGTCCCCTCGAGGTCCGCCTCCTCCCGGTCCGTGGGAACTTCGGGGGCCGGTTTCCCGCGCCCCCTGCCCTTTCTCTTGGCAGGGACTTGGGCCACTGTTTCAGGCTCCAAGTCCTCTTGATCACCCTTTCTGGCCGCCATTGACCGAGTAGACACGCATGCCCACTCTGGCAACCCAAGCATCTCCAAGTGGGACCTGAGCTCAACCTCCTTCCATGAGGACTGCTCCAGGTCGTTTCCTAGCAGACAATCTACAGGCATGGTAGGGCTCACAACCACCCTTAAGGGACCTGAGACCCCCCATTCAAAGGGAACCTGCGCCACCATACATTGGCGCTCTGAGTTGTCGACAGCAACTACTTGGTGGAATGCTCCTGGGACTACTTGCTTCTCAGACACCAGGTGACACCGGACTGAGGTCACACTGGCTCCAGTATCTCTGAGAGCCTCTACCCTGTTCCCATTAATGGTCACCCAGGTGCTATATTTCTTTGTGTTAGGGGCACCTGGTTTCCTGGGACCATCTCACTGTCCCCGAGTGAGACAAGGGTCATTTCTGCGGGATCCCCACCCTCCTGTGGGCACCCCTCCTCCCCAAGCGCTACACTAGCCAACACTTTGGACTGTCCACCGGTGGGTGGCTGTGTCCCCTTCGGGCACTTGGGGTCCCCTTAAAGTGACCTACCTGGTCACATGCATAACACTTGCGGGGGCCGGTCTCAACAGGCTTCCCTGTAGAGACCCCTTTCTTCTTATCACCGGGGGCTGGGAACCTTTACCCTGGGTACTAGTTTGGGGCCCTTTAGAGAACTCCTGTGCTTTACCCTTGTCCCCCCACCTTTCTGCTGGGGACCCTGCCCACCTTTGGCTGAGTCTCCCCAAACGCTTTCTTGTGGACCCTGGTACTCACCCAGCGGTCCGCTTCCATAGCAAGCTTCCTGGGGTCAGTTAGCTTACTATCAACTAGGTGCTGGCGCAGATCTGCAAAACATAGACTAGACAAGTGCTCCCATGCAATCAAGTTGTAGAGCCCCTGAAAATCTGTTACACTACTGCCCTTCACCCAACCATCCAGAGACCTGCAGAACACATCCACACATTCCAACCAAGTGTTGACATCAGACTTCTTACTGGACCTGAACTGATCCCTGTACTTTTCAGGAGTAAGACCATACTTCGTGAGAAGGGCATCCTTCATGTCAGCATAGGTGAGGTGATACCCCTTACCCAAAGCTATCAGAGCATCCCTTGCTTCTTCCGGGAAAAGTGGCCACAATCCTGCTCCCCAATTCTCCTCAGGGACCCCATTCATGTGTATGGCTGCCTCATAACCCTGGAACCACCTTTGTATGTCATCCCCCTTCTTGAACTCCTTGCCTACGTTCTTGGGAATGTGCACAATCCTGTCTGCTTTTCTGGACGAATTGCTGCCACCATCTGAGCCTGACTTACTCCTAAGTTCTAGCTCCTTCAGTTCTCTCTCATGCTCTAAGAGCATCTTCCTCTCCTCTATGGCCAATCTCTTCTCCTCCCGCTCACTCTCCAGCCTGAGCTTCTGCAGCTCGAACTGCCTTGCCTCCCGCCTGTCCTCCAGCTCCTCTGGGGACAGACTGCTGCTGCCTGACCTGGCGGGTTCCCCCTACCCAAAAGCACATCCACCCTGGAAATAGGCTCCTCCGCCTCCTCACTGAGATCACCAGGCTGCCCATTGGCATGTCTGGCTGCTACCCAGGCCCTCAGCGCCTTCTGTAGCTCCTCCTTCCTTGTGAGGCCTTTAATTTGGACTTTCAGGTTTTTACAAATCGCTCGTAACTCCTTTACGGCGTAGGATTCCAACCTGTCCTCCTCAAAGATAACTTCCAGAGATGCAACGGATGATGCAATTGATTCAGGCATGACAAAAGTCGTGAGTTGAAAACTGGCAAGATCAAAAATAGGCCAAAAGAAAAAGAACCAGTATGTGGTACGTAATGGTCTGCGATATGGTAGTAGTGCACACCAATCACTGTAAGTCAAGTGCAAACACAAGTCCTATCCTCACCGCTGACAACCAATGTTAGAAATGGGATCTCTAGTTGGCAAGGGCTTGCACCTTTGTCCAAGTAGGGACCCTTCTTCCTAGTCAGGGTAAGGGTTGTTACACTCGTGAAGTAACCCCTGCTCACCCTCGTGGTAGCTTGGCACGAGCAGTCAGGCTTAATTCAGAGGCAGTGTGTAAAGCATTTGCACATAACCAACAGTAATACAGTGTAAGCACTACAAACGGACACCACACCAGTTTAGAAAAATAACCAATATTTTATATACTCAAGACAAGACCAATTACGACAAAAATCCACAATACTGTACTTTGAAAATGAATGCTTGATACGATAACTTCTTCTTTGCAAGAATAGCACAAAAGCAAAGTTCGTACGAGTCGGTAGCTCCGTCCGAGCCTACCGTGATGCTGAAAACCACAGAGTCTAACAGTTCCAGCCGACCGCGTCGATACGGGCCAGCAGAGTCATGAACAGACTCGGTCACAGTACCTTTCTCGTTGTGGCTGGTACGGAGTGTACGAGCCGGTCGGCGTTCGTCGCGGTTGCGGTGCAAGACGGAGCGATGCAAGGTGCGGTGTCCCTCGATGCGGTGCAGGCAGCGGCTCGATGTGCGTCGTGCAGACGGAGTCGGTGAGTCCAAGGCGTGCGGTGCAGGGCGAGACGATGCTCGATGCGGTGCTGACAGGTTGCGATGCAGGCGACCTAGCCGGAGTGCGGGAGCTGGCGTCGGACAGCGGTGCGAGTCGGAGCGGTGCGTCGCAGACGTGCGAGCGGTGCCCCAAATGCGGTGCGGTCTCGACTCTTGAGCCAGTTGCAGCGACAGTGTCGGTCTGGTCCGGCTGGCCCAGTGAAGCGATGCGATGCGAACTGCGGTGCCCACAGGTCACGGTGCAAGCAGCGGCTCGATGTTGGCGGCGTCGGACGCCGCCTACGGTGAGACCAGGGTTGCGATGCGAAGCGGGGCGATGCGGTCTGCGGTGCAAACAGGTCACCGGCCAGGGATGGATTCGGTTGACGGAGTCGGTTGCAGTTCCCTTCCTCTGTGGCAACTGAAACAGCGTTCCAGAAGCGGTACCCAGAGGCTTGTGAAGTCTTTGCAGTCCCTGAGACTTCTTAACAGGAGGCCAGCTCGGTTTCTGGCCCTTGGAGATACTCAGCACAAGTTTGGAGAAAGTTCAGTCCAGTCCTTTCACTGCCCAAGGCAGAAGCAGCAGCTGCAGGCCAACCCAACAAAGCAACAACACAGCAAAGGGGCAGTACTCCTCCTGGCAGCTCTTCCAGCTCTTCGTCTTGGCAGGTTCCTTGATTCCAGCGAGATCTAAATTCATGGGGTCAGGGCCCCAATATTTATATCCCAAATTCCTTTGTTCTCTGAAGGCAGAGAGGCCTTTGCCTAGTCCAAACCAGTTCTGGAGCACTTTGTTGACAAGTCTCCGTCCCTTCTTTCAGTGAGTAGGCCAGGGACATCAGACGCACCACAGGAGGTGGAGCCAGCATTGTGGAGGGAAGGCACTGTCCTATTCAGGGCCCAGGTGCGACCCCTCCCACCCATCTACAGGTCGATCTGGCTATTTAGCCCTGCGCTGACTCACCCTGTCTCCTGGCATCCCCCAGCCCCTGTCACTCACATTCCAGACACGGAATACACAATCTCGCAGAGGCAGGCTTGGATGGTTAGGCAAGAAAATACCCACTTTCTAAAAGTGGTATTTTCAAACCCAGAATGGTAAAACCAACCTTACTAAAAGCGGCATTTTATCATTCTGAGTCCAGGCATACTAAACTCGAATTTCTACCATGTTCCCGGGTCAGTTAGGATTATAAGCTGTAATAATCAAAACCGCCCGTTCTGGCCTAGGGGAACAGGTAGCCTTGCAATAGTGAAAAACGAACTAGGCTGTAATTCACTATCAGGACATGCCACACACACCCGGGCATGTCCTACCTTACGCGTACAACGCACCCTGCCCACAGGGGTACCTTGGGCCTACCTTAGGGGTGACTAACATGTAGCAAAGGGAAGGTTTAGGGACTTGCAAGTGTGTGCACTTGCCAAGTCGACATGGCAGCCTCAGGCTGCGCACAGGCTCTGCGATGGCAGGCCCGAGTTACACTTTACGGGCTGTTTGCGTGGGTGGCACAATCCAGTGCTGCAGCCCACCAACAGCATTTGGTCTATAGGCCCTGGCACTCGTAGTGCACTTTACAAGGGACTGACACATAAACCAAATAGGCCAATCATGGAAACACCAATCCATAACACATTTTATACAGGAGCACTTGCACTTTCCCACTGGACCGCAGTGAGGAAAGTGCGCAGAATCATCACACCAGCAAAAACAGAGTCAAAACCGGGCGGTCAGAAAGCAAAAAGTCAGGGGAAACACGCCAAAAGATGCCAAGTCTAACAACAAATAACAATAACATAACAATAACTCACACATGCACAGACAGCCCTGAAAAGGCATAAAAAGACACCAACTACTCAGCCCATGTTCCAGCTCCTATCACTCTTGTTATAGCCTATTGCCCAACCACATCTTGTATCTCCTCAGGCTGAAAATAGACAGAGTGTGGAAGGTTTCTTTGTCTTCCTCACACCAACTTCCTACACTAACCTCTTCGCGCACACCGGCCTGTCGTGATGCTCCTTGTATCTGCACTGATTTTACTTTACATTCTTTTTGTAGAGGAAATCCTTAGTTCCACCTACCTACAATGAAAGCAGCAACTCAGTCATTTCTAGTACCAACCACCTTGCACGTATGTCACCCGCCACACATCTTATGCAGGATGTAGAGAAAGAGAGGACATTGAAAATAGCTTGAGATTCGTCTCAAAATAGTGTCTCCTTGTCTTCTGCCAGAAGAAACTGCTTCAAAGCAAAGCTGAGCAGATACCCATGTGCCAGGCCTTTACTGTGCTCTATGAGTTGCACATCACACTGCCACTCAATGCCAGGTGACTCCCAGCTGTCATTACTTCGGCACAAGCCCCAGTGTTAAATGAACCGCTGTGCTGTAGTATGGCCATGTGCTATGAAAGAGATCAAAAGACAGGCGGAAATTGGACATGATGACAAATTCAAGGAACTGTCATGATTTTTGCAAACCAACTTTGCTTTGGTACATGCAGGGCGCAGATTCCACAAATAGTTGCTGCCGTTGCCCCTGTGGTACTAATATCCTTCCATTAAAAGTCAGGAATAAAGCTGCCAGAGTGCTTGATGATGCTCCAGGTAGTGCCACCATGAGCCCCAGGATCCAGAGATACTCAGGCGAGGGCTCCATGAGAAAGAGCCACTCGACGGTCAGCCTGGATTCAGTCATCACTCTATGTACAGGATGAAAATTGGGGCAAGCAGATATCCAGGCTTGAGTAAAACTGTGGTAGCTAGATTGAATTGTTAAATGTTGGATATGCGGCAGGAGTTTAAAGAATGGTGGATACAGTCAATAAGCCCTACCCCAGGTACCCCATCACCCTTCCAGGATGGACGGGTATCTTTTGAGACAGACCACATCATCTCCTGGATTTAAGTCCAAGAATAACAAGGTGGAAGTGTGCTGGAACCCACCGGTCATGACCAGCATCCGTTAACTTTCCCATCCATTGCCAGTTCATCGCCTACACCAGAGTGGAAATGATCAGTTGCAGCTGTCCTCTTTTAGGTGTTCCCTTGGTCTAAGATAAAATAGTGTGATATGAAGGTAAGATTAACAGGAAAGGTACAAATAAAGGCCAATGCCTACTCCTCCGTACATGTGGCGTGTGAGGTCAAGATTATCTTGCTATCCAGTTCACTCTCAAACTGGTGTTGTGTAGCATCACTATCTATAGAACATGAATGCACACAAAGGCGGGTCGACATCTCTCCAATAAAGGAATCCATACATAGTTTGGCCATGCATTTCAGAAGGTTTCTCAATTAATGGTCTGCGTGAAGGCTCATAACGCTATTCTCGTTCTATGAAATTTAGTAGGTCAGAAAGAAAACCCTCTGATTTTTAGACACTTTGGACACAAAGAGCACGTTGGCGCTTAATAGGAAGTCCAACAATAATATGATTATCCCACTCGTCTGTCACAGATTGTGAGATGTTTCTAATTTACCTTTGCCTAACTGTGTAGTGGCTTCCATTTTCTTGCAATTGTTAACCATGATACCAGGCTGCGCCTTTTCGGATGTGCAAAGCCTCACTCTAATGTCTGGCATTGTAAGCGAAAAATTCCCAAGTTTCTTGCTCTGTCCTGAAAGTTTACATTTTTGTATAAGTTTTGAAGGCCTTCTTTACCTCTTTACTTGCACCAGTTCCTTTTGTTTCAATTAAGCGACGAGATCGGCATTTGAGCATAATAATGTATAAGTGTATCCTGTGTAGCGTACACATTGCCATTTATGCTCAATAGGTGCTAGGGGATCGACAATGCCAACAGGGCTTCTTATAGGCTGAGCTATGGCCCAGCCCTGGCTGAGTCTTGCGTAATCTTCCATAAGTAGTTCCAAGACTCATTAGTCGTAAATGAGAAACTACATCTCAGGCACTGGGTAATTTTACAATGTTGTGATAATTCATAGGGTCTAGGTTACCAATTTGAATCAGTGCTAAGCTGAGGCAATTAAAGGACATTACTATGCGGAGGTAGATGTAAATGAGATTGTTCACCCGGATTTAAAAAACACAAAATGGCTGCACCAATGGGAACCAGTGTTTCACAGCTGGTGAAGCCAATGTATTCCTGTAGTCCTGTCTTTATGTTTCCATCTCCTCCCTGGAAGGTTTGTTTCACAGCAGTCTCTTTGAAATCCAAGCTGATCCGCGATAAAGGCGCCATTGACAGAGATGCTGTTTCTGAGTGACACCGTCAGCTCGCTTCAACGCTGTCATTTCAAGACTTTTCATCGCCATCACCTCCAAGCTCTGACACCGTGGGGGGAACGCTTTGTGGTTTGGAGTCACAACAGCATTTCAGGGAAGATGGCAATCATCTTCACTACGCCCCGCACTGTGAGACATTCTGACGGAACCCATCTTCCAAAGACTGTACACTGCGTCATTGTCATCGTAATGGCTCGGGTTCTCAATGGGTTCCCGTTGTTGCCAGCTATCCTCGAAATCTCCAATATTTCATCTTCTTTCCAAAGAAATCTTGCTTTGCCAGGTATTTTCTAGGTATATTTGTAGGTGTTTGTTTACTGTTAATTGTTCTTCCTTGTTTGATTAGAAAATGCCTTGCATTTAACACAGGTCCATCTTGGTCCTATTGAACAACAACAATAACCTCATGCCCAACATTGACAGCCTTGCTTCATGAACAATAGCCCTGCATGGATCGGGAAACAGCCACTACAACGCGGCCGTTTCCACGCATACACTTAACCACGCATGCTTTACAACGCATGCGTGGTTACCACGAATAGCCTTTACCACGCATTCCTTTACTACGAGATACGTAGTAAAGGCATGTGTGTTAAAGGTAAAATTAAAAAAGGGAGCTTGGGGGGGTCTCCCCCCCAAAAAACAAAAAGCGTGGGTTAAAAAAAGGGGGCTTAGGGGGGTCTCCCCCCCCCAAAAAAAGCGTGGGTTAAAAAAAGGGGACTTGGGGGGGTCTCCCTCCCCCCCCCAAAAAAAACGCACCTGTTTCTGTCGTTTTCGGATTCTGAAGAAAAAAGATGTGGAGGCAATCGGCGTCATTAGAGGAAACGGAAAGACACTCCGCTTCCTCTTTACGACGTGCAACGCAAATTGGAAGTGCTTGGAGTGGAGAGAGCGTGTAGAGGTAAGGAGGATCTTAGTTAAAAAAAAAAAAAATAAAGGAATGAGGGGGTGGTGTCGCGCAGGGGTAAATATTTAGGGTTCAGGGAAGGGGTATTTGATAGAAGGGTTTGTGGGTAGGGGAATCGCGCGGGGCAAGATTTTTAGTGTTACGGGCAGGGGTAATTCATAGAAGGAATGGGGCGGAGGGTCGCACAGGGGTACAGGGAAGGGGTATTATAAAAAAGGAGGGCGCAAGGGAACATGTAAGGAATTGGGGCAGGGATCGGAGAAAACCTTTACCATGAAAATGCCATTATCATGCATAGTTTTACAACGAAAATCGTTGTAAAGGTATGCGTGGTAAAGGCATTTTCGTGGTAAAGAATATGCGTGGTAATGGCATTCGCGTTGTAACGCATGCGTGGAAAAGGCATGCGTTGCAACGGAATGCGTTTGGCTTCTCAGAAGGCTGTGACAGGATCACCTGCTGCGGCCACATGATTCAATTGTAGTCCAACACAGGCCATGAATGTTGAAAATGGCTGTAGGGAGATCACAGCACTGCGCAATGCAGATCATGAATGCAAAATGAGGACACGACAATGCAATATTGGAGAAACCTTTAACATAGATGGCAAAAGAAGGTTCATCATTTGACGTTACAACGTTCTAGTCCTCAAAGTGACGGTAGTGGTCACCGGTGGCTATTTGCTCCTAAATGTCACCCTGCTGAACAATATATTGGACAGGAATATATTTTAAGCTCACCAATCTTTGAAGATTATACTGCATTTGCATGATCTTTCTGTTGATGTATCAACTCTAAAGAATTGGTGTAGTCAGAAAAGGCAGGGTAACCTAATCTAAGTTTAAGAAAATGTTGAAAATAACCGTAGTGGGATCATGACTGGCGAAGTTAATCAGGTCCCTAGGCTTTTCGGCTATATCCTATGCCGACGATACGCAGATCATCGTCTCAGTGTCAGGATCCCCCACTAACACTATGAAACAGTTCCATACCTGCCTTCGTCAGGTTGGGGACTGGATGGCTGCCAATTGTCTAAAACTTAACTCCAGTCGCGGCTCCTGGAGGGAGTTCCGCCGGGCGGTGACGTGCGGCGGGGGAGGGCAGGGTGGGGGGTAGTAAAAACCGGAATCCGGCCAAACCCAGGTAAGTTAGCAAATAAATAAATAAAACGAATTTCGTAGCGCGCTGCATCGTGTTTGGCGATGCAGCGCGCGCTACGAAATTCGTTTTATTTATTTATTTGCTAACTTACCTGGATTCGGCCGTATTCCGTTTTACTACCCCCACCCTGCCCTCCCCGCCGCACGTCACCGCCCGGCGGAACTCCCTCCAGGAGCCGGGACTGCTTAACTCTGGTAAGACAGAGGTCTTACTTTTGGGTGCTCACACTAATTTCTGGTCACCCGATCTCTGGCCCTTGGAGCTTGGGCCATTTCCCACGCCAGTGATCAAGGTTAAGAACTTGGGAGTCATTTTCGATTCCAAACTCTCATTTGAAAACCATGTCAACCAGGTCACCTCCCTTTCTTTCTACATGCTAAAGCTTTTGAGAAAGATCCTCCCATTTATTCCAGCTGAGCTACGTAAACTGGTGGTCTCTGCACTCGTTCTGTCAAGAGCCGACTACTGTAACGGGCTTTTTATCAATCTTCGGAAAAAGTGCCTGTCTAAGCTGCAGGTTGTGCAGAATGCAGCGGCTCGGTTCCTGCTGAACATTCCAAGATACAAATCTGTGTCAAAGGTGCTCAAGGATTTACATTGGCTGCCAATAAAAAGACGAATAGAGTTTAAGGCTCTATGCATTGTTTTTAAGGCCACACAGGACATAGGACCAGGTTTTTAAAGCGGAACTTGTTACCCTATATTCCAGTCCGTTGTCTCCGCTCATCCTCTGCCCATGATTTGATTGTTCCCAGGGTAAAAAATGCTCCTGGGGGAAGAAGCTTTCTGGTTGGCGCAACTAGGTTATGGAATTCTCTCCCAATAAGATTGAAACAAGAAACACATCTGTTAGCTTTTAGGAAAGCGCTAAAGACATGGTTGTTCAATCTCTAAAGTGTCTGCGAATCTCCTTGCTTAAATCCTGTCTCTGATGAGCAAGCGCCTTGACACCCTTGGGTGATTGTTTCGCGCTCTACAAATCTCCATTTCATTTCATTTCATTCATGACACTGCGAAATGTAGATTATGAATGCAAAACGAGGACACGCCTAAGAAATGTTGGAGAAACTCTAAAATAGATAACACATGAAGGGTCACAATTTGACATTACAACGTTCTATTCATCAAAGCAATGGTAATCTCCATTTTTGTGAAGACGGAATAAATCTAAGATCATTTATAATCGTGTTCTCTGTCTACCTCAGCATGCTTCATGCAATTTTACCAAGCCAAGCCCATCAGTTCCACTCTTTGTTACTCAGGTGGAAAATCTGGTTCTGAGTTTCTCTTGATTGCTTGCTGACTCAGCAATGCGTAAAACGTTGATGAATGCTGATTGGCTCTACTTCCACTCCTCTGAAACAAAAACGCAGTTTCACAGATTTCTCATGCTAGGGATAGACTAGGACAACCAGGGTTCTGGGTATGGTTAAAGCTTGTTGAGGGGTGGTGTCGCTGATTACCAAACTCTGAACTCTAACCTCGTTTTTTTCATGAAAACGCTGGATATGGTAACTGAGAAGTGCACATCTCCCTTTCTCAAACTTCTTCAAGAGGCTTCACTTCATTTTCAGTTCCTCTGCAGGCACCAAAGCACTGTCTCCTTCATCCTGACTGCCTCTATCTAGTGGGATCTTCTAGAGCAGTGGTTCTTAACCTTTGACTTCCGTGGACCTCCACTTAATTATTCCTAGCATCCAGGGTCCCCCAGTGATTCATAATTGGAACCTGGGAATCATTAATGTGTTTTTATCGGAACCCGATGAGCCCGGCCAAGCAATTTCAATGATTTGAACCGCAAAACAATACACAATAATACAGAAACAAGCATTTATCAAACAAATATACAAATGATGAAATATTTTATATAATTCACAAACAAATATAAAAGAATCTAAATTTTAATGGGAAGGTTGGAGTTTTTCTACGTTTACTTAAGGCTACCCATCATCCATTCTATATTCTGTTTGATGCACTTGCACTGCTCTCACAAATCAATACGAGGATACCAACTTACATTTTAGCCTCCAATTTCAAATTCCTTCACATTTACACAGCGTTTTAAAATTTTCAATTTTACATTTTGATTCTTTATTTATATACACCTTATTAGTCTGTTAACATAATCTAATTATCTAAGTAGGCGTGGACCCCATGAGTAGGCGTGACGGACCACCAGAGGTCCCTGGACCGAAAGTTAACCCGCTGTTCTAGAGAGCTTCAAGCCCGGCCGATGTAGCTCTTCGAAATTTTCCAGAACACGAGCGAGACTATCTGTTTTTAACTCGTATGTATTTCAAATATGTAAATGGAACATAGGGGGTTAACCGCTTCGCCGCGATCGGAATTCCGCCCAGGTGCTGGACATTCCGATCGCGGGTGTGGTCGTGACGAGCTCAGCTCGTCATGCGCACACGCCAACCGCGCAGCATGACGAGCTGAGCTCGTCATGAGCATCGAAGGGGTTAAAAGCACCCGTTGTCCAGAATCAGAAAAACAGAGAGAAGAAATGGGTTGGTTCCTTTGCATTTTCATGAATAAGAGTGGACGACAACTGCCCCCGTGGTGAGACTCTGGCACAATCACGTGACCAGGCTCCATGTTAGGGTTTGTGGAGTTCAACATGGATGAAGTATTCCAGTAGGAGAGGAAGGAGGCCTAAATCCTTGTAAAAGAAAAAGAAAGATATTCCCCTTCCACGCCCAGGCCATGTCACCCTGAGCACAGACGAGTTAGCATGGCACCCAGAGGGGACACTCGGACACCACTTGATGGCACACCAGCAGTAATGGATCTTTACATTACTGCCAGTGCCTGGACATGTATTACTGTCTTAAAACAATAACAAATAAACACTGCCATCAGCTTTCCGGCCCTGTGCAGGCCGCGTCTCACTGTGCGCTGTAGCGCGAGCTAGGGTGTAAGGGAATTCCACCTTAATATCCAGGACTCTGCCACCAGAGTACCATGAACAAAATATAGAGGGCCACATTATCAACAAGGTAAGTATAAAGGGGTAAGAATAGGTTTAGTTTACTTAACTTCACATATATGTACCTTGACGATATATATAGCTTCAAGGTGCATCGACGTGCAGATAAGAATAGTAAATTCACATGGCCTATTATAGCTTGCCTTCACGATATTTTGGTACTCAAGATTTTGGTAGCACCATGTTTCTGTGGTTGATATGGGGACATACAGCTGGGTGCAATCACCAGAGGGGCCCTGAGGACAGGCTCCAATCCACCCATCAATGGCAGGATGGTGAATTTCACATCGCAGCATCCCTCAGACTCTACGACATGCCTCCTTTGTTGTCATGGAGACGGATGCTTGGGTTCCTCTTCTTTTCTTCTCTTCGGACCGGATTTTATCGGTCGCTGATTAAGCATGCGCAGTCGCAGCTCTGGCAGAGACGCTCCATCCCTCGCCGTGTGATGCGAACGGGAGCTCGAGTCGGTCCTCCGGGCCTTGGCTTCTAACGGAAGTTCAGAACGAGGCAGCTGGAGGGCGTGGGTGCGAAGATCCCGTCGTATAAATAGCGCGGGGTTCAAGGGGACCTGCCCTTCACTGAACTGCCCTGCCGCCTTCCATCGCTGAACTGGAGCAGCTGCGTGGTGGCCACATCCCTCCCACAGACGCAGCACGCGTAGCAATGCAGCGTCCCTCTCACAGAGAACGGGGACAGCATGTGTAGCAGCAGAGCAAGCGTTCCTCACATCCCCAGAAATACACAGTCAAAAGCAATGCAAACACCCCACCTTCACGCGCACACACGCACCCAAACCCACCCACTAGTTACAGCACGGACAGTAGTGCGTGCTTCCTTATAATCACAGCAGCAGCAGTGCAAGCGCCCCTCACATCCCCAGAAATGCATCGGCATCAGCAGTGCAAGCATCACACACGCACACACCACCCCCTCCCCCAAACCCACCCACTAGTTACAGCACGGACAGTAGTGCGTGCTTCCTTATAATCACAGCAGCAGCAGAGCAAGTGTCCCTCACATCTCCAGAAATGCATCGGCATCAGCAGTGCAAGCATCACACACACCACCCCCTCCCCCAAACCCACCCACTAGTTACAGCACAGACAGTAGTGCATGCTTCCTTATAATCACAGCAGCAGCAGAGCAAGTGTTCTCACATCCCCAGAAATGCATCGGCATCAGCAGTACAAGCATCACACACGCACACACCACCCCCTCCCCCAAACCCACCCACTAGTTACAGCACAGACAGTAGTGCATGCTTCCTTATAATCACAGCAGCAGCAGAGCAAGTGTCCCTCACATCTCCAGAAATGCATCGGCATCAGCAGTGCAAGCATCACACACACCACCCCTCCCCCAAACCCACCCACTAGTTACAGCACAGACAGTAGTGCATGCTTCCTTATAATCACAGCAGCAGCAGAGCAAGTGTTCTCACATCCCCAGAAATGCATCGGCATCAGCAGTGCAAGCATCACACACGCACACACCACCCCCTCCCCCAAACCCACCCACTAGTTACAGCACAGACAGTAGTGCATGCTTCCTTATAATCACAGCAGCAGCAGAGCAAGTGTTCTCACATCCCCAGAAATGCATCGGCATCAGCAGTGCAAGCATCACACACGCACACACCACCCCCTCCCCCAAACCCACCCACTAGTTACAGCACAGACAGTAGTGCATGCTTCCTTATAATCACAGCAGCAGCAGAGCAAGTGTTCTCACATCCCCAGAAATGCATCGGCATCAGCAGTGCAAGCATCACACACACACCACCCCCTCCCCCAAACCCATCCACTAGTTACAGCACAGACAGTAGTGCATGCTTCCTTATAATCACAGCAGCAGCAGTGCAAGCGCCCCTCACATCCCCAGAAATGCATCGGCATCAGCAGTGCAAGCATCACACACGCACACACCACCCCCTCCCCCAAACCCACCCACTAGTTACAGCACAGACAGTAGTGCATGCTTCCTTATAATCACAGCAGCAGCAGAGCAAGTGTTCTCACATCCCCAGAAATGCATCGGCATCAGCAGTGCAAGCATCACACACACACCACCCCCTCCCCCAAACCCACCCACTAGTTACAGCACAGACAGTAGTGCATGCTTCCTTATAATCACAGCAGCAGCAGAGCAAGTGTCCCTCACATCCCCAGAAATGCATCGGCATCAGCAGTGCAAGCATCACACACACACCACCCCCTCCCCCAAACCCACCCACTAGTTACAGCACAGACAGTAGTGCGTGCTGCCTTATAATCACAGCAGCAGCAGTGCAAGCGCCCCTCACATCCCCAGAAATGCATCGGCATCAGCAGTGCAAGCATCACACACGCACACACCACCCCCTCCCCCAAACCCACCCACTAGTTACAGCACAGACAGTAGTGCATGCTTCCTTGTAATCACAGCAGCAGCAGAGCAAGTGTTCTCACATCCCCAGAAATGCATCGGCATCAGCAGTGCAAGCATCACACACGCACCACCCCCTCCCCCAAACCCACCCACTAGTTACAGCACAGACAGTAGTGCGTGCTGCCTTATAATCACAGCAGCAGCAGAGCAAGTGTCCCTCACATCCCCAGAAATGCACAGGCAAAAGCAATGAAATCACCCCACCTTTATGTCTGTGTGCGGGTGTGTCTGTGTGTGGTTGTTTCACTGTGTGTGTGTATATATATACACACGCACGTGCACACAGTGAAAAAACACACTCACACAGACCCACACACCCTATGTCCCACTTGTGACAGCAGTGCATGGTTGCTGCTATGCTTTTAACACAATAGGTACTGTATGTGCGATTGCAATGCACGTGTCCCACACACACAGAACGGGCTAGGCATGTGCAGCAGTCGTGCAAGTGTCCCTCACACACAGAACGGGCTAGGCATGTGCAGCAGTGGTGCAGTGTCCCTCCCATTCACATAAATGCAAGGAAAAAGCAGTGCAAGCACCCAAAATACACACACACACACACACACAAACACGTATGACTCCTCACAAATACAAGAAGCAAAACAAGTGCACCAGGAGTGCATGTGTCCCTCACATCCACAACCACCTAGACAACAGCAGTGCAACCATATCTCTTTCATACACACAGACACACAGACACCAGCTGCAGCTGAGGCAGCACTGAACGCCTCCTTATACAAAGAGTAGGTGCAGCATGTGCAACACCAGCTCTCCTATCCCTCTCCCTCGCTGCACTGACACACACTTACAGCACAGACACCACCACTGTATCCATCCATCCGTCCTCCTTGGGCATCTTTGAGTTCCCACATCGGATGCCTTCAAAGAGGGTAAAGATGGACGGGTGAGCGTCCCGCGCTGGTGGGGATGAGGAAAGGGGGGCATGCATAGATAGGGGAGTGAGTCAGTGGATGGGTGAGTTAATGTCCCTCAGCACACTGACGGCCTTAACGACGCAGGCCCAGCCACGCATACAGTTTCCCCGCAAGCCGAACCACGCTTGCCTTAACCACGCATATTCCTTAACCACGCATATGCGTGGTTAAGGCAATGCGTGGTCTAGATTTAGAGCGGATAGGCGAGCACAGGAAGAGGGAGGATCGGGAGAGGACGTAGTGAGGTAAATGGGGCCGGGTCTTGGGGGGTAGTTGCTTGGGATGGAGGTAGTTTTAGGGCTCAGGGGGGTCGGGGTTGTTTATAGGGCAGGGAGAAGTTTTACGACTCAGGGGGTCTGGGTCAGGGTACTTTACAGGTGTAGGGGGCAGTTTTTAGGGCTCAGAGCGGGGGTGACTGGGGTCAGGGTAATTTTTAGGGCGTGGGGTCAGTTTGTAGGTCAGGGGAAGGGACAGTTTCAGGGCTGGGGGCAGTTTTAGGCCTCAGGACGGGGGGGCTTGGTCGAGGTACTTTACGGATGTAGGGGTCAGTTTTTAGGACTCAGGGCGGGCTGGGGTCAAGGTCGTTGGGCTGGGGTCAAGGTCGTTTTCAGGGCGTGGGGACAGTTTTTAGGTCTTGGGGTGGGAGAAAAGGAACTGTTTTAAGGGCTGGGGGCAGTTTTAGACCTCAGGGCGGGGGTCTGGGTCGTGGTACTTTACGGATGTAGGGGACAGTTTTTAGGGCTCAGGGCGGGGGGCTAGAGTCAGTGTAGTTTTTAAAGCGTGGAGTTAATTTTTAGGGCTCAGGGCGAGTCGTGGGAAAAGAGACAGTTTTCAGGGCTGGGGGCAGGGGTAAGATCTTTAGCACACATGTCTCTTTACCAGTCATGTCCTTACCACAAAATTGCGTGGTGAAGACATGCGTGGTAAAGGCATGCGTGGTAAAGACGTGGTTAAGACTGCGTGGTTCAGGCCTGTGTTGCTCAGGTATGCGTTGTTCGATCGTACAACTGTTCACGCCATCAACTTGACTGAGCAATAGAATGACCTACCCAGTGTCTTTACCTCCTCTTAGCTACAGCGCCCAACCTGGCTAGGGTTGGAGTCAGAATATTACATCTGCTCAGCCCACCTAATGTCAAGGTGAGCTCCCGGTCGGTCTAATGACCCCATAAATGGGGGTTGAAGCGGGAACATACATTCTGTAAGGGGTGAGTGCATTTGTGAGTGATGGCTAAATTAGAGGGTGAGTGACATGCAAAGGTGAGTCAGTGGATGGGTAAAATAATCATGGCTTGATGCGCGAAAACCTGTTCATTGATGGGCGACTTTCGGAATGTAAATGTAAGTGCGTGTTTGGATGGATGAGTGGCTGTATGAGTGGAAATGTGGATGAATAACAGAAGACAGATAAGTGAGTGGGTAAATTAATAAGAATCGATGATTGATTAGATCAATGGTTGGCTGAGTAAATGGAACGATGCGTGAGTGGCTGAATGAGTAAGTGGAAGGTGAATGGATGCACGAGTGAGTGAATAGGCCAGTTGGTGTATAGGTTAATGTGTGGGTTGATGGATGTGTTAATGAACGTGTGCATGGGTGTTTCGTTTGGTAGTTCACTGTGCATGTTTGATTGGATGGGTGAGTGGATTGGTGAATGGGAGAATGAATGGGTGAATGACAGACATATAAAGGACGTGAGAAACAAAGAGAAAAAGAGACAACATAAAGCAAAAATAAAGCGGTAATCATAAAGCAAGGGACATTGACAGGATGTTGCCTACCCATTGCACTTTAGCTAGACCAGGCAGCGTTTCTGTTTTCTAAGCAACACTGCTTTCAGTTTGACAGGTAGAATACAGAAAACAAAATCACGCATACAAACTGCTGCTCTTGGAAATGGTCAAAACTTAAATTTACTCAGATGCGGGCATACTCCTTCCTGATAATGTTAGTAAAATGATTGTATGTGTAACGTGGTCATCAATAATAAGAATTTTTTTTTTAAACTTAAATTTACAAAGCAACATCCCCTGTATCCTGCCTGACTCTCCCGAACAAACATTGATTTAACACCAGGGAACTATGCAGCAATGAATGACCAAATTATGTGGCAGGGATGACAGTATGCCAAGAATAAAGGCAAACTATGCAACAAAGGTGGCAGGTCCGGCAGCACTATTCCACAATGTCATCTTTTTAACACACATTGCTACAGTCTGGGCAAGGTTCATCTCATTGGCTTCAGTTTAACACGTCATTAGAGCTGCCAGCCACTGAAAGGTGACCAGTTAACCTTCATAGAAGAGCTGCCTCTGCACGGAACCACGTGGGGTGCTCTTTCGGTAACTTTTGATCTGTTTGAGCTAAAAGAAAAACGCTTTTATTGTGATTTCACAATAATGCAGCAGCTGGTGGATTATGCGGTGAGTTCGGTAAATCAATAATTAAGCAGAAAACGCAACAGCTGCAGAACTGCATAATTCAAGTGACCCTGTTAATGTTTAAGTGTGGTGCTCCGCTTGGAATTTTAATAAGGCTCTTCTGATGAGGACATCTTTTAGCAGCAGTGAAGAAGGTTGTTGCAAGTCTGGAATGCAATAATCATATTTTGGACAGTTTTTCATATGGGTATAGGGTACACGCAGGCGAAGCCGCTGAGCTGAGCTGAGGTAGGCTAGCTGGGTGGAAGTGTTATTTGGTTAACTGGTGATGTAGACAAAGAGACACACAGAAATAAAGCAGATAGAAATCATTGCCCAGGTCCTACTCCCTTGAATGGGAACAGTTTCTGTGGTCAGTGTGACCAAGCTGACCTTCTAGCACAGTGATCGACAGAAGATTCAAGGGCATGTTTATGAAGGGGTTTGCGTTGCGCTTGCACCAACCAACGTGGAACATGCACGACACAAACCCAAAATGCGATTTATGTAGCCATGCAAGGCCACTTTGCTTGGCCCTGAGAGGCTTCATGAATCTGGAGTAACGTAACGCAAATCATCATCATCAATAAACTTTATTCGGTTTTACAAAGAAACCATAAAAGTTACACAGATATAAAACATGACATCAAATAGATCATTTAAAACCAGATCAAACAGTTAAACAGTCAAGGCCTCCTAGTAATAAAATTTATAAATAAACCACATTCACCCCAATCACGATTATATGAATCAAAAAGTGCATTGTGCGCGAATACATAGATTCATGATGACCCTTCTTTTTATTCCAAAGACCTAAACAAGACATCAGATAAATCATTTAAAAATCAGATCAAACGATCAAACAGTCTGGCTCCTAATGATAAAATTTATAAATAAACCACGCATTCACCCCAATCACGATTATATAAATCAAAAAGTGCTTTGTGCACGAATAAGTAGATTCATGATGACCCTTCTTTTTGTTCCAAAAGGCCTAAACACTCAGTCCTGGAGATACAACTTAGTTAATAAATGACTAGATATCCATACAGGTACGTGATTTCACACAAGCTTTTAGGAACCCTACTATAAAAAGGATGCAATCCTCTGTCAACAGTTGTAGATACATAAGGGCAGGTTCGGGCCTGTTTAAAATTCATCCTTTTTAAAATTGGAATCAGGAAGTGCCTTCGAGGAAATTCATATAGCTTACATAAAAACATAAAATGCAACAAGTCCTGCGGAGACTGGCCGTCGCAGCCGCAGGGTGTTAGCACTTGACCTCTCGTGTATCCTTTAGGCCTAGCTAGGAGGAAATGGAACAGGTTCATCTGAAACCTAGTTAATAAAAACTTCTCATGTGATGAAAAGAGCCCCATAAGATACGGTTCTGCTAACGGGGTTGTTTTTAAGGATAAATACATGCGGACACTAGGTTTCGACAGCTCCTGCACCTCCCTGTCCATTTTCCTTGCCATCAAGAAGGCTATCCTGAATAAATCTACATCCTTCTTAACTATAGATTCAGGTTTATAAAATAAATCACCACGCCCTACCCCTACAAAACTATTTTTAACATATTTGAGCCAGGGATTCTGGAAGCATTATCTAGAGCCATACACTCTCTCAAAATTGAGTGGTTAAGAGATAAATCTTTATTCAACCAGCACTTTAACCAGAAGATCAGTGGGCGTAATGCGAGGGTGTCACTTATATAGGGAACACCCAATTCCTCGTGGACCGCTAAACTAGAGATTCCACGAGGAACACATAATAGGTGTTTCAAAAAATCGTTCTCTGCCACCTGAAGGGAGTCTGCAGCAATGTGTCCCCATATTTCGCTGCCATAGGTGGCTATGGCCAAGCTTTTCGCTTGATAAACTTTCACCATAGCCCCCATAGGTTTCTTCCCTATCCTAGATGCAAAGTTAAAAATTGCCGCATTAGGCCGGACCATGTCCCCTTTTTTCTTCACTATTAGGGGTCCCCATTTCTGTTGGTCATCAAGAAAAAACCCCAAATATGAGAAAACATTAGTGCAAGAGATCTTGGCCGTACCAACACTAAATTGAAAACTCTTATTAGAGTGCTGCCCCACCTTCATTACAAAAGATTTGGAGTTATTGATTGCCAGATCCCGATTAGACATGAATCTGGCAAATGCCTCCAGAAGGGATTGCAAGCCTATTGCCGTTCTAGATATGAGGACGGCGTCGTCTGCATATAGCAGAATCGGAATACCGCGCCGTCCTACATATGGGTAATCCACCCCTGTTGCTCTTAAGTCAGACTCCAGATCATTAATGTAAAAATTGAACAGGAATGGGGCCAAGATGCATCCCTGTCGTACACCCCTTTTCATCTCAAAGTCCCTAGTGACCCGCAGATCCTGAGAGAACCTGACATTAGCTTTTGTTGATTTGTGCAGGTCCACTAAAAAGTTCACGATACTGCTGTCCACCCCCTTTGCCCTCATGGTCTGCCACAATTTAGCTCTATTAACGCAATCAAATGCGGAGGACAGATCCATGAAGGCAAAGTAAATGTTTCCGGGCGGGCAACAGTGTATTTACCCAGTATCATAGATAAATTTAAACATTGCGCAACCGTGGAACGTCCCGAACGGAAGCCATACTGGACATCCGACAGGATCTCATGGTCCTCCGTCCAGGTTTGCAGTCTCTGTAAAAGTATCCGTCCCACCACCTTGACCGCTGAATCGATAAGAGAAATTGGTCTATAGCAGTGAGAGCTGGACCTGTCGCCCTTCTTAAAAACAGGGACTATAGTGGAAATCGCCCAGGACTGAGGGCATCCGTTCCTGGCCGCTGCATTGAATACAGCGACCAGAACAGGTGCCCAAAACAGAGGGTCAGACTTAAATAAATCCGGGGGGATCCCATCAGGGCCCGGTGCTTTATTAATGGAAAGCCCTGCGATGCCTTCCAGAACCTCACTTTTATCAAAGGTTAGTGGAGGGGCAATTATATCCCGACTCTCTGGACTGCTTTGATCCGTGGGACAGTCAAACATAGATTTAAAATAAAGCACCCACTCCTCCTCTAATATATGAGTGTCTAAAGCCCCCCTTCCTGATTAAAAAGTGGTTGATTCACAACTTGCCAGAACCTAGAACTATTTCTAAGAGTGCTAGAATCGATTAACTCCCTCCACGCCTCCTCCTTTAAAATGCTCTTTCGTGCTGCCAGCGCTTTCTTGTATTCTCTATGACAATTACGCACCTCCAATTGAATCCTAGGTTTGGCCGACAATGCTTCCTTCATCCTCTTTGCTGCCTTGGAACAATGGGAGTCAAACCATCTAGGACCATGTGTGGCCACACTGCTGGCCGAAACGCTTAAGATTTCACCAATTTTACACACTATTGAATCAAACACAGCATTGATCTGGTCAGGAGGGGAACAAGCATCTATACACGATGCTAACTCCTGGGCACAGGAAATATTTACTGTACTATAAAAAATTTCTAGGACAACCTGTGACCATTTCAGTCTTCGTTTGTTATCAGTCGGTCTCAACACACCCCTAGTTGTGATTCCACCAATTTGTGTGGAGAGCGGCCCCAACATATGTACACAAAGTGGATTGTGATCACTAAATTCACTCTCTAGAATGTTAAAACCATGAAATAGGGATTGCAGAGAGGAAGAAATTAAAATAAAGTCTATAAAAGACCCCTTGCCAGACCCTTTAAAAGTGGTGTTAGAACTGGGGGTCTCTAGTTGGCAATGGTTTGCACCTTTGTCCAAATAGGGACCCTTGCTTCTAGTCAGGATAAGGGGGATACACTCCTAAAATAACCCCTGCTCACCCCCTGGTAGCTTGGCACGAGCAGACAGGCTTATCTCAGAGGCAGTGTGTAAAGCATTTGTGACCACATACAGTAATACAGTGAAAACACTACAGATGGACACCACACAGGTTGTTTATGTAAAAATAAGTAATCTTTATATAGACTTATCACAAGACCCAATAGCAAAAATCCACAATACTGTAATCAAAAATAGACTTAAAATGATAGAGACAGTTCACGTTATCTTCAAAAATAGGATAGTCAATCAAATAAAGCTTGTAGCAACAAATAACTCCACTTGGAGTTATCACGACGTCGTGACCGGTGGAAATCCCAAAGTACGGCGCCGACCGCGAGGTGCGCGGCGTCGGGCCTGGAGTCGAGCAGACCCACAAAGAACAGTACCTGGAATTCGATGAAAACAAAGACGGTGCACGGCGTCGGGGAGGTGATGCTTCGTTGGCGCCGGCGGCGTCGGTTCCTTACGACCCCAGGGGAGGTGATGTCTCGGTTCCTTACTGCAGCGCAGGGAGGTGAGGCGTCGGTTCCTTACTGTGTCGGGGAGGTGACGTCACGGATGGCGGCGAGGCGTCGGTTCCTTACGATGGTGCGGCGTCGATGGATTCGGGGTCACCCACGTCGAGGATCGGCTCCGCGATGATGAAGCCCTGGCGTCGGTGAAGTCGGGGCTGCGGTGCGAGTCGGGACGGTGCGTCGTGAGCGTCACGAGCGGTGTCCTCGGCTCCGGTGCAGGCAGCGGCCTCGATGACGGCTTCGGAGTCGATGTCGCACGGCGTCGGCAGGCGTCGGGCCTACGGTGCAAGTCGGGGCGGTGCGTCGTGCTCTTCACGAGCGGTGCCCACGGCTTCGGTGCAGGTTACGGCGTCGCTCGCCGGCGTCGGTGTTGCAATTTCCCTCTGTTAGCAGCTAAAACAGCAGTTCCAGATGCAGGCAAACAGAAGGGGTGAAGTCTTTGTGTCCCTGTGACTTCAGGCAGGAGGCAAGCTCAGTTCAAGCCCTTGGAGATTCCCTTCTTCAAGATGACAAAGCACAGCAAAGTCTTTTCTCCTGTCCTTGGCAGAAAGCAACCACTGCAGGCCAACCCCAATCAGCAAAACAGCACAGGGGCAGTACTCCTCCTTCAGCTTCTCCGGTTCTTCTCCTTGGCAACAGGTTTCTTGATTTCCCAGAAGTGATCTAATTTCCTAGGGGTCTGGGTCCCCTTTTTATACACAGTTTTCCTTTGTTCTCTGAAGGCAGAGAGGCCTCTGCCTAGTCCAAAACCAGTTCTGGTCAGTCCTGGAGCACTTTGTTTTTCTGACTCCTTCTTTCCTTTGTGAGTGAGGGGCAGAGCCATCAGACGCCCGGCAGGAGGTGGAGCCAGCATTGTGGAAGGCAGGCACAGCCCTATTCAGACCCAGGTGCAACTCCTCCCTCCACTCTGGATGCAGACCTTCCTATTCAGCCCTGTGCTGACTCACCCTGTCTCCTGTAGCCACCCCCAGCCCCTGTCACTCAATCTCTAGACAAGGAATACACAACCTAGCAGAGGCAGGCTTGGAAGTTTAGGCAAGAAAATACCCACTTTCTAAAAGTGGTATTTTCAAACACAGAATGTTAAAACCAACTTCACTAAAAGATGTATTTTATCATTCTGAGTTCAGGCATACTAAATTCGTTTTTCTACCATGTTCCCTGGGTCAGTTCTGACTATAAAGTGTAATAGTCAGTCTGCCCATTCTGGCCTATGGGGAGCAGGTAGCCTTGCAATAGTGAAAAACGAAAATGGCTGTAATTCACTATCAGGACATGCCACACACACCAGGGCATGTCCTACCTTATACTTACAATGCACCCTGCCCTTGGGCCTACCTTAGGGGTGTCTGATATGAAGATAAGGGAAGGTTTAGGGACTGGCAAGTGGCTGCACTTGCCAAGTCGACATGGCAGTCACAGACTGCACACAGGCTCTGCAATGGCAGGCCTGAGACCCGTTTTACAAGCTGCTTCTGTGGGTGGCACAACCAGTGCTGCAAGCCCACCAGCAGCATTGGATTTACAAGCCCTGGGCACACGCAGTGCACTGTACTAGGGACTGACAAGTAAACCAATCATCCAATCATGGAGTCACTAATCCATAACACAATTTACAGTAGGGAGCACTTGCACTGTGGCACTGAACAGCAGTGGCACAGTGCCCAAAAGCATCTAAAACCAGCAAAACATAAGAGGCAACAGCAAAAAAATGGAAGGGAGACCCACGCCAATGGTGCCAAGTCTAACACGTGTCCCCTCCAGCTGAAATGTGGGGAGAACTACCCTTCCTCCTGGGAGTTCTCATCACTAAGGCGGAAAAATCTGGACAGACCATCAGCATTGGCGTGTTCTGTACCAGGGCGGTGTTCCACCGTGAAGTCCATCCCCTGTAGGGAAATGGACCACCTCAATAGTTTTGGGTTCTCACCCCTCATCTGCATTAACCATCTGAGGGGCCGGTGGTCTGTCTGAACCCGGAAGTGAGTCCCAAACAAGTATGGTCTCAACTTCTTCAGTGCCCAGACCACAGCAAATGCCTCACGTTCAATCGCACTCCACCTCTGTTCCCGTGGGAGTAACCTCCTACTAATAAAGGCTACAGGTTGGTCTAGGCCCTCCTCATTCATCTGTGAAAGCACAGCCCCAACACCATGCTCTGAAGCATCTGTCTGCACAATGAATTCCCTTGAGAAGTTGGGCGCCTGAAGCACGGGCGCCGTGCACATGGCAGATTTCAGGGCATCAAAAGCCTTTTGGCAGGCATCAGTCCAGTTCACTTTCCTGGGCTGCTTCCTGGAAGTCAGCTCAGTCAAGGGTGCAACAATGTTGCCATACCCCTTGACAAACCTCCTGTAATACCCGGTGAGTCCTAAGAAGGCTCTCACCTCTGTCTGGGTTTTGGGGGTTCCCAAGCCAGGATGGTATCTATCTTGGGTTGTAGGGGCGCCACCTGGCCGCTCCCAACCTGGTGTCCCAAGTACACCACAGAACCCTGCCCGATCTGGCACTTACTCGCCTTGATCGTGAGGCCTGCCCTCCGCAGCGCCTTCAACACTTCCCAGAGGTGGTGCAGATGTTCCTCCCAAGTGGCGCTGAACACTGCAATGTCATCCAGGTAGGCGGCACTGAAATCCTCCAGCCCAACCAACACCTGGTTGACCAACCTCTGAAAGGTGGCAGGGGCATTCTTCATCCCAAAGGGCATCACCCGGAATTGGTAGTGCCCATCTGGTGTGGAGAATGCTGACCTCTCTTTGGCCCCATCAGTTAAGGCGATCTGCCAGTATCCAGACGTTAGATCAAACGTGCTGAGGTACTGGGCAGCCCCTAACCGATCAATGAGCTCATCAGCTCTGGGGATGGGGTGCGCGTCAGTCCTGGTGACTGAATTGAGTCCTCGGTAGTCCACACAGAACCGGAGTTCAGGTGTGGCACCAGGCGCGGCAGCCTTTGGGACCAAGACCACTGGGCTGGCCCAAGGACTGTTAGAGGACTCAATCACCCCTAAGGCAAACATCTTGGAGACCTCCTCCTTGATGCAAGCTCTCACCCTGTCAGTCACTCTGTAAGTTTTATGCTTCACAGGAGGACTGTCCCCAGTATCCACATCATGGATGCACCATTCAGTGATACTGGGAGTCAGGGAGAACAGATCAGAAAACTGTCCCAACAGTTGGCGACAGTCATTCTGCTGTTCCGGGGTCAGGGTGGGAGAGAGGTTCACACCATCCACTGACCCATCTTGCTCTTTTGCATACAGGAGGTCAGGAAGAGGTTCAGTCTCCTCTTCCATCCCAGCATCTGTTGCTAAGAGCATGCCCACTTCAGACCTCTCAAAGTGGGGCTTCAGGCGGTTCACATGCAGGACCCGCAAGGGGTTCCTGGGAGACTGCAAGTCCACCAAGTAGGTGACATCACTCTTGCGCTCCACCACCTCAAATGGTCCGGTCCACTTATCCTGGAGCGCACAGGGCTCCACTGGGGCCATGACCCAAACCTTTTGTCCAGGCTGAAACTCGATCAGAGTGGCATTCTGATCATGCCAACGTTTCATCTCTTCCTGGCTGGCTTCCAGATTCGCCTCAGCGAGTTGTCTGAAACGCCGAGTCTGGTTTCTGAAGGCCAGCATGTAACTAAATACATCCTGGGGAGTTTTCCTGGGAGCTTTCTCCCAGCCTTCCTTGACCAGACTCAGAGGTCCTCTTACAGGATGGCCGTACAGCAGTTCAAAGGGACTGAACCCTAAGGACTTCTGGGGCACCTCTCTGTAAGCAAAGAGCAGGCATGGCAAGAGGACGTCCCACTTACGCCTCATGGGTTCTTCAAGACCCATAATCATGCCTTTAAGGGTCCGGTTGAATCTCTCAACCAGCCCATTACCTTGGGGGTGGTAAGGAGTGGTGAACTTATAGGTTACACCACACTCCTGCCACAGGGACTTCATATACTTGGAAATGAAGTTAGTACCACGGTCAGACACCACCTCCTTGGGGAACCCCACACGGGAGAAAATCCCCATCAGTGCACGTCCCACCACGGGGGCCGTCACTGTCCGAAGAGGGATGGCTTCCGGGTACCGGGTGGCATGGTCCACCAAGACCAGGATGAACCTGTTGCCCATGGCTGTCTTGGGATCCAGAGGCCCCACAATGTCAATACCCACCCTCTCAAAGGGGGTGCTGACAACAGGGAAAGGTTGGAGAGGAGCCTTGTGCTTCCTCCCACTCTTACCACTTGCCTGGCAAGTCTGACAGGTCCTGCAATGAGTATCTGAACTCTTGCGCATTTGGGGCCAATGAAAGTGGGTGACAAGCCTTTGAAAGGTCTTGTCTTGCCCCAAATGTCCTGCTAAAGGCACATCATGAGCCAGACCCAGTAGGAAGGCTCTGAAGCGCTGGGGTACCACCAGCACACGGGCTGACCCAGGCTCAGCAACCTTAGGCTCACTATACAGGAGACCATTCTCCCAGTAGATCCAGTGTGATCCAGACTGATCACCTGCTGCCTGGCTTACAGCCTGTTGCCGCAAGCCCTCAAGAGAAGGGCACTTCTTCTGCTCCTCGCAGAATTCTTCCCTGGAGGGGCCTCCCTCCTGCTGCCAATGGGTCAGCTCAGGCAGGTCCCCCAGTTCAGCCACTTGTTCCCCTGTAGGTTCCAGGGCATCCCCCTCAAGGTCTGCCTCCTCCTGGACCGTGGGAACTTCGGGGGCCGGTTTCCCGCGCCCCCTGCCTCCTCTCTTTAAGGCAGGCACCTGGGCCCTTCTTCCAGGCTCCAGGTCCTCTTGAATACCCTTACCGGCTGCCATTGACCGAGTGGTCACACACGCCCACTCTGGCAGACCCAACATCTCCAAATGAGACCTCCGCTCCACCTTCGCCCAAGGGGAGCTCTCCAAATCATTGCCTAGCAGACAGTCAACAGGCATGGCTGGCCTCACAGCTACTTGAAGGATACCTGAGACCCCCCCCACTCAAAGGGAACCTGGGCCACCTTGCAGTGGCTCTCTGAGTTGTCAGCGGCAACTACAGGGTAGAATACATTGGGGACCACCTGCTCCTCAGACACCAGCCGACAACTGACAGCTGTCACACTGGCCCCGGTGTCTCTCAGAGCCTCCACCCTATGGCCATTGATGGTCACCCACTGCCTGTATTTCTTAGTGTTATCAGGCAGCTGGGTCCTAGGGACCATCTCACTGTCTCCTAAAGAGACCAGGGACATCTCTGCGGGACCCCACCCACCTTGGGCACCCAACTCCTCCCCCAGGGCTACACTAGCCATCTGCCGGGGTGGTGCACCAGTGGGTGCAGTGGTCACAGTATTGGGGCACTTGGGACTTCCTACAAAGTGACCCACCTGACCACAACTAAAACATGCTTTGGGCCCCTTCTGAACAGACTTATCTGTTGGGACCCATGGTCTTTTCTCAGTGGGAGGCTGGGAACCCTTACCTTGGTTCCCTTGGGGTTTACTTTGGGGCCCTTTTTGGAACTCCTTCTGTTTACCCTTGTCCCCCCACTCTTCTGCTGGGGACCCTGCCCACCTTTGGCGGAGTCTCCCACAAGACCCTTGTGGACCCGGGTACTGACCCAGCGGTCCGCCTCCTCAGCAAGCTTTCTAGGATTAGTTAGCTTACTGTCAACTAGGTGCTGGCGTAGCTCTGGAAAACAACTACTGGACAAGTGCTCCCATGCAATTAAATCATAGAACTCCTGCAAGTCATTTACTTTGCTACCCTTCACCCATCCATCCAATGCTCTGCAAAAATAAGACACATACTCCACCCAGGTACTAGACTCCAGCTTTTTGCAGTTCCTAAACTTCTGCCTATACAGCTCTGGAGTTAACCCATACCTTGTCACTAAAGCTTCCTTCAGGTGGGCATAGGACATCTGATCCACTGTGGGCAAGGCTAGCAAGGTTTCCCTTCCCTCACCTGCAAAGCGGCCCCACAACCCCGCTCCCCAATCCTTCTCAGGGACCCGGTGTGATGTCATGGCGATCTCATAGGCTTTAAACCATTGCCCAATGTCCTCCCCCTTCATGAAATCCTTAATAACCTCCTTGGGGATGTACACTCTACTTTCTACAGGCACTGGAGGTGTGCTGCCACCAGAGGGAGTGATCTCTAGGCTCCTAGCCTTTAGCTCTAGCTCCCTCACCACTCTCTCATGCTCTAAAAGCATCTTCTTTTCTTCCATGGCCAACCTCTTACTTTCTAACTCCAATTTCTTATGCTCAAGGCTATCATGGCTTCCCTGTTTCAGTTTGGCCATTTCCATTTCATGCATCCTGCTTTTGTCCCTGTCCTCCAGCTCCTCTGGAGACAGGCCCTTTGAGAAACACTGCTGCCCTCCCTGGAAGGCACTCCCCTCCCAGGTAAGCCCAATGGCCCCTCAAGCTGCCCATCTAAATTCTCTGCCTCCTCCACAGGCTCCTCGGACTGCCCACTGGCATTCCGTGCTTCCAACCAGGCCCTTAGCGCCTTGTGAAACTCCTCCTTCCTGGTGAGGCCTCTCATAGAGATTTTAAACTTTTTGCAAACAGCTTTGAGTTCTGGCACAGTGTAGGTATCAACCCTATCTTCTTCAAATTCAATATCTGCAGGTGCAATGGATCCTTTTTGCTCATGGTGAAAATTGGCAGTTCTCAACAAAAATAAAGGTTCCAAGGAAAAAAAGTCCTATCAAAATGTATGTGGTCGCGTATTGGTCTGCACTCACTAGTAGTGTACACCAATCACTGTATATGAATCACAAATGCAAGTCCAAATCCTCACCGCTGACCACCAATGTTAGAACTGGGGGTCTCTAGTTGGCAATGGTTTGCACCTTTGTCCAAATAGGGACCCTTGCTTCTAGTCAGGATAAGGGGATACACTCCTAAAATAACCCCTGCTCACCCCCTGGTAGCTTGGCACGAGCAGACAGGCTTATCTCAGAGGCAGTGTGTAAAGCATTTGTGACCACATACAGTAATACAGTGAAAACACTACAGATGGACACCACACAGGTTGTTTATGTAAAAATAAGTAATCTTTATATAGACTTATCACAAGACCCAATAGCAAAAATCCACAATACTGTAATCAAAAATAGACTTAAAATGATAGAGACAGTTCACGTTATCTTCAAAAATAGGATAGTCAATCAAATAAAGCTTGTAGCAACAAATAACTCCACTTGGAGTTATCACGACGTCGTGACCGGTGGAAATCCCAAAGTACGGCGCCGACCGCGAGGTGCGCGGCGTCGGGCCTGGAGTCGAGCAGACCCACAAAGAACAGTACCTGGAATTCGATGAAAACAAAGACGGTGCACGGCGTCGGGGAGGTGATGCTTCGTTGGCGCCGGCGGCGCCGGTTCCTTACGACCCCAGGGGAGGTGATGTCTCGGTTCCTTACTGCAGCGCAGGGAGGTGAGGCGTCGGTTCCTTACTGTGTCGGGGAGGTGACGTCACGGATGGCGGCGAGGCGTCGGTTCCTTACGATGGTGCGGCGTCGATGGATTCGGGGGTCACCCACGTCGAGGATCGGCTCCGCGATGATGAAGCCCTGGCGTCGGTGAAGTCGGGGCTGCGGTGCGAGTCGGGACGGTGCGTCGTGAGCGTCACGAGCGGTGTCCTCGGCTCCGGTGCAGGCAGCGGCCTCGATGACGGCTTCGGAGTCGATGTCGCACGGCGTCGGCAGGCGTCGGGCCTACGGTGCAAGTCGGGCGGTGCGTCGTGCTCTTCACGAGCGGTGCCCACGGCTTCGGTGCAGGTTACGGCGTCGCTCGCCGGCGTCGGTGTTGCAATTTCCCTCTGTTAGCAGCTAAAACAGCAGTTCCAGATGCAGGCAAACAGAAGGGGTGAAGTCTTTGTGTCCCTGTGACTTCAGGCAGGAGGCAAGCTCAGTTCAAGCCCTTGGAGATTCCCTTCTTCAAGATGACAAAGCACAGCAAAGTCTTTTCTCCTGTCCTTGGCAGAAAGCAACCACTGCAGGCCAACCCCAATCAGCAAAACAGCACAGGGGCAGTACTCCTCCTTCAGCTTCTCCGGTTCTTCTCCTTGGCAACAGGTTTCTTGATTTCCCAGAAGTGATCTAATTTCCTAGGGGTCTGGGTCCCCTTTTTATACACAGTTTTCCTTTGTTCTCTGAAGGCAGAGAGGCCTCTGCCTAGTCCAAAACCAGTTCTGGTCAGTCCTGGAGCACTTTGTTTTTCTGACTCCTTCTTTCCTTTGTGAGTGAGGGGCAGAGCCATCAGACGCCCGGCAGGAGGTGGAGCCAGCATTGTGGAAGGCAGGCACAGCCCTATTCAGACCCAGGTGCAACTCCTCCCTCCACTCTGGATGCAGACCTTCCTATTCAGCCCTGTGCTGACTCACCCTGTCTCCTGTAGCCACCCCCAGCCCCTGTCACTCAATCTCTAGACAAGGAATACACAACCTAGCAGAGGCAGGCTTGGAAGTTTAGGCAAGAAAATACCCACTTTCTAAAAGTGGTATTTTCAAACACAGAATGTTAAAACCAACTTCACTAAAAGATGTATTTTATCATTCTGAGTTCAGGCATACTAAATTCGTTTTTCTACCATGTTCCCTGGGTCAGTTCTGACTATAAAGTGTAATAGTCAGTCTGCCCATTCTGGCCTATGGGGAGCAGGTAGCCTTGCAATAGTGAAAAACGAAAATGGCTGTAATTCACTATCAGGACATGCCACACACACCAGGGCATGTCCTACCTTATACTTACAATGCACCCTGCCCTTGGGCCTACCTTAGGGGTGTCTGATATGAAGATAAGGGAAGGTTTAGGGACTGGCAAGTGGCTGCACTTGCCAAGTCGACATGGCAGTCACAGACTGCACACAGGCTCTGCAATGGCAGGCCTGAGACCCGTTTTACAAGCTGCTTCTGTGGGTGGCACAACCAGTGCTGCAAGCCCACCAGCAGCATTGGATTTACAAGCCCTGGGCACACGCAGTGCACTGTACTAGGGACTGACAAGTAAACCAATCATCCAATCATGGAGTCACTAATCCATAACACAATTTACAGTAGGGAGCACTTGCACTGTGGCACTGAACAGCAGTGGCACAGTGCCCAAAAGCATCTAAAACCAGCAAAACATAAGAGGCAACAGCAAAAAAATGGAAGGGAGACCCACGCCAATGGTGCCAAGTCTAACACGTGGGTACAGAAAATTTGCTGTGCGGGGCAGAGAGAGACATCAAGGTCACCATATCTAGATTATTTACCAAGTTGTTCAGCAGTTCCCCCTGGGTGTGATGTTCGAAGTGAAACCCTCTCAGACGGGGGCAACATAACTCCGAAATACAAGATGTTGAGGGATTACCACAGGGATGTATATTAAAATCCCCAGCAACCAGAAGGTTATGTGGAGAAGAGCCAAAAGATTGTTTTAAAAAGACTTCCAGGTTAGTAATATTGCAATCATGATTGAGACTAGACACCGAATTATAAAAATTTACCAGGCCCCATCTAGCTCCTCCTCTTTTAACTACTAGAGCCAGGATTCCTGGGTTAGTCGAAGACACAACCTGGATCTGGCAATCTACCGCCACAGCCACGTATACAACTAGCCCACCCTTGGGTCTCCCACTCGCCGATGGAATAGCAGGAACAAAAAAGGCCTTATAACCATCCAAAAAAAGGTTACAGTCCACTGACCAAGTTTCTTGAATCAAATTACCATGAATTGCTTCACAAATAGGACCCACCGAGGATCTTGAAATTTGTTTGCCAACCCAGCAACATTCCAGGATACAAAATTGCCGGGTCTCACACCTGTGGGTCCTACATCTACAACCACTGGGGTCTCAATGCGTACATCGCACTCAATCTCAGTGGGCATGGTGGTCCTTAGTCAATCACAGTCCTCTAAACCATTTAAATCGGAGAATCTGTTATTAAGTTCCAAAGCAGGGGCAATATCACACTGTCCATGTGCTGCTAAAAGTGGATGGGCCCTCGTGTTAGACTGTTGTCTAGGTGCTATCCTATGTGACCATCCTCCTCGCCAAGGTGCCCTAAAGGTGTTAGCAGATGTGTCCCTGATAGAGTCTAGTTTATAAAAAAAAGCCCAATGAAAAAACCTTTATTCTGGAACCGGTGCAAGGTGCAGGACAAGACTCTCTAGACAAAATCCTGCCCACAATATGAGGGTTATCAAAATTCACAATAATACAGTCACCTGCACCGATTTTTTCCGATCTCCCTATCCAGCTCACCCTTCGGGCCATGAGGATGTTATTAGCAACACAGGTTCCCAAAGGAGTGTTATAGGAGAACCAAAGTGTTAATCTATTTAGGAGCTGACCATAATTCTCACTGGCCCCTTGGGGAAGAGGAGGAACATTCCCCAAGACCACTACATAGGGAGTGGATTCTGGAGGAAGATCAATCACTGGGAGACTTGTTGGCTGTATCTCCCTTCTTTCTACCCCCACTGCCCTTATTGGTACTGAAGACCCTGTATTAATGGGCAGCTGCTGGGTATGAGCTACCAAATCCCCACTGCTACGTATAGGGTTGTTGTCACTGTTCTTATCTGCTGCGACTCTAATAGCATCTCTGCTCATAGGCAGATCTTCCCCCCTGGCTGTTCCCCTAGCAGTCAATTGATCTCTACTGGTGATTACACTTTCTACTAATGTTACTGGTGGTTTACAACTCACCATCCCCTCTAATTTTGCTAATCTAGCTTCTACTGCACCTATTTTCTGTATAATAGGGTCCAGTAAGGTAGACAACATAGTTTCCATCCTCCCCCAAAAGTCTTCCTCCTGTGTACTATCCACAGACTTCCCTGGCATGACCTGAGCGATGGAAATAGGGGGACCGTTGTTAAGGTCGTTTGCCGGGATGCTAGATGATGACTTCTTGCTGATAATTGTTCTTAAGGAGGGCCTGCTAGATTTCACTGGTCCCCGCCCCTTCCTTTTCTTATTTTTTGAGGGGGATTCGTTATTACATGTCTGCCCCAATCTGGCTTTCTGTCCTCTGGTCGTAGCTTTCGAATTACTAATACTAGTATCTAGTTCGAAAGATGGGCTGGAAACAAAATTTGGAATTTGCTCCGAAATACAGGGTGGGGAAAGAGTAAGCCGGGAAGTGGGTGCAACATCTTCCAGTGCCCTCGCTGGTATAGAAATCGCCGGGGATAAAGAGGATCTACCTTGTAGACGTTGGGGCTCAAGGGATAATCTTCTTTCAGTGAGCTTTATTTCATTAATGAGGGCCGATTCTGCTCTTAATAAAAAAGCATCCAGGGTTCCGGCAACGGTTTTCCCTGGAATCAACTTACGCTTACTCATGATGGGTCAATACCTACCCACTGCTGGGTAAAAGACCCGACTAGAATACCTACAAGTCACAAGGTAAAGTGCAAACATGCTGAACGACAAATACAATCCCTGTTAAAGTGCTTTCTAGTTAGCAAGACTAGTGCAAATAGCGATGTGCGAGATGCAATGTGCAAACATACAGTACAATAAAATAGGAATAAAACAGTTACAATACCAATATTAAAACTATCTGGAGGCCTGCTGATAATAGATCCAATACTTAAAAACACTTAAAAAAATAGATTTGATGTCAATACCCACAATGCTATTTTAAACAGCAATAGAGGTGCAACAAGTAGTAAGACAACCTAGGGCACAAATACCATGCTTTTGTTAGACCCGTTAAAAAGAGGTAGTCACACTACACCAGTAGTCCAGTAGCACTTGGTCCTTGACCCAAATAAATTGCTATTGCTGCGATTATAAAGGGGAAAAGAGTGACCCTGTGGCCTGCTTTAAACACTCTGATTCTGAGATACACTCTATAACTGGGCACCAACTGTTGTTAAGCACAAGTTCTGGAAACCGGAACCTCAGAAGAAAGAGGGGTGGCCCAGCCCAGCCTCCTCCAGTCTCAGACGGGCCCGCCCTTGGCCCGGGCTTCGCCCGCGCGTCCCGCTGCGGGAGGCCACCAGGAGTTTTATCGCGCCTCCGGGTGCGGTTCGCAGCGTCACAGGCTGGTGCCGCCGCAGGGGCCGCAGGGAACCGTAGTCCTGAAAGCCGTTCCCCTCACGGCTGGAAATGCAGTCCGGAATACGGGCAACTGTTGGGCCATTCCCCTCACGGTGCTGGTAAGTGGCTTGTGGCATCCCGCGCTGCGGGAGGCCACCAGGAGTTTTATCGCGCCTCCGGGTGCGGTTCGCAGCGTCACAGGCTGGCGCCGCCGCAGGGGCCGCAGGGAACCGTAGTCCTGAAAGCCGTTCCCCTCACGGCTGGAAATGCGGTCCGGAATACGGGCAACTGTTGGGCCGTTCCCCTCATGGCGCTGGTAAGTGGCTTGTGGCGTCCCGCGCTGCGGGAGGCCACCAGGAGTTTTATCGCGCCTCCGGGCGCGGTTCGCAGCGTCACAGGCTGGCGCCGCCGCAGGGGCCGCAGGGAACCGTAGTCCTGAAAGCCGTTCCCCTCACGGCTGGAAATGCAGTCCGGAATACGGGCAACTGTTGGGCCGTTCCCCTCACGGTGCTGGTAAGTGGCTTGTGGCGTCCCGCGCTGCGGGAGGCCACCAGGAGTTTTATCGCGCCTCCAGGCGCGGTTCGCAGCGTCACAGGCTGGCGCCGACGCAGGGGCCGCAGGGAACCGTAGTCCTGAAAGCCGTTCCCCTCACGGCTGGAAATGCGGTCCGGAATACGGGCAACTGTTGGGCCGTACCCCTCACGGCGCTGGTAAGTGGCTTGTGGCGTAACGCAAATCATTACTCTGCCCTGGGAAGGCGTTCCATGGGTGCTCCCCCGCAACTCCCAAGGTTTCTGATGCATTCCCAGATTTACCTGAGGTGGCAGACCTGGGAATGTACCAAAAAGATACACCTTCCCAGGGGAGGCGTAACGAGGAGAAAAACCTTTATTTCTCCTCGTTACTTTCTCAATCTATATGTGCTGCTTTCTGCAGCACACATAGAAAGAAGAATATTCCTCTCAGGATTGTTTATGTGCAGGGAGGTGCCCCTTCCTGCACAAAAACAATCCTGTATGCCACACAGGTACCCTTGCACCATGGTGAAAGGGTGCCTGCGTTGGCGCTAGGCAGCCAAAACGACACCAGAGCAGGGACAAAAGTCAGGAATGCGCCGGATTCTTTTAAATATGGCACACTCCTGCCCTTTCCCTATCACGCAGCGCAGTAAGGTGACTTGCTGCGCTGCGCGACTTTCCCATAAATATGCCCCTCAGCGTCTATTTCCAGCCTAGATCTACAGTACGCGGCCTTTGCCCCAGAAGAGATCGCTAGATGTTGTTAAAAGAAGCTCGAAAGCATGTTTAGCTGTCTATGCTTTGTAGGCTCAACTGCACAACTCTTCACAAAGGTATATTAGTTTCCTGCATGGTCAAGACCTCAGGCTAAACTTCCTTCCTGAAACTGCTGACAGCAAATGTACTTCCTCTGCAGAGGACCTTGTATGCACTTGTTCTGAGGGTCTCATGTGCACTTCCACCACGGACCTCACAAGGTTTCTATGAAGGCCACACATGATCTTCCTCAAGAGACCTTGTACGTGTTTCCTCTAAGTGCCTCACATGCACTTCCCATGATGCCTCACATGTATTTCTACTGAGACGCCACATGCAGTTCCTCTTAAGGCCTCAAATGCACTTCCTCAAGGGACTTTACTTGCACATCCTCTGAAAGTCTTGTGCGCATGTCCTCCAAGGAACTCATATGGACTTCCTCAGAGGACTTTACATGCACTTTCTCTGAGAGTCTTGTGTGCACTTCCTCCAAGGGCCTCACATGCAGTTCTTCTGAAGGACTCACATGCACTTCCTCAGAGGACTTTATATGCACTTCCTCTAAGGGCTTTGTGTGTACTTCCCACAAGGCCCTCACATGTGGTTCCTCTTAAGACCTCACATGCACTTCTTCAGAGAATTTTACATGCACTTCCTTTGAAGGTTTTGTGTGTACTTCCCACAAGGACCTCACACGTGGATCATCTTAAGACCTTACATGCAGTTCCTCTGAAGGACTCACATGCACTTCCTCATAGGACTTTAAATGCACTTCCTCTGAGAGTCTTATGTGCACTTCCTCCAAGGACCTCACATGCAGCTCCTCTGAAGGACTCACATGCACATCCTCTCAAAGTCTTGTGTGCACCTCCTCCAAGGACCTCACATGCAGTTCCTCTGAAGAACTCACATGCAGTTCCTCAGAGGACTTTACATGCACTTCCTCTGAGAGTCTTGTGTGCACTTCCTCCAAGAAACTCACATGCAGCTCCTTTGAAGGACTCACAAGCACATCCTTAGAGGACTTTACATGCACTTCCTCTGAGAGTCATATGTGCACTTCCTTCTAGGAACTCACATGCAGCTCCTCTGAAGGACTCACATGCACTTCCTTAGAGGACTTTACATGCACTTCCTCTGAGAGTCTTATGTGCACTTCCTCCTAGAACCTCACATGCACTTCCTCTGAAGGACTCACATGCACTTCCTTAGAGGACTTTACATGCACTTTCTTTGAGAGTCTTGTGTGCACTTCCTCCAAGGGCCTCACATGCAGTTCTTCTGAAGGACTCTCATGCACTTCCTCAGAGGACGTTACATGCACTTACTCTGAGAGTCTTGTGTGCACTTCCATCAAGAAACTCACATGCAGCTCCTCTGAAGGACTCACATGCACTTCCTTAGAGGACTTTACATGCACTTCCTTTGAGAGTCTTGTGTGCCCTTCCTACAGGGGCCTCACATGCAGTTCTTCTGAAGGACTCACATGCACTTCTTTAGAGGACTTTACATGCACTTCCTTTGAAGGTTTTGTGTGTACTTCCCACAAGGACCTCACACGTGGATCATCTTAAGACCTCACATGCAGTTCCTCTGAAGGACTCACATGCACTTCCTCAGAGAACTTTACATGCACTTCCGCTGAGAGTCTTATGTGCACTTCCTCCAAGGACCTCACACGTAGCTCCTCCTGAGGACTCACATGCACTTCCTCAGAGGACTTTACATGCACTTCCTCTGAGAGTCTTGTGTGCACTTCCTCCAAGGAACTCACATGCAGCTCTCGTGTGCACTTCCTCCAAGGAACTCACATGCAACTCCTCTGAAGGACTTACATTCACTTCCTCAGAGGACTTTACATGCACTTCCTCTAAGGGTTTTGTGTGTACTTCCCACAAGGCCCTCACACGTGGTTCCTCTTAAGATCTCACATGTACTTCTTCAGAGGACTTTACATGCACTTCCTCTAAGGGTTTTGTGTGTACTTCCCCAAAGGACCTCACATGTGGTTCCTCTGAAGGAGACACATGCACTTCCTCAGAGGACTTTACATGCACTTCCTCTAAGGGTTTTGTGTACACTTCTCCCAAGGACCTTATACGTGGTTCCTCTTAAGATCTCACATGTACTTCTTCAGAAGACTTTACATGCACTTCGTCTAAGGGTTTTGTGTGCACTTCCCACAAGGCCCTCACACGTGGTTCCTCTCAAGATCTCACATGTACTTCTTCAGAGGACTTTACATGCACTTCCTCTAAGGGTTTTGTGTGCACTTCTCCCAAGGACCTTACACGTAGTTCCGCTGAAGAACCCATGAGCCCTTCCTGTGAGAACACCACATGCACTTTCTATGACAACTAGCCAATGGCTGCACTCTACTCTTGTAGCGCTGCCTACGTCCTAGATTAGCACTATACATATAAGGGTGAACTAAGGATTCTTGGAAGCCACACCTGCATTGAATCGAACGCCCTGTGACACGCAATCGCAACCTTGCATTGCCTACAGCACCACCACCCCAAAGTGGCGGTGACCTGACAACCGCCTCTTCCACCTGTGACCCCACCATGGATTAAAAACAAGGTGCACTCACCCTACGACGACAATGATAAAATCTAGTAAATTCCAGCCGTTGCGCAGGTACGCGTTGGGATGGAAGAGAAGGCCGTATGCGATGACTTTTAAAAATGCTTCCACTGTAAAAATGATGAGAAAGAGATACTCCACTCGCTCCTGGAAGAGAAGAAAAACAAAAGATGTTACTCTTTTTCACTCTTTCCTTCGGTGAGATGTTCTCTTTTCTGCTCATGTTAGCAAAGCACACAAAAAGCTGCATTTAATCAATGATGCACACAATGGCACAGGCAGATGGCGCTTGGCAATAACAAAATTAGTCTTTTCAAAATACTGCAAAGACCACCCAATCTTTGCTGGGTCTGGTGGCTAGGTAGACTAATGCACCCACTGTAGGGGTGTGTGTTTGACCTCAGGGTCACAGGTTCAAATCCCAGGGGGTCCACTCAGCCTTTCATCCATCTGAGGTTGATAAAATGAGTACCATTGAGTTGGGCAACAATAAACATCTGTTATTCAGCGTCAAGATACCGATGGGTGAACGTGCCCTTTAGAAATACACCTTATGTTTACAAATACACATATTATGTTTAAATAAAGTGGAGGATTGAACATAACACTCAGAGAAAACATTAGTGAAGAATTCTCTAGAGATGTGGTATCCAATATTGGGCCAAAAGGATCCATGCCAGGTTTCCCAAATATCTACAAATTGCACATGTAATTATTACATTGGATTAATTATGTAACCGGTGCTTAACCTGAAAATTTGCCATTGACTGTTGTTGACCAACGTTGGACACCCCTAGGCTAGGCTTAAGGACACCATAACTATAAAATAACAGGAAATGATAAAAAAAAAAAAAAGTGCTAAATTCCTATCCGTTTCCTTTTTTCTCAGTGACCGATTCCTGTTTAGTTGGATAAGTTTGTCCAATCTTTGTCTCACGCTTCTTTCTGGCTATGATGTACCTTTGTATGTTAGCAGAAAAGTAGGTATCGTAATAAAAGTTCAAGCCCCCACACCCCCCAGCCATTTCAATTTTCCTGAGAACCTTGGTTGCAATGTCTTAGCTACCTGGGCATTCCTGGTAGGGTGACCAGATGGCTCCATGTCGTGTGAACAAAACTTTTCAAGTTCTTTTACAAATCTTTGTTCTCACGCCAGTTCGTCCGACTAGCTCAACTGAAAGAAAGGAAGAAACACTACAACTCCCAGACTGCACTGATTTTTAATGTAAAGCTCAGCCGTGGCTCAGGGAGTCCCACTGACATGGAGTCATCTGGCAACCTTTATCACTGGGCGTGTCATCTGTCGTCCCCATGGCCCAGTTAGAGCCCGGGTGGCATCAGGGGCAGGTACAGCTGGACGGGCATTCCCCTCCGAGATCAGCCTATCATTGATGTCACGCGGTGGCACATCGGGGGCAAGGTGCATAGCCCCTCGCTGTGTGTCATTAACATCTCGGAAATGTAAAATGGTCAAGGGGGGGTGGGGGAGTGCCCAAAAACACGGTTGGGTGGTAGAAGGGCAGAGGCAAGGGGACCACATGGTCATCGAGAAACTACTGGTCGGTGCCTTCAGGGGACGGGACAGAGTTAGTCTCTGCCCCAGCCCTATCCACCTTTAGGAGGGATTGGTTTACTGGAAATATCTTGGGTTTCTCAGTAGGGCAGCTCAGTTCCTCTTGACAGTATTAACCGAGCACAATGTACCCTACCAGTAAGGTGAAGGCAACAAGACAGCTTCCCTGGTTCATGCTAGACCTCGCTTCCGGTTCACTTGACATTTCTCCCTGATGTCCAGATGTCATGCACTAAAGGTATGCACATGGTATGTGCACAGCAGAAAGCACCTACACACCTAAAAAAAATGATTATTAAGAGGAAAGCCCTGACTGGAATGCACCAACACACCCGAAAACAAAGATTAGTAAAAGTAAGGCCCCGGCTGGAATGCACCAACACACCCGAAAACAAAGATTAGTAAAAGTAAGGCCCCGACTGGAATGACTGGAATGCACCAACACACCCGAAAACTAAGATTAGTAAAAGTAAGGCCCCGACTGGAATGCACCAACACACCCGAAAACAATGATTCGTAAGAGGAAAGCCCTGACTGAAATGCACCAACACACCCGAAAACAATGATTCGTAAGAGGAAAGCCCTGACTGGAATGCACCAACACACCCGAAAACAAAGATTCGTAAGAGGAAAGCCCTAACTGGAATTCACCAACAAACCCGAAAACAAAGATTAGTAAAAGTAAGGCCCCGACTGGAATGCACCAACACACCCGAAAACAATGATTCGTAAGAGGAAAGCCCTGACTGAAATGCACCAACACACCCGAAAACAATGATTCGTAAGAGGAAAGCCCTGACTGGAATGCACCAACACACCCGAAAACAAAGATTCGTAAGAGGAAAGCCCTGACTGGAATGCACCAACACACCCGAAAACAAAGATTCGTAAGAGGAAACCCTGACTGGAATGCACCAACAAACCCGAAAACAATGATTATTAAGAGGAAAGCCCTGACTGGAATGCACCAACACACCCGAAAACAATGATTATTAAGAGGAAAGCCCTGACTGGAATGCACCAACAAACCCGAAAACAATGATTATTAAGAGGAAAGCCCTGACTGGAATGCACCAACAAACCCGAAAACAATGATTATTAAGAGGAAAGCCCTGACTGGAATGCACCAACACACCCGAAAACAATGATTATTAAGAGGAAAGCCCTGACTGGAATGCACCAACACACCCGAAAACAAAGATTCGTAAGAGGAAACCCTGACTGGAATGCACCAACAAACCCGAAAACAATGATTATTAAGAGGAAAGCCCTGACTGGAATGCACCAACACACCCGAAACAATGATCATTAAGAGGAAAGCCCTGTCTGGAATGCACCAACACACCCGAAAACAATGATTATTAAGAGGAAAGCCCTGACTGGAATGCACCAACAAACCCGAAAACAATGATCATTAAGAGGAAAGCCCTGACTGGAATACACCAACACACCCGAAAACAATGATCATTAAGAGGAAAGCCCTGACTGGAATGCACCAACACACCCGAAAACAATGATCATTAAGAGGCAAGCACTGACTGGAATGCACCAACACACCCGAAAACAATGATTCGTAAGAGGAAACCCTGACTGGAATGCACCAACACACCCGAAAACAATTATCATTAAGAGGAAAGCACTGACTGGAATGCACCAACACACCCGAAAACAAAGATTCGTAAGAGGAAACCCTGACTGGAATGCACCAACAAACCCGAAAACAATGATTATTAAGAGGAAAGCCCTGACTGGAATGCACCAACACACCCGAAAACAATGATTATTAAGAGGAAAGCCCTGACTGGAATGCACCAACACACTCGAAAACAATTATCATTAAGAGGAAAGCCCTGACTGGAATGCACCAACACACCCGAAAACAATGATTATTAAGAGGAAAGCCCTGACTGGAATGCACCAACACACCCGAAAACAATTATCATTAAAAGGAAAGCCCTGACTGGAATGCACCAACACACCCGAAAACAATGATCATTAAGAGGAAAGCCCTGTCTGGAATGCACCAACACACCCGAAAACAATGATTATTAAGAGGAAATCCCTGACTGGAATGCACCAACACACCCTTAAACAATGATTATTAAGAGGAAAGCCCTGATTGGAATGCACCAACAAACCCGAAAACAATGATTATTAAGAGGAAAGCCCTGACTGGAATGCACCAACAAACCCGAAAACAATGATTATTAAGAGGAAAGCCCTGACTGGAATGCACCAACACACCCGAAAACAAAGATTCGTAAGAGGAAACCCTGACTGGAATGCACCAACAAACCCGAAAACAATGATTATTAAGAGGAAAGCCCTGACTGGAATGCACCAACACACCCGAAAACAATGATCATTAAGAGGAAAGCCCTGTCTGGAATGCACCAACACACCCGAAAACAGTGATTATTAAGAGGAAAGCCCTGACTGGAATGCACCAACAAACCCGAAAACAAAGATCATTAAGAGGAAAGCCCTGACTGGAATACACCAACACACCCGAAAACAAAGATCATTAAGAGGAAAGCCCTGACTGGAATGCACCAACACACCCGAAAACAATGATCATTAAGAGGAAAGCACTGACTGGAATGCACCAACACACCAGAAAACAATGATTTGTAAGAGGAAACCCTGACTGGAATGCACCAACACACCCGAAAACAATTATCATTAAGAGGAAAGCACTGACTGGAATGCACCAACACACCCGAAAACAAAGATTCGTAAGAGGAAACCCTGACTGGAATGCACCAACAAACCCGAAAACAATGATTATTAAGAGGAAAGCCCTGACTGGAATGCACCAACACACCCGAAAACAATGATTATTAAGAGGAAAGCCCTGACTGAAATGCACCAACACACCCGAAAACAATTATCATTAAGAGGAAAGCCCTGACTGGAATGCACCAACACACCCGAAAACAATGATTATTAAGAGGAAAGCCCTGACTGTAATGCACCAACACACCCGAAAACAATTATCATTAAGAGGAAAGCACTGACTGGAATGCACCAACATACCGGAAAACAATGATTCGTAATAGGAAACCCTGACTGGAATGCACCAACACACCCGAAAACAATGATTCGTAAGAGGAAAGCCCTGACTAGAATGAATGCACCAACAGACCCGAAAACAATGATTCGTAAGAGGAAACCCCTGACTAGAATGAATGCACCAACAAACCCGAAAACAAAGATTTGTAAAAGGAAAGCCCTGACTGGAATGCACCAACACACCCGAAAACAATTATCATTAAGAGGAAAGCCCTGACTGGAATGCACCAACACACCCGAAAACAATGATTCGTAATAGGAAACCCTGACTGGAATGCACCAACACACCCGAAAACAATGATTCGTAAGAGGAAAGCCCTGACTAGAATGAATGCACCAACACACCCTTAAACAATGATTATTAAGAGGAAAGCCCTGACTGGAATGCACCAACAAACCCGAAAACAATGATTATTAAGAGGAAAGCCCTGACTGGAATGCACCAACAACCCCGAAAACAATGATTATTAAGAGGAAAGCCCTGACTGGAATGCACCAACACACCCGAAAACAATGATTATTAAGAGGAAAGCCCTGACTGGAATGCACCAACACACCCGAAAACAAAGATTCGTAAGAGGAAACCCTGACTGGAATGCACCAACAAACCCGAAAACAATGATTATTAAGAGGAAAGCCCTGACTGGAATGCACCAACACACCCAAAAACAATGATCATTAAGAGGAAAGCCGTGTCTGGAATGCACCAACACACCCGAAAACAATGATTATTAAGAGGAAAGCCCTGACTGGAATGCACCAACAAACCCGAAAACAATGATCATTAAGAGGAAAGCCCTGACTGGAATACACCAACACACCCGAAAACAATGATCATTAAGAGGAAAGCCCTGACTGGAATGCACCAACACACCCGAAAACAATGATCATTAAGAGGAAAGCACTGACTGGAATGCACCAACACACCCGAAAACAATGATTCGTAAGAGGAAACCCTGACTGGAATGCACCAACACACCCGAAAACAATTATCATTAAGAGGAAAGCACTGACTGGAATGCACCAACACACCCGAAAACAAAGATTCGTAAGAGGAAACCCTGACTGGAATGCACCAACAAACCCGAAAACAATGATTATTAAGAGGAAAGCCCTGACTGGAATGCACCAACACACCCAAAAACAATGATCATTAAGAGGAAAGCCGTGTCTGGAATGCACCAACACACCCGAAAACAATGATTATTAAGAGGAAAGCCCTGACTGGAATGCACCAACAAACCCGAAAACAATGATCATTAAGAGGAAAGCCCTGACTGGAATACACCAACACACCCGAAAACAATGATCATTAAGAGGAAAGCCCTGACTGGAATGCACCAACACACCCGAAAACAATGATCATTAAGAGGAAAGCACTGACTGGAATGCACCAACACACCCGAAAACAATGATTCGTAAGAGGAAACCCTGACTGGAATGCACCAACACACCCGAAAACAATTATCATTAAGAGGAAAGCACTGACTGGAATGCACCAACACACCCGAAAACAAAGATTCGTAAGAGGAAACCCTGACTGGAATGCACCAACAAACCCGAAAACAATGATTATTAAGAGGAAAGCCCTGAATGGAATGCACCAACACACCCGAAAACAATGATTATTAAGAGGAAAGCCCTGACTGGAATGCACCAACACACCCGAAAACAATTATCATTAAGAGGAAAGCCCTGACTGGAATGCACCAACACACCCGAAAACAATGATTATTAAGAGGAAAGCCCTGACTGGAATGCACCAACACACCCGAAAACAATTATCATTAAGAGGAAAGCCCTGACTGGAATGCACCAACACACCCGAAAACAATGATCATTAAGAGGAAAGCCCTGTTTGGAATGCACCAACACACCCGAAAACAATGATTATTAAGAGGAAAGCCCTGACTGGAATGCACCAACAAACCCGAAAACAATGATTATTAAGAGGAAAGCCCTGACTGGAATGCACCAACACACCCGAAAACAATGATTATTAAGAGGAAATCCCTGACTGGAATGCACCAACACACCCTTAAACAATGATTATTAAGAGGAAAGCCCTGACTGGAATGCACCAACAAACCCGAAAACAATGATTATTAAGAGGAAAGCCCTGACTGGAATGCACCAACACACCCGAAAACAATGATCATTAAGAGGAAAGCCCTGTCTGGAATGCACCAACACACCCGAAAACAATGATTACTAAGAGGAAATCCCTGACTGGAATGCACCAACACACCCTTAAACAATGATTATTAAGAGGAAAGCCCTGACTGGAATGCACCAACAAACCCGAAAACAATGATTATTAAGAGGAAAGCCCTGACTGGAATGCACCAACAAACCCGAAAACAATGATTATTAAGAGGAAAGCCCTGACTGGAATGCACCAACACACCCGAAAACAAAGATTCGTAAGAGGAAACCCTGACTGGAATGCACCAACAAACCCGAAAACAATGATTATTAAGAGGAAAGCCCTGACTGGAATGCACCAACACACCCGAAAACAATGATCATTAAGAGGAAAGCCCTGTCTGGAATGCACCAACACACCCGAAAACAGTGATTATTAAGAGGAAAGCCCTGACTGGAATGCACCAACAAACCCGAAAACAAAGATCATTAAGAGGAAAGCCCTGACTGGAATACACCAACACACCCGAAAACAATGATCATTAAGAGGAAAGCCCTGACTGGAATGCACCAACACACCCGAAAACAATGATCATTAAGAGGAAAGCACTGACTGGAATGCACCAACACACCCGAAAACAATGATTTGTAAGAGGAAACCCTGACTGGAATGCACCAACACACCCGAAAACAATTATCATTAAGAGGAAAGCACTGACTGGAATGCACCAACACACCCGAAAACAAAGATTCGTAAGAGGAAACCCTGACTGGAATGCACCAACAAACCCGAAAACAATGATTATTAAGAGGAAAGCCCTGACTGAAATGCACCAACACACCCGAAAACAATTATCATTAAGAGGAAAGCCCTGACTGGAATGCACCAACACACCCGAAAACAATGATTATTAAGAGGAAAGCCCTGACTGGAATGCACCAACACACCCGAAAACAATTATCATTAAGAGGAAAGCACTGACTGGAATGCACCAACATACCGGAAAACAATGATTCGTAATAGGAAACCCTGACTGGAATGCACCAACACACCCGAAAACAATGATTCGTAAGAGGAAAGCCCTGACTAGAATGAATGCACCAACAGACCCGAAAACAATGATTCGTAAGAGGAAACCCCTGACTAGAATGAATGCACCAACAAACCCGAAAACAAAGATTTGTAAAAGGAAAGCCCTGACTGGAATGCACCAACACACCCGAAAACAATTATCATTAAGAGGAAAGCCCTGACTGGAATGCACCAACACACCCGAAAACAATGATTCGTAATAGGAAACCCTGACTGGAATGCACCAACACACCCGAAAACAATGATTCGTAAGAGGAAAGCCCTGACTAGAATGAATGCACCAACACACCCGAAAACAATGATTATTAAGAGGAAAGCCCTGACTGGAATGCACCAACACACCCTTAAACAATGATTATTAAGAGGAAAGCCCTGACTGGAATGCACCAACAAACCCGAAAACAATGATTATTAAGAGGAAAGCCCTGACTGGAATGCACCAACAAACCCGAAAACAATGATTATTAAGAGGAAAGCCCTGACTGGAATGCACCAACACACCGAAAACAATGATTATTAAGAGGAAAGCCCTGACTGGAATGCACCAACACACCGAAAACAAAGATTCGTAAGAGGAAACCCTGACTGGAATGCACCAACAAACCCGAAAACAATGATTATTAAGAGGAAAGCCCTGACTGGAATGCACCAACACACCCGAAAACAATGATCATTAAGAGGAAAGCCGTGTCTGGAATGCACCAACACACCCGAAAACAATGATTATTAAGAGGAAAGCCCTGACTGGAATGCACCAACAAACCCGAAAACAATGATCATTAAGAGGAAAGCCCTGACTGGAATGCACCAACACACCCGAAAACAATGATCATTAAGAGGAAAGCCCTGACTGGAATGCACCAACACACCCGAAAACAATGATCATTAAGAGGAAAGCACTGACTGGAATGCACCAACACACCCGAAAACAATGATTCGTAAGAGGAAACCCTGACTGGAATGCACCAACACACCCGAAAACAATTATCATTAAGAGGAAAGCACAGACTGGAATGCACCAACACACCCTAAAACAAAGATTCGTAAGAGGAAACCCTGACTGGAATGCACCAACAAACCCGAAAACAATGATTATTAAGAGGAAAGCCCTGAATGGAATGCACCAACACACCCGAAAACAATGATTATTAAGAGGAAAGCCCTGACTGGAATGCACCAACACACCCGAAAACAATTATCATTAAGAGGAAAGCCCTGACTGGAATGCACCAACACACCCGAAAACAATGATTATTAAGAGGAAAGCCCTGACTGGAATGCACCAACACACCCGAAAACAATTATCATTAAGAGGAAAGCCCTGACTGGAATGCACCAACACACCCGAAAACAATGATCATTAAGAGGAAAGCCCTGTCTGGAATGCACCAACACACCCGAAAACAATGATTATTAAGAGGAAAGCCCTGACTGGAATGCACCAACACACCCTTAAACAATGATTATTAAGAGGAAAGCCCTGACTGGAATGCACCAACAAACCCGAAAACAATGATTATTAAGAGGAAAGCCCTGACAGGAATGCACCAACAAACCCGAAAACAATGATTATTAAGAGGAAAGCCCTGACTGGAATGCACCAACACACCCGAAAACAAAGATTCGTAAGAGGAAACCCTGACTGGAATGCACCAACAAACCCGAAAACAATGATTATTAAGAGGAAAGCCCTGACTGGAATGCACCAACACACCCGAAAACAATGATCATTAAGAGGAAAGCCCTGTCTGGAATGCACCAACACACCGAAAACAATGATTATTAAGAGGAAAGCCCTGACTGGAATGCACCAACAAACCCGAAAACAATGATCATTAAGAGGAAAGCCCTGACTGGAATACACCAACACACCCGAAAACAATGATCATTAAGAGGAAAGCTCTGACTGGAATGCACCAACACACCGAAAACAATGATCATTAAGAGGAAAGCACTGACTGGAATGCACCAACACACCCGAAAACAATGATTCGTAAGAGGAAACCCTGACTGGAATGCACCAACACACCCGAAAACAATTATCATTAAGAGGAAAGCACTGACTGGAATGCACCAACAAACCCGAAAACAATGATTATTAAGAGGAAAGCCCTGACTGGAATGCACCAACACACCCGAAAACAATGATTATTAAGAGGAAAGCCCTGACAGAAATGCACCAACACACCCGAAAACAATTATCATTAAGAGGAAAGCCCTGACTGGAATGCACCAACACACCCGAAAACAACGATTATTAAGAGGAAAGCCCTGACTGGAATGCACCAACACACCCGAAAACAATTATCATTAAGAGGAAAGCACTGACTGGAATGTACCAACATACCGGAAAACAATGATTCGTAATAGGAAACCCTGACTGGAATGCACCAACACACCCGAAAACAATGATTCGTAAGAGGAAAGCCCTGACTAGAATGAATGCACCAACAGACCCGAAAACAATGATTCGTAAGAGGAAACCCCTGACTAGAATGAATGCACCAACAAACCCGAAAACAAAGATTTGTAAAAGGAAAGCCCTGACTGGAATGCACCAACACACCCGAAAACAATTATCATTAAGAGGAAAGCCCTGACTGGAATGCACCAACACACCCGAAAACAATTATCATTAAGAGGAAAGCCCTGACTGGAATGCACCAACACACCCGAAAACAATGATTCGTAATAGGAAACCCTGACTGGAATGCACCAACACACCCGAAAACAATGATTCGTAAGAGGAAAGCCCTGACTAGAATGAATGCACCAACACACCCGAAAACAATGATTATTAAGAGGAAAGCCCTGACTGGAATGCACCAACACACCCGAAAACAATTATCATTAAGAGGAAAGCCCTGACTGGAATGCACCAACACACCCGAAAACAATGATTCGTAATAGGAAACCCTGACTGGAATGCACCGACACACCCGAAAATAATGATTCGTAAGAGGAAAGCCCTGACTAGAATGAATGCACCAACAGACCCGAAAACAATGATTCGTAAGAGGAAACCCCTGACTAGAATGAATGCACCAACAAACCCGAAAACAAAGATTTGTAAAAGGAAAGCCCTGACTGGACAAGTTACCTCTTGGTGGCATGGAGTCATCTGACAGTCCCACAACCCAAGCTATTTCGGCACAGAGCAGAGCCGTGAGCATCAAACGCACCAGAGCACTTAAGAGGCCGCTATTGCTAACCACTCCCACAGGCATTTCTGGCTTGTATTCAGAAAGAGCTGAAAAAACACACACCAGCAGCTCTCTTCGGCGCTCGCGCTCATTGAGGCGTAATTGGTTCGATCGCTGCCTTTTGTCACGCATGGCCCTCCGTATTAATGCTCTGAATAAGGCCTGCGCATGGGAAATTGCAGGAATAATTTCGCCGTGGACTTTATTGGCGGGAGTGACCGCCATTTACACAATAATAAGAATTGGCTAAAACGGGATGTCGCGCGGACCGTCGTACATAAAAATGCAATATTCTTAGCCCGTAATTAGGGGTTGAGCACTGACCAGCTGATGGGAGCTAACTCAAGCCAGCGATACCGATGTAGACGACTTACGGTCAGGGCCACTAGAATTATGCGGTAGGAGAAGGCCAAATAATGCGGCAGTGTTCAGCAAATTATGCGGCAAGAAAAGGCAACTCATGCGGCTACATGTGGCACATTTGTAATAGTAGTACTTCTATATTTCATCATTTTTAAACGTGGGAACACTCTGTGGGAATTGGTTGCACCTCATTAGTACCAGTTTAACATCCAAATATAGCAATAAGCAACAGAAAGGTGGGCAGTCAAGCTTTGCAAAGAACCATCCACTGAGCGGAAACACGTTTCAGCGCATTTTAAGTAACTTTTGAACCGTTTGAGCTAGAAATAAATAAAAAATTGCAAAAATTTGCAGATTATGCGACAGGTGATGGATTATGTGTCAAATGCGGCTAATCTAGAATTATGCGAAAATCATCGTGGCTGTGCACTCACAAAATTCCAGTGGCCTGCTTACGGTGTATCCATAAACTGGGTTTATAGAGCACAGCGAGTTGCTGTCTGTGGCCTCCAGGTTCTATCCACCAGCCAGGTAAGTAACTCTAGCTGCATAATACTAGTAGTCTGAGGTGAGGCTAGAATCAAGGAAAACTAAACACTAAATCAAAGGGTTTCAATACTTCCCCAGTCTAAGATGTTCTGGAAGGAGCTGCTTTCTCTTTATATTCCAGGCTTCTTTTCTTTCAGAACTGAACTCGAAATAAGGTAAAGCTACCCAAAAACATATCCTTGGTAAAATTCGGAGGTGGCAGGAAGGCGTGGGGTCTGTCAAAAATACAACGGGAATACGGCAGGGTGACCAACTTTCACTTTTCACTCAACAGGATACTTTGCCTGTGAGAAAAGACACTTTGTGCACACAAAACAGGTAGCGAATATTATATATATAAAAAAACATTCACAAGACCCCTAACAAGGTGGGCAAGTGACTGTAAGGGGACAGACACCGCCAGTAGATGTGGTCGAGTATGTTTTAGACATGGAACTAAGAGACTTGTCATCTAATCAGAACTTTGACACTTTGCCCACATATGCTAGAAGTAAATGTATTTACTTTAATTTTAGGATTTATAAAGCACTACAAACCATCAAAGTAGCTTCAGTGCGCTCAAGCAGCTAACAGTGGTATAGAGTAATCCCAGGAGGTACAGAAGAGGTGCTAAGAATAACTATGTTAACCCGGGTGAGGTGTTAAAGCTTTGAGAGAGAAGGTGGGGAGAAGAAGCAATACACACTGTACTCTAAAGCTGGGGGAGGCCCACAACACCGGGACATTCCACTGGGTAGGGTGGTCTCTTGACCGGGCTCAGAATCACGGCTACCCCAGTAATGGTCTAGTTCGAAACCGTGGAACAAGAGGACCTGTTTTAATCCTCCTCACCATGTGGTCAAAGTGTGTCATCTTGAGTAATCACTTTTTGAATTTACTTCCCTACTATTATTTTTTTGGGTAATTTGGGATTCTGTAGAATTAATCGAAAAGCTCTCATTAAGGGTCTGGTTATACAAACCTGGGCTGGGTACCTCAAGATTCCAGGGGGCTACGCACCACCTCGTTTCTTAGTTTCATGGTCTATTCACCAAAAAGCATCGAAAAACAACATGGGGGAAAGTTATATGCTTTCCAGCAAGTAGTACCGCACTGCAGTCTCAGCTCTCCTACTTCACCAACATGTTTGATCTTTGGCAAATCATACTGTGACTCTAATATGACAATAGGCGAGCTCTTTGCATCAGACTGAATGGAAGTAATAAGCACAAGGGCATAGTCCATGCCAGGCCCCCATCATGCTTTTCATGCCAGGCCCCCATCATGCTTTTCATGCCAGGCACCCAGCATGCTTTTCATTCACGCATAAGTGCCGGTGCCCACCATCCCTACAGGCGAATGTGCTCCTGAAGCTGCTTGGTGCAGGGCATCGCGTGTGCTGCTGCCTCTCACTCACAGTCACGCAATAAACAAATGCTTGCTACTGACAGGCCCCTCTTAACAGCTCATAGCTCAAACGCTCCTGCTGACCTTTTGTCTTGCTAGCCGTGGAAACCACAAAAAGTGGCAACAGGACAGCCCGCCCAAACGCGGGACACACCCGCACAAAGCGGGATGGTTGGCCGCCCTAGACAAAGCACCCTCAAAAAAGTCATTCAACAGCAGCTGCAAGGAAGCAGCTACCTCAGGATGTCAGTACAGGAAACAAGGAGGCTGGCAACATCCTTCTAGTCACATGCTGATGCCCAGGCTAACACTTTGCCACAGAATGGGCAGCACGCGCATGCCACTATGCCGCAGAATTCTTGCATATCAGTTCCTATTGGGTCCTGCGGGGGTAGGAGGTGTGCACAAGTGCCCGTGCATGCCAGTGCTGGAGGCTTAAAGAGAGGCCAACATGTCACAGGGGTAACAAGGACAACTAATGGCAGCAACGACACTGGAACCCAGGAGAAAACAAATATTAACAACGCCATATATATCTGCGTCATGAAGAGCAGCGGTGCGAGCATTCCTCACACACAGAACAGGTGCAGCCCAGGCAGCATCAGGGTAAACCAGGCACAGGTGCAGCCCAGGCAGCATCAGGGTAAACCGGGCACAGGTGCAGCCCAGGCACCAGGGTAAACCGGACACAGGTGCTGCAGCCCAGGCACCAGGGTAAACCGGGCACAGGTGCAGCACAGGCATCAGGGTAAACAGGGCACAGGTGCAGCCCAGGCAGCATCAGAGTAAACCGGGCACAGGTGCAGCCCAGGCAGCATCAGGGTAAACCGGGCACAGGTGCAGCCCAGGCCCCAGGGTAAACCGGGCACAGGTGCAGCCCAGGCCCCAGGGTAAACCGGGCACAGGTGCAGCACAGGCATCAGGGTAAACAGGGCACAGGTGCAGCCCAGGCAGCATCAGGGTAACCTTCCCTCGCACACAGCACAGGCGCAATTATACCAGGAGCAGCACTACGTGCTGACACAGAACAGGACTCAGTGCTTAATTTGTAAAAAAAAGTCAGGAGGCCTCCGCATTTTGCACCACACATTGCCTCTGTACTTACACAACTACAACCATCACACTGCTGTAAGTGTGACAATTCAGACTGTTGAGGCTGCCAAAGTTCAAATTCTGGCTTGGGTGGCATGTATTAGTTGTTTTTCATGTGTATAGAATTAACAAAACTGTTTTTCTGCTCATCCTTAAATTACACAAAGAGCGCCACCATGTGGCAGCTGTCACAAGTGCTGGTTCCAGCAATTAAGTGCTGATGCCAGCAATTAAGTTATGTTATGTTATGTTAGGGCAGATTTCTAAAAGCGCACCTACTCGATAGAGTGTCCCGGCGCTAAAGACAGAGAGAACCAAAATGCCAAGAGAAAAAGAGAAAAAGTAAAGAAAGAAACCGAAGAGGACGGAAAAATAGTTACATTGTTTGTTGAAACAACCAAGTTTTCAATTGTTTCCTGAAGGCGAGCAGGTTAGTAACTTGCCTAAGTGGAAGAGGCAACTTATTCCAAAGTCCAGCCACTTGCACTTGAAAGGAGCGACCGCCTTTGCGGGCTCTAAGATATTTAGGAATGACCAAAAGATGTTGATAGGCAGATCTAAGAGATCTGCCAGGCATTTAGAGAGACACTCTTCTGGAGATATATTTTGCTCCTATACCGTGCAGGGCTTTAAAGGCTAGGACCAAAGCTTTGAAGCGGATTCTACTACGCACCGGTAACCAGTGCAGATTCTTAAGGTGGCGAGAAATCCGCTCTCTCGGCCCTAGACTCAGAACAGCCCTAGCTGCCGCATTCTGCACTACCTGCAGTTTGTTAAGTAAGAACTCCGGGAGGCCCAAATACAGAACATTAGCATAGTCCAACCTTGAAATAATAAGGGCCTGGATGACCATTTTTCTATGCTCGGTCTGTAGTAGAAATAAAAACCTCCGGAGCATCTTCAGGAGACCAAAACAGGTTCCGACTGCCGACTGAACCTGAGGTACCATAGAGAGGGCGTCATCCATTTTAACTCCCAAGTTCTTTACAATCCTGACCGCGGCCTGGGGAGGAGACATATCTTGGGGCAACCATTGTTTCCAGACGTCCAACGGGGGGGGAGCCGAAAAAAATGATTTCGGATTTGTCTGAATTACATTTTAGATGGTTACGTTTAAACCCGTGGTAGGAGTGCCGGTGGGGCGGTGACGTGGGGCGGGGGAGGGGCAGGGTGGGGGGTAGTAAACTACGGATTAAGGCCGAATACAGGTAAGTGAACATTTAAATAAATAAAACGAATTTCGTTGCGCGCACTGCATCGCATTTGGCGATGCAGCGCTCACAACGAAAATCGTTTTATTTATTTAAATGTTCACTTACCTGTATTCGGCCTTAATCCGTAGTTTACTACCCCCTACCCTGGCCCTCCCCCGCCCCACGTCACCAACCCACCGGCACTCCTACCACGGGCCGTGCCTGGCGCCACTCATACCAGTGTAGGGTGTCAGAGCACTTTACTTCACACACATTTTACACTGAGACAATCAGTCATACGTGTGTGTGTAAATCAGTGTATAGGAAATGTTACATAAGCCAGAGGGCTACAGGGTGTAGGAGTCACATCATCCATACTGGTAGGCAGTATAGTTTAAGAGTGCTTGGTCTGGAGAAGCACAAACTCAGAATTTACAACGTAACACCATGGTTTGGGGTTCTCTTTGATAATAAGAATTGATTTCTACCCAAATGAAGCCTTTTTGCAACATTAGGATATTGAAAGACTGGGGGAAAAATCATAGCGCTCTATACCTTGCAGTTTTCATGCAGCTCTTTGATGACAGTTAATTGCTCACTGTTCTACATTCGGGTTTTAACTTATAAACTGCAAGTAACAATAGGATCTCTCTGACAAAAGCAGTAATCTCTGGCCTATTTTCATTATATGCACTTTGTGAGCTGCATGGTACACTTTCTTAGCAGCAGGCATATTAACCCTCTGCGGTGCTTTTAAAACCATAATATGCGGCGCCCCCATCTGTAGTCAGCGCCCAGTGCGCTGGCACTGGGCGCACCGCCCTAGAACTGGCCCAGCTGTTGAGTCACTCACACAATGCTTTCTGCCTACTGCAGCCTGGGGTAACACTTCACCCACCGGCTCTCTGGAACTCTGAGTGACGGCCTTTTTTCCTAATCACAAACCCACATGAGGGTAAAAGGAAGTGTGCTTCAGTGCCACAGCTCCTGGGCCTATACTTTACTTTGCCAATGCCTTTTTCTTTCTATCCTTTTTAAAATTGTTTTTAGTCATCCTCGTATGTTTAAGCAGTCTTCGAGTTACAGTGATTTAATGCCAATAGTATGTTTTGTTTGCACAAACAAGACTCATATTTTCCAGTGATGTGCATTTAAACTAAGAGGGTTTGTGTACCTCTACTTATTACACCTGCCTGTTAGAAACCACCTGTGCTGTTCTATTACCTTTATTTGTGACAGTAATTAATTTATTTAAAAAATCTAATGCAATCATATGGCCTCCATGTTTAGGTGGTGGCATGTGTTCTTTTTCTTCTTTTTATTTCTTATATCATATGCTTCTAATAAAAATAACCATTTACACCAGCTTGTCAAGGCCAGACCTGCAGGCTTAATCAATGATAGTTCTGTTTGCCTGAGGAATGTTAATTTCCTCATCGCCTCGTGTTCTATTACAAATTAAACACTAGCCCTGATGAAATTGATATTTTAGGATCCGCAGAAGGTGAAAGAATTTTAAGAAATTGAGACTAAGACGTGTAAACAATGAAATTCTGAATCTCTGACAGACACAGTCGCATCTCGATTTAATGTAAATCTTTGAGTTTCTCAGACAGTACAAAAACTGAAAAAGTTGGGTAATTTACGGACTGGAAATCTCCTATGAATCCACCTGGATATAGATTGCAGGTGTTCAAGAACTACGTTTGATAGCCAGGAATAAACAGTGCCAAAAAAGGTAGCTCAGATGTAGGTCTTGCAAAAAAGCACCCTACTTTTGCTACTATATGCTATATATACACAGAACTATGCGATAGGATGATGAAGGCTAATTGTTAGAAATGGGGGTCTCTAGTTGGCAGAGGTAGGTACCTTTGTCCAAATAGAGACCCTTGCTTCTAGTCAGGGTAAGGGGGATACACTTCTAAAATAACCCCTGCTCACCCCCTTGGTAGCTTGGCACGAGCAGACAGGCTTATCTCAGAGGCAGTGTGTAAAGCATTTGTGAACACATACAGTAATACAGTGAAAACTCTACAAACGGACACCACACCAGTTTAGAAAAATAAGTAATCTTTATCTAAACCAAAACAAGACCAAACGACAAAAATCCACAATACAGTAATAAAAATATGACTTTCAGATTGTAGAAATAGTTCAGTTCAAAGCAAATTGCACTTTTCACACAAAGTACCTGGGATGCGTCACGCAAACAAACAAAACGGGCCGCAGGGAAGGTGATGCATCGGTTCCTTACACTCAGGGAAGGTGATGCGTCGGTTCCTTGCTCCGGGAGAGGTGATGCGTGGGTTCCTTACCGGAGACGAGGTGATGCGTCGGTTTCTTACTGCGTGGTGAGATGATGCGTCAGTTTCTTACTGCGTCCCCAACGATGCGACAAACTTGGGGTCTCGATGCGACGATCCGGGACGATGCGTGGATTCTTTCAGCTCCCAGCAGAAAACAGTCTCTAGAGTTCCAAAACAACAGTAGGCACCTCTTTGCAGGTCAGAACTCCCAGCAAGGAAGTTCAGGGGAGCTGGTGGTGAAGTCTTTGTGTCCCTGAGACTTTAGAACAGGAGGCAAGCTCAGGTTCAAGCCCTTGGAGATCTTCCTCAAGCAGGGGACACAGCAAAGAGCAAAGTCCTTTTCTCCTTTGCTTGGCAGCAAGTAGCCACTGCAGGTGGAAAAGGATTCAGCGCTATGCCCCACAACGGACCCTGAGGTCCTCTGCACAGCGCTTGTCGACCGTCCCAAGGTTTTTCTGCTCTCGTATGAGTGGTCGCTCCTTTCAAGTGGTGGCATCCCAGCTATGGAACAGCTTGCCACTTTCTCTCAGACAGGTGCAGGATCTCCTTGTCTTCAGGAGAAAACTCAAAACCTGGCTATTCCAACATTAGAACTAGGCCTACCTGCTTTAGTGTACACTGCCTGTATCGCGGTCTTTTTAGCGCCGGGACACTCTGTGGAGTAGCCGCGCGCTTTATAAGTACCTAGTTACATTACATTACATTGGTTGGGAAATACCTGAGCCTGCTCCATCAGGATCACCCCCAGATGCCTCTTCAGACCCTCTGGAATCCACCAAAAGGTCTGCCTCCAGTGTGAACTCCCTGGGGTCAGAGAACTCACACTCCACCAGGTGTTGGCATAGCTCTGGAAAACAGGGACTTAAAATATGCTCTCCACCAATTGAATCACACCACTCCACACAGGTGTTATCCAAGCTATCCTTTGCCTTACCATCCAGTGCCTTGCACACGTACCCCACACCACTCTCCTGAGATTGGCAAGACAGTGTCTGACTGTCTCTGTCACTCAAACCACACTCTTCTGGGCGGTCTCCACACTCACACACCAGGACATCTACCATGGGGGAACCCCTCTCCCTGCACCTCTCATCTAGAGTCAGAAAAGTGTCCCTCCCAACACTAGGACTATGAACCCCTGTGCCAGTTCCCAAATCCACCTCAGGGATACTGCGCATCACTGGAGCTACCTAAAACCTTGAACCCCCTGGTGTATGTCAACCCCCTCCTTCAAGGCAGGCGCCACATCTCTGGTTGTGTGTACTGCTCCCTCAGCACTAGATAACACAATTTTGCTGCCACCATCTGAGCTGGACTCCACCTCCAACCCAGCCAAGCTCACTTCCTGAGCTACACATATTTCTTCTTCTTGGGTTGAGGCCCTCTTGGCCTCAGCCCTCTCGAGTTCCTCATCAAGCTCTCTCAGCCTCTGCTCACAAGCTAGAAGCCAGCCATCTTTTTCTGTTTCTCCCTTACTTTCAGGGAAGTCCTCCTCCTCAGACTCCACTGGTAGTGTTAGCCCCCAGCGGGGTAACTCATAATGAAATAGGGATTCCTCTAGATCCTCCCTGGACCTTCTCTTCACAGGCAGCCCTCTTTCCTTGCAGAACACATGTAGCTCCTTCATTGTGTAGATGAACATGTGCCAGAAGTCAAGTTCCATTTTGCAACAACTAACCAGAGTCCTAGTATCAAAAAATACTTCCAGGAGGACACCAGAAAACAGAAAAAACAGTATTTGGTCGCGTAATGGTCTGCACTATACTAGTAGTGTACACCAATCACTGTATGTAAGACACAAATGCAAGTCCAGATCCTCACCGCTGACCACCAGTGTTAGAAATGGGGGTCTCTAGTTGGCAGAGGTAGGTACCTTTGTCCAAATAGGGGGATACACTTCTAAAATAACCCCTGCTCACCCCCTTGGTAGCTTGGCACGAGCAGACAGGCTTATCTCAGAGGCAGTGTGTAAAGCATTTGTGGACACATACAGTAATACAGTGAAAACTCTACAAATGGACACCACACCAGTTTAGAAAAATAAGTAATCTTTATCTAAACCAAAACAAGTCCAAACAACAAAGATCCACAATACAGTAATAAAAATATGACTTTCAGATCGTAGAAATAGTTCAGTTCAAAGCAAATTGCACTTTTCACACAAAGTACCTGGGATGCGTCACGCAAACAAACAAAATGGGCCGCAGGGAAGGTGATGCATCGGTTCCTTACGCTCAGGGAAGGTGATGCGTCAGTTCCTTGCTCCGGGGGAGGTGATGCGTTGGTTCCTTACCGGAGACGAGGTGATGCGTCGGTTTCTTACTGCGTGGGGGGGTGATGCATCTGTTTCTTACTGCGTCTCCCAACGATGCGACAAACTTGGCGTCTCGATGCGACGATCCGGGACGATGGATGGATTCTTTCAGCTCCCAGCGGAAAACAGTCTCTAGAGGTCCAAAACAACAGTAGGCACCTCTTTGAAGGTCAGAACTCCCAGCAAGGAAGTTCAGGGGAGCTGGTGGTGAAGTCTTTGTGTCCCTGAGACTTCAGAACAGGACGCAAGCTCAGTTTCAAGCCCTTGGAGATCTTCCTCAAGCAGGGGACACAGCAAACAGCAAAGTCCTTTTCTCCTTTCCTTGGCAGCAAGCAGCCACTGCAGGCCAACCCCAGACAGCAAACAGCACAGGGACAGTATTCCCCCTCAGCTTCTCCGGCTCTTCTCCTTGGCAAAGGTTCCTCTTGATTTCCCAGAAGTGATCTAAAAGTCTGGGGTCTTGGCCCCTCTATTTATACCCAAAAATCCTTTGTTCTCTGAAGGCAGAGAGTGTCTGTACCCAGCCAAAACCAGTTCTGTGGGGCACTTTGCAAGTGAACAACAACCTCCATTGTCAGTGTGAGCCCTGGCTCCAGACACACCACAGGGGGGCAGAGCCATCATTGTGGAAGGCAGGCACAGCCCTATTCAGGTGCATGTGCTACTCCTCCCACCACTCCAAATGCAGACCAGGCCGATTCAGCCCAGCCCTGACTCATCAGGCTCTCTGGAGCCACTGCCCCTCTCCAGCCCCTGACCCACCCAAAAGCCAGACATGCAATACACAAACCTAGCAGAGGCACACTGGATGATTAAGCAAGAAAATACCTACTTTCTAAAAGTGGTATTTTCAAACACAGAATGTAAAAATCACCCTCACTAAAAGATGCATTTTAACATTCTGAGTTCAGGCATACTAAACTTTATTTTTTTACCTCCTTCCCAGGGGTAGTTATGTTTATAAGATGATATAAACAAACTCCCCATTCTGTCCTATGGGAACAGGCAGCCTTGCAATAGTGAAAAACTAAATTGGCAGTAATTCACTATCAGGACATGCCACACACACAAGGGCTTGTCCCGCCTTTCACATACAATGCACCCTGCCCACTGGGGTACCTTGGGCCTACCTTAGGGGTGACTAATATGTAGAAAAGGGAAGGTTTAGGGACTGGCAAGTGGGTGCACTTGCCAAGTCGACATGGCAGTACTAGGCTGCACACAGGCTTTGCAATGGCAGGCCAGAGTTACATTTTACAGGCTGCTTCTGTGGGTGGCACAATCAGTGCTGCAAGCCCACTAGCAGCATTTGATTTACAGGCCCTGGGCACACACTGTGCACTGTACTAGGGTCTGACTAGTAAATTAAATAGCCAATCATGGAAACACCAATACATAACAACAATTTACAAGGAGAGCATATGCACTTTAGCACTGATCAGCAGTGGTAAAGTGCGCAGAGTCTTAAAACCACCAACAACAAGCCAGAAAAAATACAGGAGGAAGGCAAAAAGTCCTTGGATGACCCTGCAAAAAGGGCCAAGTCCAACACAAATGTATATATTTTCAATTTGGACTTACTCCAGGCAAGCAGTGGGCTTCCTGGAACTTAGTCAATGCTCTGCAGGCCCCTAGGTAGCATCATGGCCTGCGGCCTGGACACGCGCCAGCCTGCTGATAAAAGCATATGGCGGGGACAAAGACGGCTGCAATCAGAAGCAGGGCACCCAATAGGCAGGCTGGCCGCATATTGATTGGCTAGTAAGTGATCCCTTGACAACTCCACTTAAAGTACGACAGCATCCTGAAGGGGAACCGCTGAGCCGATACGCTTCGGAGTCTATAGCACACCTTGGGGACGCCATGATGGGAGTGGGGAGGAGCCTCTTGGAGGCTTCCATCCACAGCCCGCCAACTTCAGCTCTGTGGAGGCCAACCAGCTCACATGTGCTCGCCACCTACCTAGCGCTAGTGACCCCTTTTAGAAGGACGAGTTACATAAGGCCTACAATGACCTTAAAGCGACAACCCACCTATGATGACCTGAAACATTGAAAGGCCTATCTATGGCTTTCCTTGTTTCCTGAGGCTAGGTTTATGTATAGGTGTGTGAGGCATGCATTTGCGTTGGTCATACGTTGTGATTAGTTGGAGTGGATTTGTTGGTTTGCCACTATCAAATGACAAGTTTCTTCTACCTTTGCTCACATAATGATATTTTTGTAGCATGCTTAGCTTACATAAATGGTAAGTCATACAAAACATGCTATTAATAGAAATGCATGACAAAATACTTGAAAATAATGCGGTCGTTATAATATGAAGCTGTGGGTTGTTTCCTTACATTGGAATTCTAATCATACAAACACATCAATCACCCTTATTCACAAGTTGCGAGATCTGTCTCCTAAACATGGTCATACTAACGAAAAACATGATCTGTTGCACCTTCCCCCTGTTAACCCGAACCTTCAGGGAACGGCAACATTTCTGCCATTAGGAGAGAGTGAATACTGTGGGCAGGCGCACATGCAGCAGCTTGTCACACATACAGCATACACGCTTCCACATACATGTGGGGAACCTGCCTTATGGGAACTAACCTTTCCTAAGCATTACGGCAGGGTTGGGCACCATCATGCTGAGGATGACCACAATGTGCCAACCGTTACTGTGGAGCGGGGCTTCATTTTGCCAAGATTCCCTAGAATATGCCATCTACTACAACCAGTGTGCCATGGCCAGTTTCATGGTGGGGGTGGACTCCATCATGAATGCTCAGTATATACCAAGAATGGCCACCTTTATCTCAGGGTCACTATTATGCCAGGGATGAGCTCCATCGTGTTAGAGATTCCCCCATATTGTGGCGGGCACCAGATATCTGAGATGCTGCTTGTCAAGAGGGTGCTCTCTAGAAAGAGGCACAGCCAGGCCATGGAACACCACAGGCGCACATGTGCACACACATCCACACACACACACACTTCTAACCTGTCATCTATGCTCCCACTTTGGGTCCGGCGCCTGGCTCGCACACCAGGCACACACCAGGCTCCCCTTCTGCTGCGGCAGGCTCTACATGGAAGTCTCTGCACCCACATAACCTGTAACCTGTACTCCCGCTCCAGCTCCGGTGCCTGGCTCCCACACCTGGCACACACCAGGCTCCCCTTCTGCTGCAGCAGGCTCTACATGGAAGTCTCTGCACCCACATAACCTGTAACCTGTGCTCCCGCTCCGGCTCCGGTGCCTGGCTCCCACACCTGGCACACACCAGGCTCCCCTTCTGCTGCAGCAGGCTCTACGTGGAAGGCTCTGCACCCACATAACCTGTCACCTGTGCTCCCACTCTGGCTCCGGCACCTGGCTCGCACACCAGGCACACACCAGGCTCCCCTTCTGCTGCAGCAGGCTCTACATGGAAGGCTCTGCACCCACATAACCTGTCATCTGTGCTCCCACTCTGGCTCCGGCACCTGGCTCGCACACCTGGCACACATCAGGCTTCCCTTCTGCTGCAGCAGGCTCTACGTGGAAGGCTCTGCACCCACATAACCTGTCACCTGTGCTCCCGCTCTGGCTCCGGCGCCTGGCTCGCACACCAGGCACACACCAGGCTCCCCTTCTGCTGCAGCAGGCTCTACATGGAAATCTCGGCACCCACATATCCTGTCACCTGTGCTCCCGCTCCGGCTCCGGTGCCTGGCTCCCACACCTGGCACACACCAGGCTCCCCTTCTGCTGCAGCAGGCTCTACGTGGAAGGCTCTGCACCCACATAACCTGTCATCTGTGCTCCCACTCTGGCTCCGGCACCTGGCTCGCACACCAGGCACACACCAGGCTCCCCTTCTGCTGCAGCAGGCTCTACGTGGAAGGCCCTGCACCCACATAACCTGTCACCTGTGCTCCCACTCTGGCTCCGGCGCCTAGCTCGCACACCTGGCACACACATGGCTCCCCTTCTGCTGCAGCAGGCTCTACGTGGAAGGCTCTGCACCCACATAACCTGTCACCTGTGCTCCCGCCCCGGCACCTGGCTCGCACACCTGGCACACACAAGGCTCCCCTTCTGCTGCAGCAGGCTCTACGTGGAAGACTCTGCACCCATATAACCTGTCACCTGTGCTCCCACTCCGGCTCCGGCACCTGGCTCGCACACCAGGCACACACCAGGCTCCCCTTCTGCTGCGGCAGGCTCTACGTGGAAGGCTCTGCACCGACATAACCTGTCAACTGTGCTCCCACTCTGGCTCCGGCGCCTGGCTCCCACACCAGGCACACACCAGGCTCCCCTTCTGCTGCAGCAGGCTCTACCTGGAAGGCTCTGCACCCACATAACCTGTCACCTGTACTCCCACTGTGGCTCCGGCGCCTGGCTCGCACACCTGGCACACATCAGGCTCCCCTTCTGCTGCAGCAGGCTCTACGTGGAAGGCTCTGCACCCACATAAACTGTCACCTGTGCTCCCACTCTGGCTCCGGCGCCTGGCTCGCACACCTGGCGCACACACAAGGCTCCCCTTCTGCTGCAGCAGGCTCTACATCGAAGGCCCTGCACCCACATAACCTGTCACCTGTGCTCCCACTCTGGCTCCGGCGCCTGGCTCGCACACCAGGCACACACCAGGCTCCCCTTCTGCTGCAGCAGGCTCTACGTGCAAGGCTCTGCACCCACATAACCTGTCACCTGTGCTCCCACTCTGGCTCCAGCGCCTGGATCGCACACCAGGCACACACCAGGCTCCCCTTCTGCTGCAGCAGGCTCTACGTGAAAGGCTCTGCACCCACATAACCTGTCATCTGTGCTCCCACTCTGGCTCCGGCGCCTGGCTCGCACACCTGGCACACACAAGGCTCCCCTTCTGCTGCAGCAGGCTCTACATCGAAGTCCCTGCACCCACATAAACTGTCACCTGTGCTCCCACTCTGGCTCCGGCGCCTGGCTCGCACACCAGGCACACACCAGGCTCCCCTTCTGCTGCAGCAGGCTCTACGTGGAAGGCTCTGCACCCACATAACCTGTCACCTGTGCTCCCACTCTGGCTCCGGCGCCTGGCTCGCACACCAGGCTCGTCTTCTGCTGCAGCAGGTTCTACGTGGAAGGCTCTGCACCCACATAACATGTCACCTGTGCTCCCACTCTGGCTCCGGCGCCTGGCTCGCACACCAGGCACACACCAGGCTCCCCTTCTGCTGCAGCAGGCTCTACGTGGAAGGCTCTGCACCCACATAACCTGTCATCTGTGCTCCCACTCTGGCTCCGGCACCTGGCTCGCACACCAGGCACACACCAGGCTCCCCTTCTGCTGCAGCAGGCTCTACGTGGAAGGCCCTGCACCCACATAACCTGTCACCTGTGCTCCCACTGTGGCTCCGGCGCCTGGCTCGCACACCTGGCACACATCAGGCTCCCCTTCTGCTGCAGCAGGCTAAGGCTCTGCACCCACATAACCTGTCACCTGTGCTCCCGCTCCGGTGCCTGGCTCGCACATCTGGCAAACATCAGGCTCTCCTTCTGCTGCAGCAGGCTCTACCTAGAAGGCTCTGCACCCACATAACCTGTCATCTGTGCTCCCACTCTGGCTCCGGCGCCTGGCACAAATCAGGCTCCCCTTCTGCTGCAGCAGGCTCTACATCGAAGGCTCTGCACCCACATAACCTGTCATCTGTGCTCCCACTCTGGCTCCGGCGCCTGGCTCGCACACCAGGCACACACCAGGCTCCCCTTCTGCTGCAGCAGGCTCTACGTGCAAGGCTCTGCACCCACATAACCTGTCACCTGTGCTCCCGCTCCGGCTCCGGCGCCTGGCTCCCACACCAGGCACACACCAGGCTCCCCTTCTGCTGCAGCAGGCTCTACATCGAAGGCCCTGCACCCACATAACCTGTCACCTGTGCTCCCACTCTGGCTCCGGCGCCTGGCTCCCACACCTGGCACACACCAGGCTCCCCTTCTGCTGCAGCAGGCTCTACATCGAAGGCCCTGCACCCACATAACCTGTCACCTGTGCTCCCACTCTGGCTCCGGCGCCTGGCTCCCACACCTGGCACACACCAGGCTCCCCTTCTGCTGCAGCAGGCTCTTCATTACAAGTACAAATTTCATTTCATTTCATTTCATGGAAGGCCCTGCACCCACATAACTTGTCACCTGTGCTCCCACTCTGGCTCCGGCGCCTGGCTCCCACACCTGGCACACACCAGGCTCCCCTTCTGCTGCGGCAGGCTCTACGAGGAAGGCTCTGCACCCACATATTCAGACTGACAGAACAGCAAGACAGGTCTGCAGTACATCTGTTGAGCATACTGCTGCTGGAGGCTGCGCGTTACAGTTCCTGACCTCAATTGCGAAACTGTCTTGCCAGTCTCCACCCAAATGCCCTCATGGTGGACCACCACCACCGTGTCAGGAGCCGCCCAATCAGGTAGGACTCTTCCGAAACCTCAGGTGCTTAGGTTTGCTCTCATTAAACTCCACATAAGGAGGGACTAAGAAGTGAATGCAATATACAGACATTGGAGAAGGGAGGCGTGTGATGTTCCTCAAAATATGATAAAGTATACAGTGGAACTTGAAAATGAGAAGGCTTCTAACATGCCTCGTTCTATGATCGACAGCAGCCAGGGGCTTAGCCGTAATTACTCCAGCACGTGTAGTGGTACTAAGGTACAGAAGTGAATTGGATCCCTGATTCCAACTAGAGCTGTAAGTTACTATTCGACCCAGAGATCACAGGCTTATTCCCAGGCTTGGAATGGGGCCTCCTGGCTTCGATATTTACAGCAGCTCAAGTCAGCAGGCGCCACAGCATACAGCAGAAGGTTACAATAGAAGGTCATTCAGGGGTCCTTCTGCCTGCTACAGAGCCTTAGTTTCCCGCTCTGTCTTTACTCTCACGCAGTGTGGTAGCCAGTAGAAGCTTTCAGGGCTCATCCTCTGCCGGTCTGTAACCTGGACCTCCTGACTGTGTGAATGTACTGACCCAACTGTGGTCAGTGCTAACAAGGAAGACCTCTGCTCCTAGAGGGCCACATGTGTGCATGACAGCATGCTCCATTCGGGCAGATGTTCGGTGAGAGTCCAGCGCTTGCCCTGGGTGGCCTCCACATATCCAACGGGTTAGCTAAGGAAACCAGCTCTGAAGACGACACACAAAATGCGACTGTCGGAGCGGCTCAAGGGTCCCTGATCTGTAATACAACAGCAACTAAAACAGGTTCAGTAGAACAGACTAAGAAGCTACCCCTGACTGATTTCAAATCAGCTTTAATTTATTACACCGAGCTCGAATCATCATCTAGAAATGTCTGAAAAATACAACATACTGTTTATCGCGAGCAGCGAAATAATAGCTACGTCTTCTGGAACCTGCGTCCATTGCCTAAGTACTTTGTAAAAACCTGAGTACTGGATCAGGTACATCATATTAAACCAACTGAAACAAAACGAACCACCACTAACCTTGGACACATGGTATTTATGCAACTCAAACAATTCGAACCAATGCTAACCATCGACATGGAGTATCCCCCCCTCCTCGAACCAAAATAAACCGACACTCACCATGGACATGGAGTATTCCCCCACGGAAACAATACGATCCAACACTAACCACAGATATGGAGTATTCCCCCACTGAAACAATACGAACCAATGCTAACCAGGGACACAGAGTATCCCCCCTCCTTGAACCAAAATAAATCGACAGTAACCATGGACATGGAGTATTCCCACACTGAAACTATATGAACCAACACTAACCATGGACATGGAGTATTCCCCCACTGAAACAATACGAACCAACACTAACCATGGACATGGAGTATTCCCCCACTGAAACAATACGAACCAACACTAACCATGGAAATGGGAGTATTTCACCTCTGAAACAATATAAACCAACACTAACCATGGATACAGAGTATTTCCCCCACTGAAACAATACGAATCAACACTACCCATGGACATGGAGCATTCCCCTTACTGAAACAATACGAACCACCATTAAGTTACCAAGTCACAGAGTATTCTTGCACTGCAATAATACGAACCAACACCAACCATGGACACAAAGCATTACCCCCACTGAAACAATACAAACCAACATAAACCATGGACTTGGAGTATTCTCCCACTGAAACAATTCAAACCAACACTAACCATGGATACAGAGTATTCACCCACTGAACCAACACTAACCATGGATACAGAGTATTCCCCCACTGAACCAACACTAACCATTGACATGGAGTATTCCACCCACTGAAACAACACAAACCAATACTCATGGTGGGACTGGGACAGAAAACAGACTCGGGCAATAAAATAAAAGTGGCCCCCCATTAGTGATTTAAAAAGTTGCCCATGTTTGGAAATTAGGGCAGTTTTAAACATGTAAAGTCATGCTGTAGAAGTGTTTTGCAAGGTATGGAAGACTGCACAGATTTGAGCTTGCTGCAGGCAATGTTTGTTTTAATATCAGGGAAATAAACAGTAAAAATTGGCCCACCAGACCATAAAACAGGCCCACAAACTGAACTATCAGACTACCTCGATGGGAACTGTCTGACTGCCCTAAAGCCCAGTCCGACCCTACCAACACTAAACATAGACAGGCAGTATTCCCCCCACTGAAACAATATAAACCATCACTAACCATGGACATGGAGTATTCCCCCACTGAACCAAAACAAACTAACATTAACCATTGACACAAAGTATTCCCTCCACTGAACCAAGACGAACCATTGCTGATTACTGATGTCGTATTCACCCCACTGAAAAATACGGACCATCACTACCACTGACATGTTATTTTGACCCAACTGAACCAATATGAAGCATTAGTAACCACAGATACTTTGTAGACACCTCGCTGAACCAATACGCACCATCGAAAACCAACACATCGAACAGCCTGATCTTCATTGACCAAACACAACACCACCAGACCACCACGACTCCAGTCAATGGGAATTCCCAGGACCCTGCACAAATGGCACCCAGACCACAAGAGCAGGAAGAGGCCACAAAGAAGGCAGAGGTGTGTTAAACACACCCTAGCAACATGACATAACTTATATTGAAAGATAATATAATGAGCAACTCCATAAGGAAGAAAAGTGCAAAAGTGATATAGTACAAAAGGGACACATATTGAAAGAACAAGGTGTTCAAGAGATGTGCAAACATAACTTATTCTTTTATTTAACACTCCATATTGCACTTTTTTGTGCAGTTTCTATGTGCTATAAATAACAGGTGTTACTATCACCCACTCTAATGGTCCTCAATTTTATGACCTTGGGAGGACAATGGTCCGAGTCGCCCTTGCTTGGATTTGTACTTATGACCTGCAGGTCACTGCATATCAAAGTGAGCAGTGGCCAACTTACTCAGTCCTGCAAGAAGAGGTCACTGGAATATAATTGCACCACAGTGCACTGGCTATGAACTGAAAGGGTCAGGCATTGAAGGCGCGCTGCTTTCATTGGCGCTGCTAGAGATATATAATTATTTGTTACTGCTTCATTAAAATAAAGTACTTTAAAAAAAACAACAGTGCACTAGAGCAAGTATGTAAGTTAAAAATAAACATGTTTGCAGAGTCACTTATGTGCATGGTGCTGTTATGAGTCTCATCTAAACAACACATTTTACCTAGAAATGTACCACATAATATATCATTGACTACAGAGAAGGCTGTTTCACACCACTGAATCCCCGACTACCTGGGAAATACTGGTATTAATTGCAGTGCTTTATGTTGCTTTACTAACACCCAATTCTTTACTGCTAAATCCAAATTAGGGCAGGAGCCCCGAGCTTTACTCAGGAGCCCGTAGTCTGTGCAGCCAAGTGCTGGAGTTGCCAGATACCAAGGGTACCTCAGCTAGACTCCACCTCATGTGTCTTCCTTCCACCACCTTCCACTTCCTGTATCTTCCTCTCACGCTTGAAGGTTCTTTTTCATCCCTGCTTTCCCCTTTTGTCACTGTTTTCCAATCTTTCTCTTACTCCTTTTTCCAGTTTCTGCCTTTTCCTCTCTTTCTCTGAGAGGAAGTCTGACATTGACAAATAAATTCTGGTCCTTTAAAGTGAGTGCTGGTCCCCACCATCTGCACCCACTGGCACAAAATGAGCACTGCTCACCGCTCGTCACATAGGCACCGGAAATCATTTTCCAAGTAAAGCGAGAAAAAGCAGCCCTGTTTATTAAATTATTTGCGTAAAATCACATCTATGACATCAGGGCTTTCAGGATGTAAATATCACCCTTGTTGTTTTGATACAAGTGCAGATCGATATTAAAGTTGTGATAATATGGTAAAACATTATGCGTTCCTAATACTTAATGTATTATAACATTTTTTACTTTTTCATTCAAATAAGAAGTATTCCTAGCAACAATGCCTAAATATAGACTACTATGGTAGACTTCTACTAGCACTGAGACATAGAAATGGAAGAAAGACAACAAACATCAGAAACCATACCACAAAGTTACTATACACATTACCTCTCCGTAAGTCTTCCTCACCACAGTAATAACGTAGTGTGGCGTACTGTGGCGAAGAAGACCACACTCGGAGTAATGAAGATTACCGGTAAGTAACCAGGGCATTATTGGACAATAAAACTGGTATAGCTGGGATGGCAAAAATCAGCGAATCTACATTGGAAATCATACAAAAAAGAACCTGTCCATGAGAAATGAGATAGCAAATCCAGCTGTATACCGGATCCTCACAGTCTGAAGAGTTATTCCTATCTCTATTGGCGACCTTGCTTTGCTGCATGCCGTAAAGGTGCATTTGGCATTCTGCTCACAACACTTCCAGCAGAAGGTGACAAAACGTGGCGGTGAGGAATGAAATATAGGCGACGATTCCGGCTCTCCCAGACCGTGCGCAGTCAGCTGAGCACCAGTGTCGGAGGCTCCTCTTCCCGCCAAGTGCTTTTACTCCACAAATATTTAGGCTAAAAAATAAGCTAGGTTGAGATAGCGCCATGCTGTGCGGTTCTACCTGAAATGCATTGAGAGTAGTACAGATCGTATAGCTTAATGAGCCCAGATGAATTAGATTTGAGGGGTTCAGACCAGTGGTTAATTTGCAACAAAAAAAAGTGCCAGCGCTCTTGTCAGGAGGCCACTGCAACTTGCACCACACATCACCCTTCCATGCTGCCAATGATAGTACCAGCACAAATACTAACCATCACATTCCTACAAGTATGATTATTTGGACTATTTCAGGCCCCCAAAGCTACATGAATGGCTTGGGCGGCAGGTAATAGTAATTTTTAATGTATCTTGAATTAATAATTAACTGTTGTTGTGGTCATCTTTAAATTAGCCAGACTGTGCCACCTTGTGGCAGACTGTCACAAGCGCCAGTTTCGACAATTAAGCGGTGCTGAGCTCCAAAAAGCACCGGCTCAAATTAAGCACTGGTGCAGACCAGAAACTATACCTAGTTTTGAGCCTCATTGAACTCTATAGGGTCAATGGGATTGCAAAGTAGTGAGGCTCTACTCCATAGTATGTGACCATCACACAATAAGTAAAACATGAGGTGTGTGGGGTGCTGTGTAAGCATGAAGTATGTTGGCACTTATCTGTTGTTTCAATTCTGACAATACAGTGCCCTTTACTCTTTCCGCCTCTTGACTGTATTCACCACTTCTCTGAATCATCTCACCACTGCCACTTCCCTCCAGCTACCTCGTTCACTGCCCTTCACGCCAATCATAGACCTCCAGACCCTTAAGTCCATAAGCTAAGATAGCTGTTGCCCCAATTCAAGATGTCAGCCAACATTAGATGCAATGGCTTTACTGCTTAACAGGTATTCTGAATAGCACTGATACATTGCAGTATGTTGCCCTGCAAGCATATTGAAAGATGTATGCATGTAGTATTCATATAGTGTGAGTATAGGTGAAAGGTAATGGAGTGCTGTACAGGGTCAAAGTCAAAGACACAATCACTGGGAATGTTACTGCATAATGATGAATGAAAGTTACAGCATCATAATGTATGAATGCTACTGCATCATGACGTAATGCTCTCTAAAGAGGTGTGTCTGCAGCTCTGTCTTAAATTGGAGTAGCATGTGGGCAGTCCTAGTGCCACAGTATAAGGGTGGTGCTTTAAAAATGTAAAGACAAATATTGTTTTTGAAAACAAAAGTGTCAAGACATAGTTTGAAACACAAACTTAAAGAACACTATTAAGAGGAGCTCCAGGACTACCTAGGGTGTGGTTTCAGTCTGAGTGACATTGTGCAACAGGAAGTCAGGCTAGACAATAGGCACCTGTTCCATTTCAAGAGACAGCCCCCATCTGCAACCACTTTCATCAGTGCTTGTGCTGCCTCTGGCCGGAAGTGAGGGTGGGACAGGAAAGAAGACAGACTGAAGAGGCCCATTGCTTGTATTTTTTTAGGAGTGTGAACATCACTAGCTTTCAAGTCTTCAAGCTCCCGAAAAAAGATGAACCCACCGAAAGATGATGACTGTGTGAAACAGGTACATAATAGAATGGAAAGAGAGAAAGAATCAAAGAAAGAAGAGAGACAAATTGGACTAAACATAGAGAAGTGTGATACAGGGGAAAGAACGCCTCAAAGATGAAAGGGAAGAAGTGCTTGAAAAGAGGAAGTTAGTAAAAAAGGAAGGCGGAAAAAATACTAGTGGAGGAAAGAAACTGACAGAATAAGAGGACGTTATAGAAGAGAAATACTAGGAAAGGATAGTGGGAGGGAATTGAGAAGCAGGAAAGTAGGGAGGAAGAACTGATACTAAGGATGAGCAAACAGAAAAGAACAGATGGAAAAAAAGGAAAGAAAAAAAGAAGGAAGGAAGAATTGACAATAAAGAAACGAATTAAGGAAAATAGGGAAGGAAGGAATAAAAGAGGGAAAAAAGAAAGGAAGCAAGAAATGAGGGGAGAAAGTAGAAAAGGAAGGAAGGAGGGAAAGATGAGAGTTCAAAAGGGCATAGGAAACAACGAAGGAAAGCACAGAACCTGCCTTGTAGTAAATGTGCCCGTGTGCAGGATGCCACAACGCGTCATGTCCGTCCCGGCGAATCCACTTGTGTGTGGGCAGGGCCGGCTTTAGGGCAGTGCAACCGGTGCGGCCGCACTGGGCGCTGACCTGTGGAGGTGGCGCTGACCTCAGGGGGAATGCTGTGTATAGGGTAACTTATGATTGGAGAGATGAGGGGCACTTTTGCCTGACGGTAGTGAGAGAATCTGAACAGGAGGTCATGGTGTGTTGGGGCGCTAAATGATTGTCGCACCAGGCACCACCAGCGCTAAAGCTGGCCCTGTGTGGGGGGTTAGGGCCGGGGATTGAGGTGTGAATAAAGCACTGACCTCCGCCCCCTGGAGCTCAAACCCCACACTGCGGGGGCTGCGGTGGCATTTGTTACGCCTCGCCAAAAAATTTGTGACATCGATTTCACCAGACACGGTTCTTAAATCTTTCCCTTCATTCTTCAGAACATCAAACATCAAACAAGCATTGGCATAGCCAATAGGTCTCGCCTTTGGGACCTTATAAGTATTTTGCTATGCAGCACATTATCCTGGGTGCAATAAAATCTACTATTCGTCACTGCTCCAAGGGTAACCAAGTTAATATTGCGCACGTGGGCGAGGCCTTTTTAAACTCTGGCATAACAGAGCTGGTTTGTTGACTGACTTTATTGTCGGAGGATAACTAAGATAACATCAGCACTCAATCAGAATGAAAATAAATGCACTTGAACATTTAAGTAAATTGTGCTTACATGCAGAAAATTGATTGTCAAAAGTGTGAAAAGAAAATTATAAAAAAACTTTATAAAAGTGAATAGCTTTTAATAGAAAGCACAAAAAAATCCCCTCTTCCTCTTTAAAAAATTCTTTCTCTTATATTCAAATTGGCACACTTCAGGCTAACAAGATTATATAGCAGAAACAATTCATATAGGTGCTTCACAATGAAAGTATTTCTAGGTGCACGAAAGATAGGACCAATACTACCCAATTAAATTTATTGGAATGGGTCTACAAACTCACAGGAATAAACAGATTTTCACAGTCAACATGTGAAGCGTGACACAGCGTGAAAAGGGCCTTCTGTCACGCTCTGCTATGCTTCACGCGTGGCTGCCCTTACATGCTTCCGAGCACGTAGGGACACTTATGAGAGCTGTGATCCAGTAGCAGGTGAGTGACAGACGTGTTCCATCCACGGAAGGATGAAAGAACGGTGATGAGGTACAGGGCCCTTATTGGACAATTTTTTTTTTTTAATGTTTTGATCTTTATTTGTTTTCTTAGAGCGCCAGCAAAGGCTAACTAGTCACAATAGTAAGCATTTTCGGTACTCATGCATGTAATGTCCTTTCCAAACTATGGATCAACAGGTTGGGTCAAATTCTCTACTTTTAGTCGATTGAATATGACAATTGCATTATAAACTCAAGAGGATGAGAGGCTAAGTCAACCCTGCCCGCTAATGACATATTTGACCTTGATATCAAAGTCCTGCAACCAGGGCCTTAAGCAGCTAAGAAAGGTTGATCAGACATGCTACATAACACTTCGTGACACTAAGATAACAGCTGAGGAAGAGCTTAGGGAGTCTATTTAGTAATAGATTTGAATCAAAAGGGACTGTTCTTACCTATAATGCTGTGGGGTTCAGACTGGCACTGCTCTGTGCTGCGGCCCTGCTCCTTGCGTTTCTTGACCCTCAGGCTGCCGAAGCGCTTCATTGGCAGCGAGGGTTGCCAACGTCTTGGATGCAGATGGGCATACCCGAACTGGGTGACCTGGAGGAAGAAGTCCGGAAGAAAGGTGTGGGTCTCACTCCAACGTGCCTGACGAACGTGGACGATATGGAAAGAAATAACCTCTCAAATCCAGCAAGAAAAAAAAGCTCGAAGTTATGGACGCAGAGGTGTGTGAGCTGTTGAAGTTAGCATTCACAGCAACTTCAGATGAATGAATAAACTGCGTTGTGTGTCGCCGTTCTGTGAACTGAATGACCTCAAGACACTACTAGCCGAATTAGTAGGCAGATGGAGAATGTATAAAAACAGTTGTATTCTGACAGAAAGGTGGTTTATCTTGACGCAGATGCTTTGCCAGCAGCTAATTCCACAAACTGTTGTTGCAGCCGCAACATTAAAAAAAAATTTGCACAGGTGTCCAAATTCCACTTTGTGGTGCTTTTTTCCCAGTGCGTCGGGGAGCGTGATGCACAAACGTCCTTACTCGCAGCCTGCACGCTTTTAAGTGCACTTCAGTCGCCACTCAACAGGGCAGAGTAGAGCAGGAACAAAAAAGAACCGTCAAGAGTGAAATAAGGAATCGGGAAGAGTAGATTTGTGGACATGAGGCTTTATGCTGCCGGGTGTTGGAGCAGCCCCAGATGGCATGTGCCCTTGCTAGCATTTTGAATACTGTAGCACCCTTAAGGTTTGCAACAAAGACTGTGAAAAGGAAGCATAGTCGGCACTCTGTGGAACTCTTGAAGTAAATAAAAGGAAGCTACTTCTTTACCCTAAGACGTCCAACTCATTGGTGGTGGGATCAGCAAGTGCTCCGTGCAAGGTATTGGAAAATTAGGCCTGTCCGGATGATTTACAGCCCTCCAAGTAAAAATTTATTTTCCCAGTTGTAACACTCCCCATACACCAAGAAAAGCTATTTTATTTTTGTTTTTTTCCCCAGCATCTAGCTCACTATCAAAAGGTGGCACTCTAAGGCCGGCAAGTTACCTCTCCTTCTAGAAGTGCTGATCCTGGTTGTGCTTACATACACACTTATGATTGCCTCGTTCGTCAGAGAAACATACCACCACTCGAGCTTGTTTTAAGCTATTTTATTTTTGTTTTTTTCCCCAGCATCTAGCTCACTATCAAAAGGTGGCACTCTAAGGCCGGCAAGTTACCTCTCCTTCTAGAAGTGCTGATCCTGGTTGTGCTTACATACACACTTATGATTGCCTCGTTCGTCAGAGAAACATACCACCACTCGAGCTGTTTTGGTGTTCCGGAAGGGCTAGTATCCAGCATTTGAATAACAATGTGTTTAAAATCAATGGTGTTCCGTTTCTTTTAACACAGCAATTCTGTCTCTGTTTGCTTTAAACAACGTTTAAGAGTCTGTACAGCGTTCGCATTCTTCCTGACATACCTCTATAGCATTTGCTGTTTTAAGTTTATATTCCTAAGGGGAAACATGCCAGACTTGAACTGTTTTCCTGCTTTTTAACTGTCTCGACTTGGAAATATCGACCAGGCAGTTAAACACTGGTCAAATTTAGCAACATTACGATAGCAGGCATGACATTGCCGCTTCGTTCGCTGGTGCCTGTGTTATATCGTAGGTAAGTAGTTCCAGTAGTCTTGGTTAGGTTACAGATGATAAGTTTATTGATCTTAGATGTTCAGATAGGTTTTCCAGTATAGATGTAATAAAGCCCCACCAGGAGCAGCTTCTCTGCCGCTCAGCCCAGGATCCAACTGACAGTCCCACTCACAGCATACCCAACATTCCAATGACATCACATTCACACTAACATTCTACTCTCACTGGCTGAACAGCAGAGGCAGAGAAACAGGGAAGATGTAAGGTAGAAACCTAGATATAACACACCTTCCCTCTTTATAAAATGAACAAAGAGAAAGCAAATATAAATAGTAACATTGCAGTAACATCACAGTAATACTGAAGAAACTTGCCAGAAGAAGTATAGCAAATTGCACATAAGTTATGAAAAACATGCTAAAATAAGCAAGTAGAAAGGTGATGTAAAAGGAAGAAATAAGGAAAAGAAATTGCAAAATGTAAACGGTAATGCAATGAGTAAACACGAAGATAGAGTAAAGGAAATTGAAAACTAGAAAAGACACACATCTCCTTCCTTAGCAGAGCAAAAAATTGAAGCAAGAAGTTTCAAAGGAAGGAAATAGTAAAAGAACGTACATACATGAACAAGAAAGAGGTATACCACGAAAAATTAACAAAGAAATAGTGCACCAATGTAACCACCACAACCACACCAACTGGCCAGACTGGCGAGGAGGATGGAAACACTGAACACAGCAGGAAGAAGGAAAACGACAAGAACAAATGTAAGCAAAAGGTGACCAGCACCCAAAACAGAAAGCAAGCAAAGGTGAATTCCAAAAGCAGGAAGAGAAAAACACCCAAACAGAAAGCAATCATAAGTAAATAACGGGTGACTTACACCCTACCAGAAATCAAGCAGAGGTGAAAACACAAAACAGTGAATCCCCAAGCAGTAAATGCAAGGAAAATGCGATCTGGGTGAGCTGCACCACACGTAAATCAAAAGTACAGTCACACCTCAAGTTAGACCATGCATGAAAGTGCAAGGAAAATGCGATCTGGGAGAGCTGCACAACATATAAAGCAAAAGTACAGTCACACCTCAAGTTAGACCACGCATGAAAGTGCAAAGAAAATGCGATCAGGGAGAGCTGCACAACATAAAAATTAAAAGTACAGTCACACCTCAAGTTAGACCACATATGAAAACCAGCGCACAATAAAACAAAATCATGTAAAGAATCAGAGGAAAAGAAAAATGCTCCAGGGAAAGTGCGATCTGGGTGAACTGAACTACACAGCAAATAAAATTCAGTCACACCTCAAGTTAGACCACGTATGAAAACTTGCGCACAATATAACAAATGCACCGTAAGTAAAAATCATGTAAAGAATCAAAGGAACAAGAAAAATGCTCCATAACAAAGTACAGACTGCAAAACGTAAGAACCTGCATGCCATGCAACAAATACATTACTAACACAGTAGCATGTATAAAGTAATATGATCAAAGGTACATCCAAGAATAAATCAATACAGGTAAATAAGTAAACTTTAGCATGGTAACATAGCAAAAAATCAATGTAGGTATACGTAGAAACATAAAAATGCATAATAATAGAGCACCGTAGTAATGGGAGCCAAAGATGAGAAAATGAACATGGAATAGGCAATATGGCAGTACATTAAAGAAATGTAGCACAGTATTAGTTACAGAAATAAAAATGATAAAGTTGGTATAAGTCCAAAACAATGAACTAAAACAAATAAAGTAGTCACCGTGGTCCGTAAGAAAACATGCTGGGCTTAAAGAAGATGTAGCGATAAGAAAACAGTACCTTGGTTGAAGATTACCCTATAGAGGACGCTGGCAGTAAGCGCTGTAAGGTAAAAATGAAGAAGAGTGACTTCACTCCTTGAGATATGTCACATCTAAATAAATACAATTGCTCCGGCATGTAGAATGTAAGGCAAAGTGACAGCTCCAAATAAATGATGGATCCCTTGAAAATTCAGTTTCTCAGACGAGAAGTACGGAGGCAGTGTAACTGAAGCGCACTGCGGAGGTGCACAAGACAGCAAGGCCAGGAGAGGGAAACTGTCAGCAAAGCCCAGGTGCTGCATGACATCAACGCTTGAAATACTTTATTGGCACGCAAGAAAAGAAAAACGTGGTTGGCAAGATGCTGAAGTACGTTAAATCCTGCGAGACACTTCATATGCTGAGAACAGCTTGATGAGTCCAACCGCAAGATGGCGGCACGTTCGGTGACGCAGTGCTGGGTGGTTGTAGGCAAGTGCGTGCACCCAAAATTGCTGCACGGTAACGCTGAGACGGAGAAGGATTCGAAAGCGTCACTGAAGATCAGAGGATCCACGAGAAGGTAAGAGCGCGTGCTGAGCATGGCGCGCGTTGTTTTTCAAACCACGACAGGACGGTTGAACTGCCAAATGTAGAGGGGAAACCGAGGCCCATAATTAAATCAATTATGATTTACCTCAAAATGTTCACAATACTTGCCACCAAACAGGATCCATGTAAAGTGTCAGCGAGTAAGCAAAGCTCAGTCTCTGGGGTGTCCAAAGTTGATTCTTGGCATAGTTGATGCTAGTCACTGGTTCCACGAAAGCATCCCAAAATACACAACGGGTTTGGGAAGTGCTCCTCCTACACCTCTGATGACGAGCCAGGGTACATCGGCAGTTTGTATGGATGGCGCTTGCTCAAATTGCTTGCTGGGTGCAACGTTAGTGTTTCCCATGTAGAAAGAGTAGGTACACAGGATGAGGTACAGGCAGTATTTGGCAGACAAAGGCAGCAGGAATCAGGCAGGAAGAAGATGTAGCAGGAAACATGCGTCCTGTAAAATGGGTTCTTAGATATAGTGCCAATCTTTGAAGATGCCGGATCCACACAATGGTAGAAATTTTAAAGTAGCAGGAATCAGGTTGGAAAGACATGTAGCAGGAAACATGCCCAGTAAGAAGCAGGCAGTAGAAATCAGGCAGGAAGAAGCAGGTAGCAGGAAATTTACGCCTTGTCTATGGGCTGTCCGGTGAATATGGACACTGGTGGGGCGGAGGGCGTAAGATCCTTAGGTAAGTTCTTTTTAAGTAAAATCTTGTATAAAAGTACCTTTTCAAGCTTGAAGTAAGTCCTCACGCATGGTTTTGAATCCAACTCGTCGCCAATTTATGTTATATCGTAGGTAAGTAGTTCCAGTAGTCTTGGTTAGGTTACAGATGATAAGTTTATTGATCTTAGATGTTCAGATAGGTTTTCCAGTATAGATGTAATAAAGCCCCACCAGGAGCAGCTTCTCTGCCGCTCAGCCCAGGATCCAACTGACAGTCCCACTCACAGCATACCCAACATTCCAATGACATCACATTCACACTAACATTCTACTCTCACTGGCTGAACAGCAGAGGCAGAGAAACAGGGAAGATGTAAGGTAGAAACCTAGATATAACAGCCTGCTAACGTCCACTCTCACCTTCTCATCTTGTTTGGAAGCAGATGCCTTCGATGGAGGCTTTAGCTGTGAACCTCACGCCAGGTTAAAAAACAAAGCGCTCGCCATTGCGGGAAGGCAGCGCTGTTTATTTTTGCATCGCGCTTTCACTTTAAAGTGAAAGCGCGATGCAAAAATAAACACGCGGCGCCCTGTCTCCTTTTGGACTGGATCTCAGGGCTTGTTTATACAACACGCCTCCTTGAGATAAGAAACTGCTTCACGACAGCCGTGAAGCAGGCGATCCAGTCCGGATGGGCCGGACCAAAAGGCGAAAGGGAGGCAACCCCAACAGCTCATTTCCAATGGCAGGCCACCGTTTAGCATAAACGGTGACGCCAGCCAATGGAAATGAGGGGCGGGGCTTAAAGCCCTGTACTGAAACTCCTTATCAGCAATAAATCTCGCCGAGCAAGCTGCGCATGTGCGCAGCAACGCTAGGCGAGACCTAAAAAGGGGAGAGGATGTAGCCTTATGGCTAGAGCTGGGAAACCAGGTTCAAGCCTCGCCCTTGGCTCAACATCCTGTGATTCTGGGAAATCACTTAATCTCCCCGTGCCTACCAAAAATGAATGTGTCCTTGTGTAACGTAACTGGTGCTCATGTAAAGCGCTCCAATACATTCGGGTCGAGTTCGCGCTATATAAATCTGCACACAAAAAAACAAAACTATCTTGAGCGTGAAATTCCGTTTACCTTTCCTGCCACCAGAGGGCGCCTACTACTCAAACTGGGCAATGGACGCCCACAGGAATGACCCCAGGTGTCACTTTGGGGTTCAGAAGTCCAGCCGCAAGTACCAAAACCTGACATTAAACCAAACAAAGCTGGTAAATGTAAATTAAAAGCTGCTGCTAGCTGGGGGTGGCGGGCAGGCTGCCAACAGGCAGGGCCTTTATGCCATCCGCACACCCAGATTTTATTATAAATTATTATCGGCTGCCATGCTCGGTGATGGAAACATGGTACATTAATAATTTAAGCTGACAGCAGAGCTGCCTGGGCTCGGCAGATGGGCTAAGACGCGCTCTTCTCCCACAGATTTCTATTTTTAACTCGCCATCACTTTCGGCGACTTTCTCTGATCCTTCCAGATACAAAGACTGGTCCTTTTTATACAGTCTTCATTACACCGCCGCAGACACTGATTCATGTCAATTTCCTTGGAGACATAAACAGCCTAGAGAGGGGCAGAAAAGGATAACAAAAAAATCAGACATGGGTGGAATTTGAGTGTACTTGTGTTCCCTGGCATGGGTGGCTCAAGATAATTGCATTAATAGGGTATTTGTATGCCCATAAATGGCCCTGTTCGTGTTTAATTAGCCATGTGCATTCTTTTTACCCAAAATGCTCCCAGACACTCTTCTCGCCGCATCCTGGTTAGCATCCTGGTGCATCATGGGCAATATCTGAGGTCAGCTGAGGCTAGATCTGCCATGTGCAGGTGCCAGGAAGTGCCTGTAGGTGGCAGACTTCGAACTTTGCCGCCTGTGGCGCACTTCCTGGCATACTGAAACATGAAGTGTGAAGAGGGGCGTTTGTTTACAAGGTGACCGAGGGGTGCATTAGAAGAGGGGTTCTGCTAAGCGTAGCTTTAGGAACGTGCCTATACCTTTAAAACTTCCAATATGGACAAACATGAATACCTGCAGTAAAGTGCCTCTGACTCATCAGGGCTGTCTGGCATTCATTCGCCCTATAGAATAAGTGGTCGGTCCGCCCCTGGGTACCAGGACGGACAGGCTGTTGCGGCTGTTAGAAGGCTCCTGTTGAGGTGACATCACAAATTACCCACAATGCCTCAAGACGCTTTCCAAGGTCAAGTAGAAGCTCTCCTTAGAGTGCAGAATTATTAGTGTGGATGGAAATAAAGGAGTGTATTTTCAATTTATCACAGACATGCATACCAGCCTGGCAGTGGTTGAATTTACAGATGCAAGTATGGGAAATATCATCCCGAGAGCATCAGGGGTGTGCCTTTCACCTAAAGGTAACTGTACATAAAGAGTACTGGGTCCAACTACACAATTAACCGATATTAAACATGGTATTTGATTGCTGAAGCATAAACTGGGGACATTGAAATCCATTGCATGCGGGAAACTGGCATTTTTATGAACCAACAGAAAATGTGCCAGACTGTGAGTGCAGCGCTGGGGAGGGGAGCTATCTTAGCAGAATTGGACACAGATCTCTGCAGTACGTGCATTAACCCACTGCTCTGTCTCTTTAGGATTAGAAGCTGTGACCAATCTGTCACCCACAGATATTCCACTGGTTTTCTTATTGGGGTGAAAATCTGTGGCCTGCAGGAAACACACAAATCACAGCTCCAATCTCTTGACTGAAGACCAGAACAGGAAACACATGTCCATAAACTCGCTGGAAACTAATGTAAACCTTTTTAAGGTGCAGTTAAAAGGAAGCACCCCAGAACTCATGTGATAACACCCACAGAGTGCCTCTTAAAAGCACTTCTTCCACCTCACCAGTTATGCGTCTTCTTGTCTTTCATCAGTAAGCTTCACATGACTGCTGCAATTACAGGCTATAGTGCCCCCGCCCCACCCCCCAAGCAGCCAAGACATCTGCTGATGAAACTATTGTACATATTAGATTTCTTTTGGGGAGGAGGCACCGTGGTGAGAAGGTTTGTTTCTTCTTTAATTGCGTGCCCCTCCTCTCATCCCTACAGTACCAGTGACACTAGTAATAACAGTAACACTAATAGCAATATTGGAACTGAATTTGTTGACCTCAAAAGGATGAAAGAGTGAGCGCGCCCTACCTGCCTTTAAACCTTTGACCATGTGACCTTTAGTCATGGCCACTGGAATTATGCGGCAGGGGAGGACCAAATTATGTGGCAGGGTTGACTAAATCTTGAAACGGGACTCACACCTGGTTCCCGAATTCCAAAGAGGGCAGCTCTGACAGTTAGGCCACATCTCCTACTTAGTTGTATTAAGATAGTGCTAGAGGAGCTGTGGGCAGCCTCTACCTGGCCTTATTGTATCTTTAAAAGTTAATTGAATCCCATCGACGTCTCGCGGTGTTACAGAGCATCTCTTTATACGTGCTGACCCCCAGCACGAATTTGACAAGACGCCATTGAGGTCTTGTTAGAAACATTAATTTGCAAAAACAAATGTGTATTTAAAAGCGCGGCTTCCACTGCTCTGATTTTTAGAATGCTGCTCTGTCTGCACTGGGACAGGCAGTTCATGGATCGACCAATTAAAAGGCGAATAGAGAGGGCTCTAACTGGTAATAAAGGCCGGTGTATAAGGGTCCAGCAGCTGTTCACAGTCTGACACCGCCATCCTGTTCTGCTGATGCTGCGCAGCTCTGATCAGGGCACCCATTAACACACAGTAATGTCTGCCAGTTGACATTACTCACCAAGTGTATTAGTCAAATGCACACAGTCCTTGCAAGCTTTTTACAACTAAACCCACAGGAGGTTTCTAAACCAGGCCAACTTTTAAAGCATTGTGGAAAGACCAGCAGAGGCCCTCCCAACAAGCTACAATTTATTTGATTTATTTAACCTTTGTCAAAACATTATTTCACTCTGTCAAAGATGAAAGAAATCATCATAAAATGTAGAAACGCCTCAAGAAACTATAAATTCATACCAGCCTTAGAATTGGGCTTAAACCTTTTCCGATTGATTAAATATTTGTACTGGTCTGTAGTTTTGCACTAAAATGTGACTCTTTTGGAAAATGAAGGTAGTGATTACTGGCACTCTGGTCAATTCTTGATACGCGACACTACACTGCAGCCATTGGAGCCTTACCTACTACGGTTGAGTTCCCCCATCGATTGACCACCACGCTGGATCCTAACCATCTCAGCAGCTTGGGTCTTTCCAAAACCTGGTAGTTGACCAAAATGACTTTCAATATTTAGGGACCGATTCCGATTCCGGCCGGAAATCTCTCCGACCGAGCCGGACCCGGAGAGAATTCCGACCGAATCGGATCCTAGCAGTCCGACCGGACGAGTACGATGCATTCGCATGCTATCGGACTCGATTCGGTCGGACTCCCATTGAAGTCAATGGGAGCCGGTCGTACAACGCGTACGCGGGCTCCCATTGACTCAATGGGTGCGAGGCAAACAAGGGCGCCCCCTACAGCGGGTACGCGTCCATGCGCATCGCGGCGTACATGCACAGGTAGGGGGGACCCATGGGTCCTCCCTGTGTGCGACTCGCGCGCCTACGCGTACAGGGGGGTCCGACGCGGACCCCCAAAGTCCGGCTCCGACAGCTTTTTCGAGCCGGACGGCGCGAGTCGGTCGGACTGCTCAAGGCGCACATCGTACTTACCCGGCCGGGAAACGTCTCCATAGCGCGGTGCGAGTCGTGTCCATGCGAGTCGGTCGGAGCGTGTTGAAGCCGCGTACGAGTCGGTCGGCGATTTCGCGGGAGCTTGCATCGTACTCGCTCGGCTAGACCCGCGTACGATTCGGTCGGGAAACAGGGCTCCGAATCGGATCCGGTAAATCCGAATCCGATTCGGAGCACTACCGGCCGAGATCGGAATCGGCCCCTTAGTTGGCAAACCTGGGCGGTGCTCCACATTGTTTGAGGAAGCAGTCGGTTGTTTACAAGTTCCAGTGAGGAAAAGGTCCAATTTGGTAAAGTCTCTAATTTACTCATTACAGTCAAAATTGTTCGATAAAACTTGTCAGTCACTTAAACGTGAACTGCACAAAACGACTGAGGGGCCGATTCCGATCTGGGTCGGAAAACTCTCCAACCGAGCCGGATCCGGAGAGATTTCCGACCGAGCCGGACTCCTGCAGTCCGACCGAGCGAGTACGATGCGGCCGCATGCTGCCGGACTCGATTCGGTCGGACTCCCATTGAAGTCAATGGGAGCCGGTCGTACAACGCAACAAGGGCTCCCATTGACTGAATGGGTACGTCGCGAACAAGTGCGCCCCCTACAGTGGGTACGCGTCGGTGCCATCCGCACCGTACATGCCTGTGTTGGGGAGACCCATAGGTCTCCCCCTGTGTCCGAGTCGTAAGGCTGCGGGTGAAGGGGGGTCCGACGCGGACCCCCGAAGTCCGACTCCGGGAGCTTTTGCGAGCCGGACGCTCCGACTCGATCCGGCTGTCCGAATCGAGCATCGTACTAGCTCGGTCGTGAAACGTCTCCATTGCGCGCCACGGTTTGCTTGCGACCGAGTCATACGGAGCGGTTCGGAGCCGGAAACGATTCGGACGGTGAATTTGCGCTTGTTCGCATCGTACTTCGCCTTCCAGACCCGTGTACGAATCGGACGGAAAATCAGCCTCCGAATCGGATCCGCTAATGCCGAACCCGATTCAGGTGCCCTTCCGACCGAGATCGGAATCGGCCCCTGAATTGTCAAAGCGTGATCCTAAAAGCTGTCTTCACAGAAATTTAAAAAGTTTACTATACTTTCATAATTTGGGAGAAAAACTTTCACCATAAAAAATAGGGTATTATTATCCGAGGTGATTCCAGCAGCAGAATCAAGGAAAGTCTGGAATCTGTAAATCGAAGTTGTGACGTATATCACACATCCTTAGTCTATGCAATTCCACAGAATTCCTGGGTTACCCATCTTGTGAATCTTTATGTAAAATCAACCCCAGTAAAACAAATGATTCAGCAGATAGTTTTATTGTCAACTCATTCAAAGTCCAAAGTGTACATGTCAATGAATTTGAGGCGAACAGCAGGTCATCAGAACCTACCGGCTGCGGCTATGAAATCTATCTCCGAATGGTGGGCCGGTCAATTGTCACCGTTTTAACAGTGGATAATTGAAACAGGTCAATTTCCTACTCACAGAATGCACCACTGTAAAGGCACATTGTAAGAAAGGAGATGCTTGCTTCCCAGTAAACTGAAGGCTTATTAGTGTACGGACATTATTGCTAAACTTCACTCGAAAGCCGTACTAGGGCATTTGGAAGAATTGATACTGAACCATAATTTATCTAATACCGATACACCAAGGAGGTTTTCATGAAGGTCGTTTCCCAGCCGATCACTGCTTTGCATTGTGAGCTAGAGCTTGGAAGCCAATTAAACGTAATGGAAATCTATGCTGTTGCTTTGTCGACTTCAGAACAGTCTTCGACCTGGTAAACAGAGAGTGCCTATTGACTGCTTGGAATATTCCACCAGGTTTGCTGACAATCCTACGTGCCCATCATGACTCGAAATAAGTGTAGGTGGAGATAGATCCATTTGTACTTTTATTAAGAAAAATAGTTATTATCAATGGCTTGCCAGCGCCTTGAGACCCTCGCGGGTGAGTAGTTGCGCTTTACCAACCCCTGATTGAATGCTTAATTGATTGATTGAGTCTGGGTGTGTTCTGGCCCCAGCTTTATTTGGGCTTTACCTTGCAGGTGCACTTAGGAAGCTTAGTAAATCTAATTCAGTGTTTTCATCAAACGAGAGGGAGAGACGTATCTTGGTTTGGAACGGTGATGATTTCGTGCTAATAGAGGTGCTAATAGATTACACTGCAGTTGGTTTTCAAAGAAAATCTGCCACATTCTGCTGGCCAACCGAGGGGTTAATTTTAATCCACAACTGCAGGTCCCAACAAGCTGCATATGATGACCGTTGTTGTCATCTCACAATGACAATCACATGTGTGATGATATTGATAAAGACCATCCCAGTGGACCTCTCCACCAATTCTCCCTCCAACCTACGCCTGCTCAGGACCATAAACTTTAAAAAAAAATCTCAAAATGGACATCCCAGTGCAGTAACCAGGTAGGTGGACTGTGAATATAAGAAATATCATAATGGGACCTACAGAGCTGCTCAAAGCTGTTAGCTTACTGAAAACCATAAGCTGTGCATGTCTCACACTGCTTTTTTTTTTTGTTGCAGTTTCTATATAGTGCGAACTCAACACGAAGGTATTGGAGCGCTTTACATGAGCACCAGTTACATTACACAAGGACACATGCATTTTATTCTTTGTTTTTTGTTTTTTTAGGCACTGGGAGATTAAGTTATTTGCTGAGAATCATAGGAAGTTGAGCTGATGCCAAGACTCCAACCTGTTTCCCCAGTTCCAAAGTAGGCAGCTATGCCACATGCTACATCCATCAGACTACTAAGCACAGAATCCCAGAACATGATAACTGCACCTCTGTGGTCCTCACACACGACATGGAAACACTTTCCACATAGGATCAAAACAAAGGCAACACCCTTCCAACCACACACTCTACATGAAGTAGCGTGCTGCCCATGCGGGTAAGTTCTTTGGCACAGAACATGGGATATTAAGCTCTGTATCACTGTTGCAGTACAATATTTTAAGAAAGAATCTTCATTTTTGCTTACTTTGCCATCTCTAGGAAGTGACAACCATTTCCGGTGCATTGATCGGTTATGTGACCACGGTCTGAGAACGGAGATTCTATCACAAAATGCGTTCCCATAGCTCTGTTCCCAAGTACTGATTGTATCAGTACTCGGGAACAGAGCCATGGGACTCCGTTTTGTGTTCTAATTGATCAGAACCCTCTTCAAAGTAAAATTGATACTTTTCATGCTGTACTAACAAGGATTGTGGTGAGCTCAAACTCAAAATAAATCCAATTGTAATTACTATGTGCATTTTTCTGCACGTTTCAAGGACAGATGATACAAAATTGTGAAATCTATGGGGTATTTTGTTTCCAAGCATTGTCCTGAGGATGATCTTGCATATTAATTATACAAGAGAACGAAAAGTCAACGTCAGTCCACTACTTGCTTCTTTGAAACCAGTTTGGCTTTTGTCAACACAAAAATAATTTTGGTATGAACGGATTCGGTCCCGGTTAAACTCTCTTCTTGTAAGAGTGGACCAACAGTACTTTTGGCCTTATCACTGGACTTGATGGGACAATTTTGTATCATTAGTTTGTTGGATGCAGGAATTTGTGTAGCCCCTCATTTCAATGTGTCTCTTTTGTTAGACCCTTTAAGTAAAAAACGTTTGTTTTCTTGTATGCGCCTGAGTGTTGAATTATTTTCTTTATCACTTTGATGCTCATTACTAAGCAGTATCTCTATGTATATACTGTTGATCAAATCTATTTATATTTCATGAGTTAGGGTTTGAATGATCCCCATGTCAGCCTTTTGTTATTTGGTTTATATTTACCCAAGCTCTCAATGGGTTTCTGGGTTGTCCTTGTTTACTGCAAGGGTGGAGCTGCGGCAGAATGTGTCTAGCATTACTGGAGCTGTGGCAGCATGCGTCTAGCATCACTGGAGGTGACTCTAGTATCACTGGTCCAATGATGGAGCTGTGGCAGCATGCGTCTAGCATCACTGGAGGTGACTCTAGTATCACTGGAGCTAGAATGGAGCTGTAGCAGCATGCGTCTGGCATCACTGGAGCTGTGGCAGCAAGCGTCCAGCATCACTTGAGGTGACTCTAGTATCACTGGTGCAATGATGGAGCTGTGGCAGCATGCGTCTAGCATCACTGGAGCTGTGGCAGCATGCGTCTAGCATCACCGGAGCAGCACTCGTCTAGCATCACTGGAGCTGTGACAGTATGCATCCAGCATCACTGGAGGTGACTCTAGTATCACTGGAACTAGAATGAAGCTGTAGCAGCATGCGTCTAGCTTCACTGGAGCTGTGACAGTATGCGTCTAGCATCACTGGAGGTGACTAGTATCACTGGTGCAAGGATGGAGCTGCGGCAGCATGCGTCTAGCATCACTGGAGCGACACTTGTCTAGCATCACTGGAGGTGACTCTAGTATCACTGGAACTAGAATGAAGCTGTGGCAGCATGCGTCTAGCATCACTGGAGCTGTGACAGTATGCGTCTAGCATCACTGGAGGTGACTAGTATCACTGGTGCAAGGATGGAGCTGTGGCAGCATGCGTCTAGCATCACTGGATGTGACTCTAGTATCACTGGAACTAGAATAAAGCTGCAGCAGCATGCGTCTAGCATCACTGGAGCTGTGACAGTATGCATCTAGCATCACTGGTGGTGACTCTAGTATCACTGGAACTAGAATGAAGCTGTAGCAGCATGCGTCTAGCATCACTGGAGCTGTGACAGTATGCGTCTAGCATCACTGGTGGTGACTAGTATCACTGGTGCAAGGATGGAGCTGTGGCAGCATGCGTCTAGCATCACTGGAGCAGCACTTGTCTAACATCACTGGAGGTGACTCTAGTATCACTGGAACTAGAATGAAGCTGTAGCAGCATGCGTCTAGCATCACTGGAGCAGCAGGCCTCTACCTGCACTGCAGCCAGCTTGCAGGTAGAGCAGGAGGCCTCTGTCAGCAAGCTTCAACCTTAAGTTAGAGCTGCTGGACTCTGACAGCACTGGTGTCAGCCTGGAGCTGTGTCAGCATGCGTCTAGCATCACTGGACCTGTGTCAGCATGCGTCTAGCATCACTGGAGCTGTGGCAGCATGTGTCTAGCATCACTGGAGCTGGAGCAGCACTAATCTAGCATCACTGGAGGCGACTCTAGTAGCACTGGTGCTAGAATGGAGTTGTGGCAGCATGTGTCTAGCATCACTGGAGCAGCACTAATCTAGCATCACTGGAGGCGACTCTAGTAGCACTGGTGCTAGAATGGAGTTGTGGCAGCATGTGTCTAGCATCACTGGAGCAGCACTAATCTAGCATCACTGGAGGCGACTCTAGTAGCACTGGTGCTAGAATGGAGTTATGGCAGCATGCGTCTAGCATCACTGAAGCTGTGGCAGCATGCGTCTAGCATCACTGGAGCTGGAGCAGCACTCGTCTAGGATCACTGGAGGTGACTCTAGTATCACTGGTGCAATGATGGAGTTGTGGCAGCATGTGTCTAGCATCACTGGAGCTGGAGCAGCACTAATCTAGCATCACTGGAGGCGACTCTAGTAGCACTGGTGCTAGAATGGAGTTGTGGCGGCATGCGTCTAGCATCACTGGAGCTGGAGCGGCAGGTCTCTACCTGCACTGAAGCCAATTCACAGCTAGGGCAGCAGGCCTCTACCAGCAAGCATCAACCTGGAGTCAGCACTGGTGCCAGCAGTGAAGCCAACTTGCAGCTGGAGTCGTAGCATTATGCTACAATCAGCAGGAGCAGTCTGCCGATTGTAGGCCCCGGAGTCATCTTGGAGCTGAGATACAGCGCTTTTAAAAGCTGTAGAGCTCTCTCCGTAGTGGCATACTAGAGCTCTTTTAACAATGAGCCCTCCTGGAGCTCAGATATAAGGCCTCTGTCGGGAGTGGGGCCAGCTTGGAGCTAACATACTATGGACTTGTGTACTTGTTTATCCCATTATAAAACTAGGACTACAAGTCCCACAATGCAAAGAATAAAACCTGGACTTGAGCAGCTAGTCAGGCATGACCTGGGAAACTTGGCAGCTATGGCAGTGAAGACATCCTTGAGCTCGGATATTGGGCCTCTATCATAAGGGGCCTCGCTTGGCCGGGTCATGTTTGGTCTCTTTCAGAAGGGGGGCACATAGGACAGGCCATGTTTGGCCTCTATCAGAAGGGGGCACCTTCGACAGGCAATGCTTGGTCTCTATCAGAAGGGGGGCACCTAGGACAGGTCATGTTTGGTCTCTATCAGAAGGGGGGCACCAAGGACAGGCCATGTTTGGCCTCTATCAGAAGGGGGCACCTAGGACAGGTAATGCTTGGTCTCTATCAGAAGGGGGGCACCTAGGACAGGTCATGTTTGGTCTCTATCAGAAGGGGGGCACCAAGGACAGGCCATGTTTGGCCTCTATCAGAAGGGGGCACCTAGGACAGGTAATGCTTGGCCTCTATCAGAAGGGGGCACCTACGACAGGCCATGTTTGGCCTCTATCAGAAGGGGGCACCTATGACAGGTCATGTTTGGCCTCTATGAGAAGGAGGCACCTAGGATGGGTCATGTTTGGCCTCTATCGGGGGGGACCTAGGACAGGTAATGTTTGGCCTCTATCGGGGGGGACCTAGGACGGGTCATGTTTGGCCTCTATCAGAAGGGGGCACCTAGGACTGGCCTCTATCAGAAGGGGGGCACCTAGGAAAGGTCATGTTTGGCCTCTATCAGAAGGGGGCACCTAGGACAGGTCATGTTTGGCCTCTATCAGAAGGGGGCACCTAGGACAGGTCATGTTTGGCCTCTATCAGAAGGGGGGCACCTAGGATAGGTCATGTTTGGCCTCTATCAGAAGGGGGCACCTATGACAGGTCATGTTTGGCCTCTATCAGAAGCAGCACAGCGTCGGGGTTGGCATGTTGGGCTTGTATCAGTGCTACAATCCCTCAGCCGGAGACTAGACTGCGCAGTACTGGCATCTTTAGGGTTGAGTGACTCACCCTGTGCAGCCCATGAGTCACGGCTGCCTGGCCGCACGGAGCTGCACTGTGCTTGTCACAGTTAAACCGCACTCAATGAGGATTTGGACTGATTTAATTTTGACTCGTGTCTGTGTTGACAAGGGGGTCGCACAAGGCGACCTGCGCTCTGATCCCAGGTCACGCGCCGGACTCGGCCCTCCTTTCATCTATTCTGTTCCTCCGTCGTCGGTTTGTTGTGATAGATGCCGCCACAAATGTGCTGTAATTAAGGCCAATTTGGGTTCTGCGCTTGTGTTTGCGTTGCTTGTTGTTGACATATTATGTGGGTGACTTTACACGAGTCGGCGGAGCTCTCTGGAAGCAGGCATTTCTAGAAGGTGAGAGCTGAACTAATGCGTGAAAGCAAAGCCGGCACGAGGGTGTCACCGCGGATACAGGGCGAACATTCAACACACGGGAGGGCGGGACACAGGCCCGGCTCCAGGAACTTTTATTTGGGTGGGCCAAGGGTGCATTCGGGTGGGCCACTGCGGGCCCGATTTGTCGCTTATATGTCTAGCCAGGCCTACTTCTGGGCCCTGCTTTATCTCTCCTTAGTCTTACATGGCCCAGTAAAACGCACTCTTTTCCAAATCTCTTTCTAAATGTTATCACTCTCAAAAAGTGTTTTTATTTCCATGTAATATCCCTTTGATGGGAAGAGGAGGTTTCTAAGGTGGGAGTATCAGGCAAGTGACATTACTCGGGCACCCTTTGTGCGAGCCTTCAGGGAGAATCCCTCTTCATTACTATCTCCACCTCACCCCTGACTCTGCAGCGCACTCCCTTACAGGCTTGATTATCCACTCTTCTACCACCCCTCTCCAGTGCATCTTATCTCACAGCTGACCTTGGGCCCCAGCCCCATATCAGCCACCATCCGGTTCCACTTTCATTATTCCCGGTAAAAAACATTAGTAAAATCACCTTCAAACTTGAAACATTGAATATAGCAGTAAATGTAATTAGCATGCACTTTAAAGTATGCTCCACAGTTGTCCTAATCACCCGACTGTTAATTAAATAAACGAAAACAGAAAGGCCATGACAGGGCCGGCTTTAGGGCTGGTGCAAAAGTCTTTTTGGGGCCCCACCAATGACCTCTTTCTCCGTAGATACCTTTACTACCACCCTCCAACAGTGCCCTTCATCTCTCCGTAGCCCCTCCCCCTCATGACCACCTCCTCCTCAGACTCCCTCACTATCACCCTCCACCAGTGTCGCTCATCTCTCCGTAGCTGCCCCGCACCCCATGACCTCCTCCTCGGATTCCCTCTCTGCCACCTTCCACTCGTGCCCCTCATTTCTCCGTAGCCCCCCACCCCAAGACCTACTCCTCGGATTCTTTCACTGCCAACCTCCACTAGTGCCTCTCATTCTCCGTAGCTCCCCCCACCCCATGAACTCCTCCTTGACTTCCCTCACTGCCACCTTCCACTAGTGCCCCTCATCTCTCCGTAGCTCCCCCACCCCATGACCTCCTCCTCGGATTCCCTCACTGCCACCCTCCACTAGTGACCCTCATCTCTCCATAGTTCCCCCACCCCATGACCTCCTCCTCGGCTTCCCTCACTGCCACCCTCCACTAGTGCCCCTCATTCTCCGTAGCTCCCCCACCCCATGACCTCCTCCTCGGCTTCCCTCACTGCCACCCTACACTAGTGCCCCTCATTCTCCGTAGCTCCCCCCACCCCATGACCTCCTTCTCGGATTCCCTCACTGCCACCCTCCACTAGTGACCCTCATCTCCCAGTAGTTCCCCCCCACCCCATGACCTCCTCCTCGGCTTCCCTCACTGCCACCCTCCACTAGTGGCCCTCATTCTCCGTAGCTCCCCCCCACACCATGACCTTCTTGTATTACCTCACTGCCACCCTCCACTAGTGCCCCTCATCTCTCCGTAGTTCCCCCACCCCATGACCTCCTCCTCGGATTCCCTCACTGCCACCCTCCACTAGTGACCCTCATTTCCCTGTAGTTCCCCCCACCCCATGACCTCCTTCTCGGCTTCCCTCACTGACACCCTCCACTAGTGCCCCTCATTCTCCATAGCTCCCCCCACCCCATGACGACCTCCTCGGCTTCCCTCACTGCCACCCTCCACTAGTGCCCCTCATTCTCCGTAGCTCCCCCCACCCCATGACCTCCTCCTCGGCTTCCCTCACTGCCACCCTTCACTAGTGCCCCTCATTCTCCGTAGCTCCCCCACCCCATGACCTCCTCCTTGGCTTCCCTCACTGCCACCCTCCACTCGTGCCCCTCATCTCTCCTTAGTTCCCCCGCACCCCATGACCTCCTCCTCGGCTTCCCTCACTGCCACCCTCCACTAGTGCCCCTCATCTCTCCGTAGTTCCCCCTTCACCCCATGACCTCCTCCTCGGATTCCCTCACTGCCACCCTCCACTAGCGCCCCTCATCTCTCCGTAGTTCCCCCACCCTATGACCTCCTCTCCAATTCCCTCACTGCCACCCTCCACTAGTGCCCCTCATCTCTCCGTAGCTCCACCCCATGACCTCCTCCTCGGATTCCCTCACTGCCACCCTCCACTAGTGCCCCTCATCTCTCTGTAGCTCCACCCCCACCCCATGACCTCCTCCTCAGATTCCCTCACTGCCACACTCCACTAGTGCCCCTCATCTCGCCGTAGCTCCACCCCCCCACCCTATGACCTTCTCCTCGGCTTTCCTCACTGCCACCCTCCACTAGTGCCCCTCATCTCTCCGTAGTTCCCCCTTCACCCCATGACCTCCTCCTCGGATTCCCTCACTGCCACCCTCCACTAGCGCCCCTCATCTCTCCGTAGTTCCCCCCACCCTATGACCTCCTCTCCAATTCCCTCACTGCCACCCTCCACTAGTGCCCCTCATCTCTCCGTAGCTCCACCCCATGACCTCCTCCTCGGATTCCCTCACTGCCACCCTCCACTAGTGCCCCTCATCTCTCTGTAGCTCCACCCCCACCCCGTGATCTCCTCCTCGGATTCCCTCACTGCCACACTCCACTAGTGCCCCTCATCTCGCCGTAGCTCCACCCCCCCCACCCTATGACCTTCTCCTCAGCTTTCCTCACTGCCACCCTCCACTAGTGCTCCTCATCTCTCTGTAGCTCCCCCCACCCCATGACCTCCTCCTCGGATTCCCTCACTGCCACCCTCCACTAGTGCCCCTCAACTCTCTGTAGTTCCCTCACCCCATGACCTCCTCCTCGGAATCCCTCACTGCCACCCTCCACTAGTGCCCCTCATCTCTCCGTTGCCCCTCTCTCATATGCATTTCATTTGTTGTATAGCGTTACTCATATCAGAGCAGGGTGTCAAAGTACTTTACATCACGCACACATTATACAGAGACAATAAATCAGTCTACAGGGAATGTCACATAAGCCAATGAGGATTACAAGGTATAGAAATCACGTCATCCATACTGGTGGGCAATATATTTTAGGAGGGTTTGGTCTGGAGAAGCACAAACTCAGGATTTAAAGAGTACTCCATTGGTTGGGGGTTGGCTTTACAGATAAAAATGTAGAACTGCCCAAAGAAACTCTTTTTAGCAACATTAGAATAATGAAAGACTGGAGAAGTTCTAACTATATCACAACACAAAAAGCGAAGTTTGTATGCAGCTGTCTGATGACAGTTCATAGGTCAAGTCTATTTTAGGATTGTAACTTCTGAACTGCAAGTAACACAAGGATCTCTGTGACAAAGGCAGTAACCCCCTGAGCTATCCACATAAAATTCAGTTTATCTGCATTTAAAACCTACCAACAGACAAATGATTGCTCTCCAGCAGGATCATAAATCACCAGTTATCTGAACATTTTTTATTACTGTTGCACATCGGTGGCAGATTCACTGCGAGGGCCAAGGTTCATGTTTGGGTGAGCCAGGCTCATGTTTGGGTGGGCCTGGCCCACCCGGCCCACCCGCTAGAACCGGGCCTGGCGGGACATGTCACTGACCGGGCCAATTACTGCCCGGGAAGCGGGGATAGGTCACCAGCCGAGCCAAATACTGCCCGGGAGGCCGGGATAGGTCACCAGCTGAGCCAAATACTGCCTATGCCGGGACTCGGAGGCCGGGATACGTCACCACCAGCCGGGACAAATACTGCCTGTGCCGCCGCCGGGAGGCCGGGATACGTCACCAGCCGGGCCAATTACTGCCCGGGAGGCGGGGATAGGTCACCAGCCGAGCCAAATACTGCCTGTGCCGCCGCCGGGAGGCCGGGATACGTCACCAGCCAGGCCAATTACTGCCCAGGAGGCGGGGATAGGTCACCAGTAACCCTGGGCGAAGTACTACGCTACGCTCGCGTAGTTTGCGCTACTTCGCACTACGTGAATTGCACGTAGCACAGTGCAAACACGCGTAGCGTAGCGGTAATTTTTTGCTTGCTCGCGGTCCTCAACGTCAAGTTGGCGACAGCGAGCAAGTAAAATGACATCCCGGCGAGACTTTTTCCTCGTTCGCGATCAGCAACATCAAGTTGCCGATCGCGAGTGTGGAAAATAAACCTCCCGGCGAGATTCTCAACGCGGGGAGGTCAGGTTTCTCATTGCGAGTGGTCGCGTATGCTCGCGACCGCTCGCGATGAGAAACTACCAGTCCGCGTTGAGAAAGCTGCCGCTCGAGTAGAAATCTACTCGAGCGGCAGAAAACGACCGCTTGCACTGTGCAAGATGCAGTTTGCACTCATTGCGGACAAGCATCCGGCACTGTGCAATCAGTGCGAACAGCATTTTGCACAGTGCACTACGCAGTTCGCGTAGCTACGCGTAGCTTGCGTAGTGCGAAGTGCACTTCGCGTAGCTACGCGTAGCGCTGCTACGCAAACTACGCCCAGGGTTAGTCACCAGCCGAGCCAAATACTGCCTGTGCCGCTGCCGGGAGGCCGGGTCGCCGGGATACGTCACCAGCCGGGCCAATTACTGTCCGGGAGGCGGGGATAGGTCACCAGCCGAGCCAAATACTGCCCGGGAGGCCGGGATACGTCATCAACCGGGCCAATTACTGCCTGGGAGGCGGAGTTAGGTCACCAGCCGAGCCAAATACTGCCCGAAAGCAGCGGCGCCGAAGCAGTCTTCCACCCCCGACAACTGAAAAAATACCACTGCCCCGCCGCAGCTCTTTACGGCTACATTGAGAAATTATGTATTTGCACAGCGCTTCAGACCGCATTTCCGTACCTTCTCACATCTGTAAACAACTGGTGTTACTATTATCCGATTTAATGGCTCTCAGTCTAATTCCAGTCTTAATCTGGGGGTTACAGCAGAAGTCAGTGGTGAGTGTTCAACTCGCTGAGCCATGTTTCTCTAATAAGGAGTGTTTTTTTGTGTGTGCCTACTATGTGTGATACATTTTTGCATCAAAGATGCAACTAATATACCAGCAGGCAAGTCAGGCCTGAGGAGAAAGGGTCTTTGCCTTTCAACTTCTGAGGACCACATGGAGTCACAACTGGAAGTCAGGGACCCCCAAGTAATCTCTAACTCAACAATGATACATAAAAAATAGACACACAAACACACATTATATGAACTTAGCAGATCTACTTTCCTCTGCAAATTCATGTTAAGAATGAGAACGACTACACACCGGCGTAAGACACAGGGTGTATCCACAAATCAATAGCTCATCATGTGAAATCCGAGCTCTCAGCAGAGGTGCTGGGACCGAAGTAGTAACTTGATTGACATCGGCCTCGGACAGACACACAGCAGTAATCAGACTTGGTATGGACAAAGCTGGAGACCGTGCAGAGTCTGGGTGTCAAAAGATGACAAAGAGAGTGATTGCATAAAAGCTAGAAGACCAGGTGCGCATTATGCCAGAGTACATGCCTGCTGAGGAGGGGTGCCCTGCCTTGGAAAGTATTTCTACTCTGCTGAAACGTGCAGGCTTCCCCCTTTCAAACATAAGAAGTGTAGGTGTTTGGAGTCTGCAAATTCCTGCCCATGTAAAGCAGTAGATTGGACAACGTGCACCCTAGACGGGCCTTTTGGACAATCTACCCGAGTATACGTGTATGGATCACTGGGTGATTGGAACACTGGCTCTCTAATGTGCAACTACCTATGATTTGCTCGAAATTCATATGCAATTCAAACTTGTTAGTCAGAAGCGGATTGCCAATATAGGGCATAGCATGTTTGCCTGCAGACACTGACTATGAGCATTAACACATCCTCCGACCTGCGCTAGCAATCAGCTTCTGACTAAAAACAATTTTAAAATACTTATGATTATTTTTAAAACCGCTTTATTAATTTTATAAAAACATATTTCATATACAATGGGGAAGCAATGCAGTAGACTTCAAATAAGTCTTGTTACTTGATGAAACTATTTTCCTCGATAAAGAACCACTTTTATACAGTTATTTAGCTGAAAATCCTTATGATTATTGACGGAAATTATGGGTTAGAGGTCAAATGGGTCCGTAGATCCACTGGATAGGTGCTGAGTCCCACACGGGTACACAGACCATTGGTTAACAAAACACTATGTTCATGAATAGCCTATGCATTCACGTCTCCCTCAGTTTGCACTGCCTCTGTTGTGGCCAAGAAAACTGGCTGCCATAGAGGGGGAGCCGACCAGAACCCAAGATGGCGGCATCCCTCGGGTTCTCCTGCTGGGGGTTCTGTTTTTCTATTGGCATTGTTTCCCCAGGACCTCATTCACTGTCGGAGTGCAGCCCGGAATAGGTGACGGACATGAGCTTCCACTGAGATGAATGCAACGGCCCTGATGGAGGTACAGGTGGTTCAGAGGCGCAACTAGAGCCAAATTTCAGGAGGGGGGGGGGGCTAAGAAAAAATTTCGGGGGAGGGGGGCTAATTCTTCCAGCTATAGGCAGAGTGGAGATGCAGGGGCTCTAAGAAGGGGTGAAAAAACAACAAAGCCTCATTAACAAGCAAATGGTCTTTTAAAGACCTGTGAAGTACTCGGGTGCGGATGTGTGTGTGCCCGCGAAGCTGTCTCAGCCCGAGCTGCCACACACAATGGGGGAGGGGCTGAAGCCCTCTGAGCCCAATGGGCGTTGCACGCCTGAGGTGGTTCCCAGCCCTTCAGCCCCGGCTGATATTTGGGGCAATGCTTCAGCGCAGACCTACAAGGACGAGACGGCTGAGGTATGCCTGCTGGGTGTTCCTAGTCTGAAGTTCTGCTTCTTTGAACACCAAGGCTGATAGAAGGTGGCTGAAGGAAGACTTTTAAGCTCGGAGGCGGTCAGCTATGGAAAGCAAGGTCACAGCAGTTGCAGAGTCTGGCGTAGACTCATAGCTTTCCCCAGGTGAGGTCAGCAGCAGGGTAAATGTGGGAGAGCGGCCGGAGGTGTGATCTCCTTCTGCTTAGTGCCTCCTACACCATGTATCCAGCAAAAGACCGACCTCTGATGTGTGTGTGTTTAACTCTGCGTACAACACACAGGGAAAGTCCGCTGGAACGAAGGGGGCGGGCCAGATGATGAGATCTAGCAAATTCATGAAGATATCGTGGGCCAACCCCCAATTTTGCAAGTGCACACATCATATCGTTTTAAAATGAATTTGCTTCTCTACCCTGAGCCAATGGAACTCGCGAAGGAGATGAGAGGCCGATGCACTTTTCAGGAGTCTATAGAGAATCCTGGCCACCGAGTTCGGGACCATTTGCAACCGTCTGATGGAGGCTTTGTCTGCCCCCAAATAATGGCAGTTGCCATAGTCCATTCTTGACATAATGAGTGCCTGAATAACCATCCTTTGAGCTGGGAATGGCAGAAGCCAGATGATATTCCACAGCCATTTCAGAACGGCAAAACAAGTGGCGGCCACCTTCGCCTCCGACAACTTATCGTCCAGCAGGAAGCCAAGGTTCCTGACTTTGGGGGATGGATTCAGAAGAGGACACAGGATTTCTGGCCAGTGTTGGGGACCCCAAAGGGACGGGTTCTTTCCCAGTACCAGTACCTCGGTCTTATCTCCTTTAAGTTTAAGTGAATAGTTGTTCATTCACACCACAACCCGGCCCAGACAGGAGTTCAAGGCCTCAGAGTTGAGGTATTGAGCAAATGAGAGGGAGAAGATGATTTGTGTGTCATCTGCATATGAAAATAAGGTGAGGCCACCATTTTCCAATAAGTCGGCCATTGGCCGCACATAGATGTTAAATAGTGTCAGACTTAGGGCTCGTCCTTGGGGAACTTCTGAAGTAAGGGCATGCCGCATTACAGCTGAAAAAATAAAATGATTTGATGATTCTGGAATGTTGCATTGTATTGTGGGACATTTGATGCCCAAGAGTGTATTAGGTGAAACTCTCCATTTTAGGGTATTTGAAACATGAGTAACAAAACCTCTTTCCACCCCACCCAACCTGATGACACACTGCAGCCAATTTTTGTTTGGCCGAGCTTACCAGATGGAGTAGCTTGCAAAATTCCTATTGTGGGAATATCAAGAACATACAGTGGCGGTTTCTGCACTAGGGCGCTGGGGCTTCGCCTATGCTATTTCCAGGCATTTAAAAATATTTCCATCAACCTTGCACTTACGCAATTCGTAATTGCTAGGCTGCTTTAAACTTGCTCGGTGCCTGGATGGCACCAGAGAAACTACGGGAATTTCAATGCGCATCAAGTACGGGAGTCTCTCACGCAGGGCTTACCTCTTTGCAGCCCTTCATTTTCATAATAAACCAGCCCTGGCAGTGACGTAGCCTGCAGCCCATGAAATTCTTTCCCACAGGGCGATGCAGGCTGAAGCCCTGCGTGATGATGTAAGGCCTTTCACGTCAATCGTCATAGAAAAGTCTGTATTTTAGAGCAGTCCGTCTTCAATGTTTCTGTTAGGAACGGTGCTCTAGTATTGATTAATTGCAGTCCTGCAAGCACAAGTCCATGTTTATCCATTTGAAATTATTGTGTGGTTCTGGAAAAATGACTTTAATTCCCCGAAGCCAAAATGTGCTTGTGTAGGTGTCTGCGAACAGGTAAGAAGGGGTTATTCACCAGCATCCTCCACTTCGGAATAGACTACTACAGTTTGCGCATTTCTCCACTACTTGTTTTCGGGGTAATAAGGAAGTATTTGCCCTCCCGTGCCAGGCCTTTAGTGACCCTCAGAGGTCAGTGTTGCGGTTTCCATCGGCACTCTGCCGGGACATGCCTGCTGGCTCTGGCCGGCCCCGTGGTTGCCCCTTTGGGAGCCCTGTCCTGGGCGACAGCATAGTCCTGGAAAGTTAGGTCAGCAGAGGCAGCGTGAGCCTTTTCATCTCACTGGGCGCCAGGTAGGTCGCTCCCCCACCACACAGCTCCGCCTGTGTTGTCTGCCCGCTGCTTCTGCAGGTAAGATCGCCCTCCGCTTGTGGCCCCGGTGCCCGTTTTTTCTGCTTGTCTCCCTTTTCCTTTCTGTGCCCCTCGCTGCCCCATTGTCGTTGTGCCCGTGATTCTGTCTGCTTTCTCCCCTGTTTTCCTTTTTGTGCCCCTCGCTGCCCCATTGTCGTTGTGCCTGTGATTCTGTCTGCTTTCTCCCCTGTTTTCCTTTTTGTGCCCCTCGCTGCCCCATTGTCGCTGTGCCCGTGATTTTGTCTGCTCTCTCCCCTGTTTTCCTTTTTGTGCCCCTCGCTGCCCCATTGTCGCTGTACCCGTGATTTTGTCTGCTTTCTCCCGTTTTCCTTTTTGTGCCCCTCGCTGCCCCATTGTCGCTGTGCCCGTGATTTTGTCTGCTCTCTCCCCTGTTTTCCTTTTTGTGCCCCTCGCTGCCCCATTGTCGCTGTGCCCGTGATTTTGTCTGCTCTCTCCCCTGTTTTCCTTTTTGTGCCCCTCGCTGCCCCATTGTCGCTGTGCCCGTGATTTTGTCTGCTTTCTCCCCTTTTCCTTTCTGTGCCCCTCGCTGCCCCATTGTCGTTGTGCCCGTGATTCTGTCTGCTTTCTCCCCTGTTTTCCTTTTTGTGCCCCTCGCTGCCCCATTGTCGCTGTGCCCGTGATTTTGTCTGCTCTCTCCCCTGTTTTCCTTTCTGTGCCCCTCGCTGCCCCATTGTCGCTGTGCCCGTGATTTTGTCTGCTCTCTCCCCTGTTTTCCTTTTTGTGCCCCTCGCTGCCCCATTGTCGCTGTGCCCGTGATTTTGTCTGCTCTCTCCCCTGTTTTCCTTTTTGTGCCCCTCGCTGCCCCATTGTCGCTGTGCCCGTGATTTTGTCTGCTTTCTCCCCTGTTTTCCTTTTTGTGCCCCTCGCTGCCCCATTGTCGCTGTGCCCGTGATTTTGTCTGCTTTCTCCCCTGTTTTCCTTTCTGTGCCCCCGCTGCCTCTCGCCATTCCCGCCGCTGCGTCCTGCGGCCCCGCCCCTGACCGCCCATTCGCTGCCCCTGCCTCCCGCCTCCCAGCTGCTCCTCCCTCCCACCTCCCCATAAATGGCGGCCGCTGCGCGGTGAGGAGAGCGACCCTTGACCTTGCCAGGTAGGTCGCTCCCCACCACACAGCTCCGCCTGTGTTGTCTGCCCGCTGCTTCTGCAGGTAAGATCGCCCTCCGCTTGTGGCCCCGGTGCCCGTTTTTTTCTGCTTGTCTCCCTTTTCCTTTCTGTGCCCCTCGCTGCCCCATTGTCGTTGTGCCCGTGATTCTGTCTGCTTTCTCCCCTGTTTTCCTTTTTGTGCCCCTCGCTGCCCCATTGTCGTTGTGCCCGTGATTCTGTCTGCTTTCTCCCCTGTTTTCCTTTTTGTGCCCCTCGCTGCCCCATTGTCGCTGTGCCCGTGATTTTGTCTGCTCTCTCCCCTGTTTTCCTTTTTGTGCCCCTCGCTGCCCCATTGTCGCTGTACCCGTGATTTTGTCTGCTTTCTCCCTGTTTTCCTTTTTGTGCCCCTCGCTGCCCCATTGTCGCTGTGCCCGTGATTTTGTCTGCTCTCTCCCCTGTTTTCCTTTTTGTGCCCCTCGCTGCCCCATTGTCGCTGTGCCCGTGATTTTGTCTGCTCTCTCCCCTGTTTTCCTTTTTGTGCCCCTCGCTGCCCCATTGTCGCTGTGCCCGTGATTTTGTCTGCTCTCTCCCCTTTTCCTTTCTGTGCCCCTCGCTGCCCCATTGTCGTTGTGCCCGTGATTCTGTCTGCTTTCTCCCTGTTTTCCTTTTTGTGCCCCTCGCTGCCCCATTGTCGCTGTGCCCGTGATTTTGTCTGCTCTCTCCCCTGTTTTCCTTTTTGTGCCCCTCGCTGCCCCATTGTCGCTGTGCCCGTGATTTTGTCTGCTCTCTCCCCTGTTTTCCTTTTTGTGCCCCTCGCTGCCCCATTGTCGCTGTGCCCGTGATTTTGTCTGCTCTCTCCCCTGTTTTCCTTTTTGTGCCCCTCGCTGCCCCATTGTCGCTGTGCCCGTGATTTTGTCTGCTTTCTCCCCTGTTTTCCTTTCTGTGCCCCCGCTGCCTCTCGCCATTCCCGCCGCTGCGTCCCCTGCGGCCCCGCCCCCCTGACCGCCCATTCGCTGCCCCTGCCTCCCGCCTCCCAGCTGCTCCTCCCTCCCACCTCCCCATAAATGGCGGCCGCTGCGCGGCCGCGCCTAAGGCAAGCCCGTCTGCGCCCGTCCGCGACTGGACCGCGCCCAGCGCCAGAACCCCTGGATCCCACCGATGCATCACCACTCGACGGACCTACGACGCCGCCACACTCACCGCACTCAATGCCGGCCGGAACCCTGCCTGCTACCGAGCCTCACCGAGACGCACCCACGGACCCTTCACCTGCCAAACCTGCCGATTCACCTGCCCCCGGACGTGCACCACCTCCGCCAAGTCGAGCACCAGCAGCAACCACCTGAAATGCATCCTGCTGAACACCCGCTCCGTCCACAGGCACGCCGTGGAACTCTGGGACCTGCTCGACGCAACAGCACCGGACATCGCCTTCCTCACCGAAACCTGGATGAACGCCTCCTCAGCGCCCGACATCGCCATAGCCATCCCGGACGGATACAAGATCACCCGGAGGGACCGCGTCAACCAGACGGGAGGAGGCATCGCCATCGTACACAAGAACACCATCCGCATCTCGACTAACTCCGACGAGACCTTCACCGCCGCCGAACACCTACACTTCCAGATACACACTGACCCCAAGACCACCCTCCGAGGCACCCTCATCTACAGACCCCCGGGACCACGCACACTATTCAGCGAAGACATCGCAGACTTCATCAGCCCGCACGCCATGCCCTCCGCCGACTACATCCTCCTAGGGGACCTCAACTTCCACCTGGAGAACAACAACGACAGAAACACCACCGCCCTGCTGGACAACCTCGCCAACCTCGGACTCAAGCAACTGGTGAACACGCCCACCCACTTCGCCGGCCACACGCTTGACCCTGTCTTCTCGTCCAGCAAGCACATCTCCTTCAGCCACGCCACCGGACTCCACTGGACCGACCACAGCTGCGTCCACTTCAGCTTCAGAAAGACTACGACCCACCACCACCCGCAACAGGCTCCCCGCCGGAGCTGGAGCAAGATCACCGCCGAGCAGCTCACCGCCTCCCTCAGCCAGAACACACCCACCAACACAACGGACCCAAACGAAGCAGCCAGCAACCTCGCCAAGTGGCTGACCGCCTGCGCCGACGACCTCGCACCACTAAAAACCCTCCCAGCAGACCCGGAAGCAAGAAAACCCCTTGGTTCACCAACGAACTCAAGGAATCCAAGAAGAACTGCCGCACTCTCGAGAAAACCTGGCGACTCGACCAGACCACAGACAACAGGACCGCCCTCAAGCACGCCACCCGCAAACACCACCAGCTGATCCGTGCCACCAAGAAGTCGGCACTCAAAGAACGACTGGACAACAACGCCCATGACAGCAAGGAACTTTTCAGCATCGTCAAAGAGTTCTCCAACCCCAGCGACGGAAACAACGACATCACCCCCTCGCAAGACCTCTGCAACTCACTCTCCGCGTTCTTCCACCGCAAGATCACCGACATACATAACAGCTTCGACGCACAAACAACGCACCCTACCGCCGAACCAACGCCCGCCACCACCACCCTCTGCAACTGAACCCCGATCAGCACCGAAGACACCACCCGCACGATGAACTCCATCCACTCCGGATCACCAACCGACCCCTGCCCACACCACGTCTTCAACAAAGCCGACGCCACCATCGCACCCCATCTCCGGGACATCATCAACTCCTCCTTCCACACCGCCACCTTCCCGGAGAGCTGGAAGCACGCCGAGCTTACCGCCCTCCTGAAGAAACCAACGGCGGACCCCACCGACCTTAAGAACTACCGTCCCATCTCGCTCCTTCCGTTTCCGGCCAAAGTCATCGAGAAGACCGTCAACAGACAGCTTGCCGCCTTCCTCGAGACGAATGGATCCCTCGACCCCTCGCAGTCCGGGTTTCGGGCCAACCACAGCACCGAGACCGCCCTTATCGCAGCCACCGACGACATCAGAACCCTAACCGACAACGGGGAAACAGCTGCCCTCATCCTCTTGGACCTCTCCGCGGCGTTCGACACCGTCTGCCACCGCACCCTAGTGAAGAGCCTCAGCAACATCGGAATCCGAGAGAAAGCACTGGAATGGATCATCTCGTTCCTCGCCGGAAGAACCCAGAGAGTCCGCCTCCCCCGTTCAGATCCGAAGCCACCGAAGTCATCTGCGGCGTTCCACCGGGATCCTCACTCAGCCCAACCCTCTTCAACGTCTACATGAGCCCCCTCGCAGCCATCGCACGCCGACACAACCTCAACATCATCTCCTACGCCGACGACACCCAGCTGATCCTCTCCCTCACCAACGACCCCACCACCGCCAGAGCCAACCTACACGACGGGATGAGAGACGTCGCCGACTGGATGAGGAACAGCCGCCTTAAACTGAACTCAGACAAGACGGAAGTCCTCATCCTGGGCTCATCACCCTCCGCCTGGGACGACTCCTGGTGGCCCCCGGCCCTGGGCACCGCGCCCAAGCCAACGGACCACGCACGCAACCTGGGCTTCATCCTGGACTCCTCCCTGTCGATGACCAGACAAGTCAACGCCGGCTCATCTTCATGCTTCAACACCCTGCGCATGCTCCGCAAGATCTTCAGATGGATCCCCACTGAAACCAGGAAGACCGTCACCCAGGCACTCGTCACCAGCCGACTGGACTATGGGAACACCCTCTACGCCGGAACCACAGCCAAACTTCAAAAAGACTCCAGCGCATCCAGAACGCCTCCGCACGACTCATCCTGGACATCCCCCGACACAGCCACATCACCGGACACCTGAAAGACCTGCACTGGCTCCCCGTCAGCAAGAGAATAACGTTCAGACTCCTCACCCACGCACACAAGGCCCTCCACGACCTGGGCCCAAAGTACCTCAACGACCGCATGACCTTCTACACGCCCACACGCCAGCTACGATCAACCAGCCACGCCCTCGCCACCGTACCACGCATCCGCAGAACCACCGCCGGAGGAAGATCCTTCTCCTACCTGGCAGCCAAGACCTGGAACTCCCTCCCCACTCACCTTCGGCGAACCCAGGACCATCTCTCCTTCAGGAAGCAGCTCAAGACCTGGCTGTTCGAGCAGTAACTTACCCCCTCCCCCAGCGCCTTGAGACCCTCCCGGGTGAGTAGCGCGCTCTATAAATGCCGTGATTGATTGATTGATTGAGAAGTGTGCCAGTGTGGCCTTTAACAGATAACTCATTAACCCACAGAAATGGGATTATACACAGACCCAAAAACAGGCCACACTTTCCATCTGGAACTAGGTGTTTGCTGTAAACCGCAAGGGTCCATGCATTTTCACAGTGCCGATTCATAGATCTCCGTGGGCTGTGCACCAGATGCTACTGGTACCGAAGTGTAAGCTGTAGGTCACAAGTTCGATTCCCAGGAACATAGCTAAACGGTGGATGTATTTTGGCACAGCTGTTGGATGCCAGTGATTTTTAAACTTCCGTAAAGGCCTCCATAATATGCACTTTATTTAAGATGCTGGAACACGTGCTTTACGATTAAGGTTCATGCAGAAATACATCACAACCGTTTTTACTAATGAAAAATGCTGGACTGTTTTGAATAAGTATATCTGAGGGAGAAGTGGCAGCATATAACTCATTCTACATTTGGTAAGTACTTATTTCTCAAGCATATGTGTATTTGAAAACTGATACTGCACTGAAGGCATTTGAGTAAATAGCAACACCTTCTGAAACTGGAGGTTAATGTAATTAAAATGTAAAGAAATCCTCTGTGCGTCTACCAATAATTGTGAAGTGATGGCATGCAGAATTGCACTGTGTTTCTATCCAACGTACAGCATGGACTAAGTTGTGTAACCTTGAGGAAGAATGTAAACAGGATTTGGGATTAGTTCTGTGTCTTTGGTGGCTTGTTTGCAGTACATTTTGGGCTTACTGAATGCGCACAAGGAATGGAGGACAGGAGGGAAATAGTGGTCCAGTAAGTGGTGATGGTTTCTGGGAGTAGATCGGATGAGCCAGTGAAGAATGAGCATTACTGGATAGGACGATGCTGAGGGAAACTCTCCTTTGGCAAATCTCATTTTCAGAGGTTCACTTATCCTGTACTTGGAAATTCCCTTTATCAGCTCTTATATCTTTACTAAAACATTTAACAGGTTAATAACAGTAGCTGTTCCTAAGATTATTAATGCTGAGCATATTGTGTGTGAAGCCTTAATTCTAAACTCCTTGAACGCCTATGGAAGATCTTTCCCTCACCAAGCAATATATCTTGGTTCTTTCTGCCTCACCACTCTCAAATTTCACCAGCCGCCACTGATACAGGTGCTTGGAGACTGGACGTTGCTTTCAATTGGTTGGTTTTTCCTGTCGCTCTCATTTGCCTGCTTCCTATTGTGCCCCAGCTTGTCAATCTTGTGTTTGTTCCTCCTATGGAGCATAGCCTCTGTACTATCTCTTTTGATTGGCTGGTTTCTATTCTTCTACTGCTTGCTTTTCAAGTAATATTTTTTTCTTTTGGGTTGACCACTCCATGAGAGCACATGTGTTTTCCAGCTGTCTCCCTCATGTACTTCTCTCCCCCTGTAGTCCATGTTGCTCTGTGCAGCCTGTGTGCTTCTCCCCACCCCCTCATGTTATGCTTGCCCTCATTAACTTCCACCATTGCTTTCTCGCCCATGTGTTTCTCATCCGTCTGCCCTATTTTGCTCACTCGCCTGTTGCTTCTCCTCTCCACCCTCCCCCTCTGTGTTGCTTCTCCCCACCCGTGCCCTCCTCCACTCTCACCCATTGTTTCTCCTCCTCACCCCATCTTCCGTTTTGCTTCTTTCCCACACCCCACATAGTTTCCCCTACCTGCACTCTATGTGTTGCTTCCCTCACACTGGCTCTTTGTGTTACTCCACACCACCCGTGCTCTCCGTGTTGCTCCCCTACCCACGCTATATGAAAACAAATGCTTTGGAGCTATTTTTTTTTAGATACTAATCCAACTAGGTAAATAAAAGATAAACAAAATGTGTAGGCTCTCGCATGCGTAGTGTACACACCTACAAAATGACATGATCGCTGTATCATAATGCTTTTTTATTAGTTTGCTTTCCTTAGCCGTGCTGCACAGCATCCGGAATACTGTATAGTATGGCTACAAACCATTGGCAGTCATTAGGTCCCACAGGGGAGACCTATTGGCATTGCCAATACTTGTTTACTCTGGAGGCAAAAAAATGATAGACTCACTCTTCCTGATTAAAAAAAAATAACCCTTCATCTGTAGTTGCAAGCAGCCAGCGACTGGAGAAGCTTCCAACATGTCACAATTCGAGAGATGTTTCCCAACTATAATCTATGCAAGCTTCATCTGCAGGGGCTGAAAAGAAGTTTATCTAAAAATACTTCTCATTAAAAAAAAGTCAGAAATCCAAATGAAGTTATAGAGGATTTCTCCACAAAGCTCTTATAATCTTCCAGGATGGTGAAAAAAGTGAGTTTTTAGTGAAAGGTATGGCTTCCATTGAGAATGTAGGATTCGTGCTGCCTTTGTGCCTTGATCTTACAGCGAGGCGCATTCTGGAGAAAGATGGCATATCCTCCGCTGCATTAGATAGGGACACTGTAGCTGGGCACAGCCGGGCACAGTGGCAGATGCATTTTGCTAATATAAACTACTTTCCCTGTACCTAAAAAAGCAGTTCTCCATGAAGTACACATACAATCCTGCCCCAATGCGTGGAGAATTGCAGAAAGGCACAGTCCTCAGCCAGGGAACACAAGACTCACTTGCAGATACATTTGCATCCTCTAACAGGTATGTTTTCCTACATGCTTGCTTTGTTGAGGTCGGTCCGTGAAGAGTCAAGCATTAAAGTATAGTTCTATAACCTGATGCTTGACACTATAAATGAAATGGAAGAGGGACAAGGCTACTATAAGGATATCAGATGACTCCATATTGTCATTTTCTGATCGTGGGTTTTCAGTTAACACCGACTGAACTACAGTTCTAAGCATGGGCGTTGAATCACCAGAATGGCAGCTACCCAACCCCTGACCCGCCATGATCTCACAGGGTTGCCTGTTGTGTCATACGGTAACCTCACACTATGTAATTGTGCGCTCTCCTGGATCATCTCACTGGCAAACATTGCTACAAACACACTATGCGGCCTATTTATGAGCCCTTGCAACACTTCTACGCTGCCCATGCGTCACTTTTTGTGACGCACTGGCGGCGTAAATAATGTGTGACGTTGCACCATATTTACAAAGTGACGCATCCAAGCAGATGTGTCACTTTGTAAACCCCTGCACTACATTATACCTGCAGCAGGTATAATGTTTGCAGGGTGGGCGTTCCCCTCAATAGAGGGTCATAGAAGTGGCGCAGTGAAATGTATGAGATTTCACTGCAGCACTTCTAGGACGCTACTGCGTCAATATCTTACGCCTGCCTCACAGCAGGTGTAAGACTGACGCAGGCCCTTTCACACGGGGCTTGCCCCATGTGAAAGGACACATTGCTGGAGTTGCGTCTGTTTTCAGACACACCCCAGCAATGCGCCACTTTTGCGCCTACAGATATGTCAGAAATACTGACGTATCTGTAACTCCTTGCGACACGGAGTGCCGTACATTAAATACAGTGCATCCAACCTGTCTCAAAGAGGGCGCAGTGAAAACTGTTGCATCGCTGTTTTCACAAAGCGATGCAACAGTTTTCATAAATGAGGCCCTAGATGTTTTGGTACCAATGACCCCTGTATGATTTTTGACGTTACTGCTTTACGCTATTTATGTTTGCGATGATGTTTGCGATGCTTAGGAAGTCATTTTATTTAAATGAATTTATGTTGCAGCACGTCCACCTGGGAGATATCTTGGCAGTGAAGGAGCATAACTAAGGGGTCATTTAGACCCTCACAGGTGGTGTGCCAACACACAGGGTTGGCTGAGGTCCCACCTCAGGTACCAAGCCGCCCACCATAATTAGAGATCTTACTGGCTTGGAAGGTACCTTTTCAATAAGTGTCCCATGGGCATGGCTGGAGCAGTTTCGATTAAAAAAATGAAATTCCATCGTCCAGTATGCCTGGCACCAGGCCGGCATTTTTTATGTTAGCAGAATTGCACAAACGAATCCAGCAAGCGACCTTCTTCCCAGCACCTGGGGTTAGGTATTCTTTCCTTTTCATGACTGCCATGGTTGACGTGCTCTGCGCAAACAGGAAAAAATAGCCTCTGAAGACCTGCCCTCAATGGGTAGATGTCTTGCATCTGCCACACTCTAAAGGAAGCCCTACGTCTACAAATGGTCAAGGATGAAGAGAAATAGGGGACGATTCACAAACGTATCTATGAGTAAGTAAGGACAGTGGTACTACAACAGTACTCTTTTACGTACTCTGACACGTGCTGTGAATGGGCCCTGAAATGTCACATTCCCTGTTAGTAAAAATGCAAGGAGAGCCTCGTCCTTTCTATCTGCACTAGTTGTATATGACTATTCCATGAATATTCCCATATATGATGATTTGGGGCCAATTGCCAAGGCTTGTAAGAGTATGTAAAAGAATACTACAGGAGTGCTTCCAAACATACTCCAGATGCCTTTGTGAAAGGCCACAATGAGTTACACCTTTGTGAATTTCAGGAGGTTCGCAGACTGGGTCGGAGTGGTAAGGCAGGCACTAGGGCAATGGATGATGGTCCGGTATCTGAGTTGCAGCTGTGGGCCACTTTTCTGGGCAGCGTGGTGGCCGATTTGTGCTGTGCAGTGATAATCAGATGGCCCAGTGGCCCGAGCGGCCTTATTGGAAACAGATGGGCTTCTATTACCTCACTTTTACCAATGGGGTGGAGATGTCATTCGCAATCTCTCGCTTGGCCGGTCCATTAATGTATGCAGATGGAGCAGGGGCTGAGGGCCTGAGCGGAAGTGGCCTCACTTCTGTTCAGCTGTGATTCACTATTGTGAACTAATCCGTGCACAAAGATGGCAACATTTGCATTTTTTTTTATTTCAGTGAAGTTGAGAAGACATGCCTCTTTTAGAGAAACACCACTCCTTCTTTTCATAATACTTAAAACACTGAAGCAGTGTTTTACAAAGGTGCAATCTGCAAATATGGGCCACTTTTTTAGGGTGCCCAAGCCTATTTTTGATCCCAATCAAACCGTGTTCGCAGCTGAAAATTCTTTAGGGAAGATGTTGAACAATCCAGTCACAGGTACAGAGAGAGCAATTCTTTCAAGTTGCAATTACCAAAGAAAATTTGCCAAAGATCACTCGTTTAATCAAGCTCCCAAACCAAAGAAAGCTTTTAAAAAGCGAGCCTGTGCTGCGTGAGCCAATGAAGAGCATCCGAGTGTGAGAAGGATGGCTCGCGGGCCTGGACAGAATGCTTCTGCATTAATCTCAACCCTCCCTGAAGACAGCAGCCTCGTGTATTCAGAGAGCATCTTCAGGAAAGCAAAACAGCATCAGATCCTATCGATGAAAAGCTCTTCGCGCGCTGAAAGACTCCCCGGGGAGCACAACCAAAGCTTTCTTTTAAGTAAGGATTTCAAATTAGGTTTGTAGCAACCGCGCGAGGCTCTGGGAGGCTTTTCACTCTCTCGCCGCCTCCAAAGCACATATTGATCGGCCCTCGAATGAATGATGTACTTCAGGGTGTTGCACGAGGGAGCAGGGTCAGTCCCAGTGCTTCCAGCAGTGCAGCTAGGGTGCCAGGATACTATAGTGTAGCTAGGGGACCAAGGACGCAGCGTAAAAGCAAGGGTGCTACGGATGCTAATGCAAGCAAGCATAATGTGCCCCTGTCTCCCCTTTTGGGAAGTATAAGGCAGCCATAATGGATATGCCCTGGCTACTTGGGTTCCATTGCACCTGCTGCACTATTGATAACTCTGAAGTATAACCTTCAGAATTGCTAATTCAAGCTGCTGACCCACGCACACAAGGCTCTACACAACAAAGGACCCGCCTACATTAACCATCGCCTGAACTTCCACCAACCGTCGAGAAGACTACGCTCCGCCTCCCTTTCGCTTGCCCATATTCCCCGCATCTACCGAAGCAGAAGTGGAGGACGCTCCTTATCACACATTGCAGCAGGGCCGGACTGGCCGTATCGGGCACTGGGCGTTTCCCCAGTGGGCCGGAGGGGCGGGGGCCGGTTTTCTGGCCGTGGGGGCCGGTTTTGTCCCCGGGGGCTGGTTTTGCAGCAGTGCTGCAATATTGGTTCCCAGTAACAAAAGCGGGAGCTGTGCTTTTTACTAGCACACCCCCGCTACCAGGGCAGATCGAGCAGCAATCAGCCAGGACTGGTTGCTGTTCCCAGTCCGGCCCTGCATCGCAGCAAAGACCTGGAACAGCCTCCCCTTCGCACCTCGGGACCATCATCTCACTTCTGGAATTCCGAATGCCCTCAAGACCTGACTGTCCGAGTAAGCCTCTGGGGTCTGCAAGCGCCTGGATACTCTATTGGGTGATTAGCCGCGTTTTATAAATCCTGATTGATTGAATGATGCAGGATGGCAGGATTGGACTAGCGTATATGGCAATCAGGCAGTGCCCAATAGGCTGTTCTGACAAGTCAGTGTGTGGGCCGTTTTTTGCTGTTTCTTGGCCTATATTATGGTCTGCTAGGCCGGTTTTTACTGCTGATTTCGCTGCCATTAAGACAAACATTGCCTGCAGGAAGCTCAAATCCATTCAGTCTTATATACAGCATGTCTTTACAAGTTCAAAACGTCCTCAATTTGCAAACATGGGGCACTTTTTAGGTATCTAATTCTCTAATGGCGGGCAATTTTTTTTTTGTTGCCTGGGCCTATTTTTTGTCCCAGTCTGACACTGCAGAAGGGTGGTGCATACCCAGTACTTCCAGTGGCAAACAAGGGTAAAACGGTCCCAAGGTAGGTGGGTAAAATGTGCCTCACTGCGCCCCAGTTGGTTGATAAAAAACAGCCATAACTGGGATGCAGTGGGCACTTTAGACATTTAGGCCCGGTGTCACTGTACCTGCTGACCTTGAGCACTTTCTTCAATGGGTGTTTAAAAACTTCAACAACAATAAGAGATCGAAGCTGCATATGGGTCACACTCAGAGCCCCAAGGTGGAACCATAAAGTTGCGTATAATGAAGCCATCTATAATTTTGTGTAGCATCTGGGCTTCTCTCCTCCCCAAAATATAGCCACAAACCAGTAGTGCCATGATTACGTAACAAAGTGAGGATTTTCATAAAACATAAAACGCACCTGGTGTTACCTAACGCTCTCCTTCACCATGATCACACACACCCAACACATCAAATATCCTACAAGATATCCAGGCCTTGATTTAGCGTTGGGTGGTATCAGAAAACCCAATTTATGAGGAAGTCTTAAGGTTTCTATGGTGAGGAATTTCTGCCGGTGGATTCCCCTCCTGAGTGCCAACCAACATTTTAAAATTAGAGTAGTTAGTTTTGCCCACATATAGAGCTTTACTCCCACAAAGATTTTTGTGTTAGTAAATCTAAGTCCAGGGGTGTTGAGGCGGTGGGAGTGTGCTTTAAACGGTGTAAACACCCTGCAATTTTGTAAACACTCACAAACTTGCATGTTTGACGGTGTTCATCAAACTCCTTTCCAATTCTCTTCCCACCCTGGAAATAGGTTGGAGATTTACTCCTGTCACTGCCATTCCACTGTGACATTGGAAAGGAAACACCCACAAAATTGGTGGGGATCGATGGACAGGGATTCTTCACAGGGAAAATTATTCCCCTGTAGAGAACATAAGAAAGAGAAAATGTAATATGTGTATTTGTAAAACATATTCATCTGATTTTTTCATGCTAAAGAAATGTGTGCATTTGCAAAAATAGTATTCACAAACGTTTTCCAGGAGTGCACCCTGAAATCTGTGACTAGGGCAGTTTTCCAGGAGTGCACCCTGAAATCTGTGAGTAGGGCAGTTTTCCAGGAGTGCACCCTGAAATCTGTAACTAGGGCAGTTTTCCAGGAGTGCACCCTGAAATCTGTGACTAGGGCAGTTTTCCAGGAGTGCACCCTGAAATCTGTGAGTAGGGCAGTTTTCCAGGAGTGCACCCTGAAATCTGTGACTAGGGCAGTTTTCCAGGAGTGCACCCTGAAATCTGTGACTAGGGCAGTTTTCCAGGAGTGCACCCTGAAATCTGTGAGTAGGGCAGTTTTCCAGGAGTGCACCCTGAAATCTGTGAGTAGGGCAGTTTTCCAGGAGTGCACCCTGAAATCTGTAACTAGGGCAGTTTTCCAGGAGTGCACCCTGAAATCTGTGACTAGGACAGTTTTCCAGGAGTGCACCCTGAAATCTGTGACTAGGGCAGTTTTCCAGGAGTGCACCCTGAAATCTGTGAGTAGGGCAGTTTTCCAGGAGTGCACCCTGAAATCTGTGAGTAGGGCAGTTTTCCAGGAGTGCACCCTGAAATCTGTAACTAGGGCAGTTTTCCAGGAGTGCACCCTGAAATCTGTGACTAGGGCAGTTTTCCAGGAGTGCACCCTGAAATCTGGGACTAGGGCAGTTTTCCAGGAGTGCACCCTGAAATCTGGGACTAGGGCAGTTTTCCAGGCTTAGCCTGAAACATATTTGTGAATTCTTAAAATGGGCCCATTTATATCCATGGGAGGTTGTCACTCACAGGGTGCAGATTGTCTGTGAATTGGACCCCATTTGAGGAGAAGGTGCGGAATAGCTTCATATTTGGAATATTAGGGCCATCAGGCCTTTAAACGTGTTTCCTTTGTGCTCCCGTGTCCTGCTATGGGGGAGTGGGTGTGTCAGGGGAATAAAAGTGTGGTCTAAACACATCAATGCGGCTAATGACATATGAGATCCAACACTGCCTTTCTGCATCCAACTACCAAGCAGATAACTCATCTGTTGGGGGGGGAGGGGGGTGTAACCCCCCAAATACTCCCCTTGAACTATGCCTCTGACCATATTGAGGGGCTGTGGAGAGGCTATAAGCGGGGCAAGTGATCAACACTGTGATGTCAACAGTCGCCAACTGGTGCTTGCTGTCACTACCTCTTGCATTTTGGTGAATCGATGACCACGCAACATGAAAAGGAGGCTACTGAAGGTAATAAAAATGGGTCCATTTAAAATTGGTGAATGGGCCACCCTGCCTATGTCCAGGGCGACGATCCAATAGAAGCCCTGAGCTGTGCAAAAACCTATAAAATTAAATGGCTTTGCATTTAAACAAATAAAAACAGCAAAGCCCAGTATAAACAAATTTTAATCACAAGCACATTTTAAATCTCTCTCCACTGGGGGTCTAGGGCCCCGCTAAGGGGCGAGGGCCCTTTTGGGTGAAATGAGTGAACTGCCCTGATGCGGGCCCTGCGCTGGGCTCAGGACGAAAGCAGAATTACATTATATGCACAAAGTAGAGCCCAGGCTGCAGACAGAAGCTGAGTTTTCAACCACAAATACGTTTCCGAGTTGAAAGCTGAGCATGAAGCTGTTCTGTGCCTCGTCCAGTCAAACTCCATGTTTCATTAGAACCAGCTCGGTTCCATCCTTTTTAATTAACATAAATGTGCAGACTGATTCTGGGCAGTAATTGCTTGTGTCCAATTTAAAAACAAGCATTTGCAATGCAATAGGTCTCGCATTTACGCGAGTTTGAGCTATTGGCATTGTAAATGACAATGCCTTTAATTTATGTTTTGGTTTTTAAAACATAAATAAAAGGCATTGTCATTTACAATGCCAATAGCTTGAACGCGCGTAAATGCGAGTCCTCTTACATTGCAAATGTTTTTTCTTCCTTCTTCAGTGGGGGAGTGGAAATAGCAGTGCTGCGTGTTTGGCATGCCCCCCCAGTGCTGCACGTTGTGTCCCTCCCTCCACCTCCCCCTGCTCGGCCCTAACGAAAGCGGCCTGCACTATGAATAAAATTAATAAATAAGCGCGTCCGCTATAGTTAAAGCGGAAGCGCTATAATTTAAATAAATAAATTACGAAAGAGGTCAGTTATTAAGTAAATAAATAAGGGCGTCTGCTATAGTTAAAGCGGATGCGCTATAATTTAAATATATACATTAGTAAAACCAGAGGGCCTGCTGAGATGTCGTGGGTGGAATAGGGAAGATCATTAAAGAAAAAAGTGCCTACCGACTTATGAAGGAGACCGTGTAACGCCACAAGTAAAAGATCCAGTCCTCATGGCAGGTAACAAACGGCGACAAGGCGATAACAAGGAGGGACTAACAAGCCTCATAATCAATCGGAAGCCAGCATTTACCAAGGACAATGACACCAGCCAATGAAAAATATGGAACGAGAGTGGGCGAGGCTTCCACAGCATACTCTACTATAGCATGCCTCGCAGAGCGAGCAGCACGTGCGTGCTGCCGCTAGGCTCGACCTAAACACAGACATTTAGGAAACTTTACTGACAGTTTCCAAGTACATAGCAAGCCGCACTGTGAATCCCAGCCATTTACATCCAATGAAAAGACTGGAAAAGACATATTTACCAATGACATCAGAAATGGGGGTTGGGAAAGGAGCGCGCCCAAGCCTATGTTATAGGGTGTGTTTTCAACTTGATCCAGCAAATAGGGTCACAGTGCATGAAAAGGCGAAGGCTGAGGCCCGGGCACCCTCCTTCTCCCCCCAGGGGGCATTATAGGTGGACCAGAAAACAGCCCAGTAATTACCAGCTCCGGAATTTCAGGTACCTCTGTGGAAGGGCAGAATTATTCCCCTTTTGATGTTTTTGGAGAATAATATATGGAAACCTGCCCCATCGGTAATATCGGCCCATGTGTAATGAGGGCCTAAGTGCTTACAAATCTTAAACTTGTGAGGAGACACTCTTCGAACAGTAAAAGTTTCATGGTTTTTAGCCATGCTATGTTCGTGTTCGCTCTGTGCTCAGGCCAGCTGGTTCCTCTACAGTTAAAAGCGAACAAACACGCTCCTTTCCCCTCCGAGTGCTTAATTTGTGTCGGGTTTTGTGGTGCTGGGCAGAGGCACTTCATTATCAACTCCGGCACTTATCTCATGGGCTGCATTTTTCCATAATTCCTAGTTCAGTCGTCTGAACCGGCTCTTGGTCCTACGTCACGTGGAGCTAGCCTTCACGTCACTTCCTGCCCTCATACTTCAGCATGAGTCTGAAGATGCCGCCCACTGTTTACATACAGAAACAGTGGTTCTTGTGGACTAATACAGTAATATTGGTAGTTATATGCACAATCGCAATAAACAAGGGTTAAGTCGATGTCCAAAGGAGAAGAAACCATACACTACTCAATAGTTAGTATTCACAATCAGAATTTTTTGACAATCTTTTAAAGCGAACCATTTAACAGCCCCTATGATTGCATAAGGAGGCTGCCTCTATCATTTATCGTTTCACGGTCTTTACTTCATTTTGGAAACCCCTTCTGTTTATGTCACAATATGTCACTATTGCTGTAGTTTCCATTTTTCACTGGGGACACTTTTCACTGTATATGAATTCATTGTTTTTGTAATTGTTTATTGTGTTATATACATAAATTCTGATTGTGAATACTAACTATTGAGTAGTATATGGTTTCTTCTCCTTTGGCCATCGACTTAACCCTTGTTTATTGCGATTGTGCATATAACTACCAATATTACTGTATTAGTCCACAGGAACCACTGTTTCTCTTTATAAACTACGTACCCTGGTTCCAAGTGAGTAGGGTTTCCCATGTCTCCTTTTCCCGCCCACTGTTTACAGTCCGAGGGGCGGTTTCCGGTGTTAGAAAACGGATTCCACGTAGATCGTAGTAGAGAACACGTAGTTTGTCTAGCACAATTCAGAACATTCATTCCTTTTCTGACATTTTAGAGCAAAACGTGAATGTTTCATATATTTTTTTTTTTCCCCGGAAGATTTGATGTGGTATTTTCCATTTCATTGAACGGTTGGTCCTGCTATAAAATGAGGGATTGCTCCCTTGAAGCCCGCCCTTTCAGATTCCTTGCAAGGTAGCCAGTTGGGATTTTTTGTACTTTTTCTTGACAGTGTGAAGTTTCCAAGAACCCAGAGAGCAGCAGTGAACCTGCGTACTGAGAAACGGGGAAGTTTGCCAGCAGTGGCGGCTGGTGACGTTTGAAAGTGGCGAGGCGTAAAAGTTTGGGATAAGTGCCCCTAGCTAGCGAGCCTGACTGCCATAAGGTGGGATCGGGGGGGTTCTTCCCCCCAGGAAATTTTTTAAAAAAGAGAGGGCAAATGGTGCATTTTCCAGCAAATTTGAGAAAGCAAGAAGGTTAATAAATCAATTGTGAAAGTGTAGTTATGATATCAATAAAGAGATTTCATATGATAATGACGTAGGTAGCCAATATCACTGCCAAAGAAGCACACAAAGTTGAGACGTGCAGCTTCTTGTGATTACAAGTCACATTACAGAGTCCGCATTGCAAAACTATAAAATAACACCCTGCTCGTCCAGTTCCACTTTCCTCTCTCGCTGCAGCACTTAATTTTGTTTTGTCTCACTTTCCAGGGCTCTTTTTGGGTTTTATGAATTTTTCTTTTTTTTTAAAGATCCATCCTGCAGCAAAGAAGACCCCAGTGCGCAATGCCGGCTCGAATTGAGATCGTCAAAGGGGAACATGTTCAGCACAAACAAAACATCCTGTACGAGCAGAGCAGAGCAGAGCTGCTCATTATGTTTGTTGGTCCCTTTCACGTCACATGTAAACAGATTGAGATCCTGACAAAGCCTTTCCATCGTTTTTGGCGCATCTTCCCAATGCCCGGGCTGGGACGTATTGCATAGACAGTCAAAACCTCCAGCAACTTCTTCTCTATATGCACACACGTATGGCATCATGGCTACCTCTAATTAGACAAGATTCCTTCCAGAATTGCACTCATGTACATGTGGACGCACTTCAGTATTCCAAGGCTGTTTCCAAACAGTTGTGGCTGGCATGACTCGCGGGGGGTGGGTGGGATCTCGCGGGTCGAGGGGGGATTTAAAAAAAACGGAACTTACCGGGTCCCGCGCCACCTCCGCTCCAGGCTCAGTCCCGCGTTTTCCTGCTCTCCTGCCTCTGGCAGGAACAGGAAGCAGGCAGCCTCCCTCCCCTCAGCCAATCACAATGCTACAATGGCAGCGTTGTGTTTGGTGGGGATGGCGCCCAGCCGGGCGCCTATGGGTAGGCCATTTTCTCTATGTAGGCTGCATGCAACCTACATAGAGAAACGGGAGAGTGCGCATGACTGCTTTGGTCGGCCCCAGACGCTTTGATCGGCCCCAGAGGGCCGACCAAACAGTCAGGGCCCACAGCACTGGGCAAGCCACTCCTCCCCGACCGGCCCGCCCAACCAGGCATACCCTTCTGCTTTCTCGCAGTGCGAGAAGCAGACACATACAATGGTAGTTTTACCATTTTATGTTTCTGCTTCTCGCACTGCCAGAAAGCAGTGGGGCGACGGTCCTCCGCCCTAATGGAGGAGCCGCCCCTGTTTGCCAGTAGGCAGCTGTGCCTCTCAAAGGCCGCTAATACTGGGATATTAAGACAGAAAATTCTACCTTTGCGCAGGGCTATATTATGGGGGTCCCACTTAGTAGGACAGGGGACAATAATTAGTGGTGATTAGACTCAAAGTCACATCCAGGGACTGGGTGTGGACCAACAGCCAGAGCTGCCTGCTTTGGAACTGGAGAACAAGGTTCGGGTCCCGGCGTCGGTTCCACATTCTGTGATTCTAGTCAAATCCTTTAGAGAGGGAAACAAACCTGACCTCATGTAATGTAATCTAGTACTCAGTACAGCCTCCAAGCTCGCACTATATAAAACTGCAAACAATTCTGCGTGCATCATCTAAAGAGAGTTACTTGTATCTTCAGACTCCACGTTTGATCCCAGCGCCTCCCTTTGAGGCTCTAGCCATGTTTAATATTATGTCTTGATCTTAACTGAAGGGGCGCGTGGCTCAGCTGAAGTAAATGTTCTACAAAGATATCTGAGCAATGTGCTTTCTTTTCCAAAGATGTTCAACATTATGTTTCTCTTTTAAAATAGAAGCATCCAGGCAGTGACAGGCTTGTGAAAAGCAGTTCTCTACACAGAGCACATAAATGTTCTTGGAATATTGTTATATATGATTTTTTTTTACATTTCTAATTACTATAAACTGCATCTTAAATAATCTGTTTTTTAATAAATAAGGAGCATTATATATTTTTTTAGAAGTCTTTAAAGTTTTTGTTTATGGCATCTGAAAGTGGCCCACCTTTTGCAATGTATGAATCTTTCTAGCTGTTTGATTGTAAAATCAGACGTCCCTTTTGTATAACCCGAGAGCACATTTGTGCAGTGGAAACAGCAACAAAAATAGCAAGCAGTGGAAGTAATATTGTGTCCGCAGAACACGGGGAGGTGTGTTTGTGGGAGATTGGGTTTACAGGTTCAGCACAAATACATATATGCTCTATTTGTCCCTGCAAAAGTGTCCATTTCACACATCTCGTGACACCAGTGCACAAATGTTCAGCGGCCTTGTACCCTCACACATGACATCAGACACCTCATCTAGGTCACCTTTGACCCACACCCTCTGCCAATCAAGCATGCGTGCTCCTGCCTGCAACAAAATATACAAATATAAATGACAAGATGTAAAACTTCTACAGGATCGCAGGAGATAGAAGAAAGAAAGAAGGAAAGAAAGAAAGAAAGAAAGAAAGAACAGAAGACGCCGCAGCAAGACTGTGAATCCACAGGCCTCTGTCAACAGCCAGACCAAGGTCATTTGTTTCATATTAAAGACACAGCAGCCCTACAAAAGGCTGAGAAGTCTGGTGCCTGCCATGGCCAGAACTCCAGACTTGCGCCAACTGGAATGGGAAAAAAGGCTTTGGGGAGCAAAGAGTTTACATAGTGCTTCATGCAACGTGCAATATGATTGGTGTGGCACTAAAGGGTGAAACGCCTGCTCTAGTTTGCAGGTACTGACGTCATTCTGGGCAGAAGACATGATATAACCTAGTTAAAATGAGGGTGCACCAGCTGCCAGTGCCAAGGCGCTATCGTGCCAGGGGTGCCCTCTGGCAGTGACGGACTGGCCTGGCAAGACATTGGTAGGCCTCCTGTCTGAAAGGTCCTTCATGGGCAGAGGGAACTATCGGCCATACATCTAGTAACTCACTCAAAGTGATGGCATTGCTCAAGGTCGGATGCACAAGAATTGAGGTAAGTGGGGCTCTGTGGTATAAGGGGATCTGAAGGTCGGATTTGTAATCCCAGCCTCATCACCTGACCACATCCAGTGGTCAACATCCCATGGCTTCCACCTCCCTGGGCCCCGGTTCACCCGTCCCAGAAGCTGGGAGGCCTCGCAGAGGAGCTAAAGGCAATGCTTGGGTCTTGTTTCATTGACAAACGTAAGCGTCCACGTAACGCCCCGTCCTAATGAAGACTGCGTGATAAACCCGCAGCACGCGCAGCACATGGCAGGGTTGTCATTAACAAGACACCTGCCTGGCAGCAGGCAATCAGCAGGATTGTGTCTTTAGCCACAGGCAGTTGTTTCAATTATTTTAACACAGGTCTTATCACATGCCTGCGTAAACCGTGCTGCTCCAACACGGAATTATGATTATAATATTAATTATCCAGAGCATTGGTGTCTCCCTAAGAAGTTGCCTTTATGTGAGAAGATTGAATTCTGTCACTGATGGTTCCTATGTACATCATCATACAGAGTGTTTGTGATTCTTTGGCCAAGACATTAGACGCATGGCAGGCTTTAGTTTCAGCTTTCAACAAAAAAGGCAAAATAGTGACCTGCAAGCTCTGACATGGGGGTCTCCCAGGCTCAACCATGTCCCTTGATGAGCACTTGAGTATTCAGCCATAACTGTCTGCCCTGGCTAGGCGTGTCTGTAGACCCCAGTGCACATAGATCCAGAGCACGCTAGGTACTGCGTCCGACCCTACCTTCCCGCATGTCTCTATTGGAAATGATCATTCATGTCCAGAACAGCACTCAGCACACAGTGAGGACAGTGGGCACCTCTCTAGTTCATTCTTCCAGCATTAAATCACCTTACAGTTTCTCTGACTTTGGTCTGCCTGGCTCTCCGCTGCCCTTCCCTGGTCTCAGCCTTTTGATATTCACTGCCTCTATGGATCAATGCATGCATATAACGCTTTTGGTGATGAATACAGTCAATCTCTGCACCATACGGTTCAGGCGCCCTGGATGAATGTATGACGTTACAACGCACGCGTTACAACACGTGTCATTACAACACATTTTTTACATCGCAAAATCCATTACAACGCATGTTGTTACAATGCATGTCGTTACAACGCATAATCCATTACAACGCAATTTCTATTCTAACTCCGCCAGGGCGTTACTTTGGGGAATGCGTTGTAATGGATTATGCGATGTAATGACATGCGTTGTAATGGATTTTGCGTTGTAAAACATTTGTTGTAATGACACACGTTGTAAGGCGTGCGTTGTAAACGATGTTTCCCGCCCTGGATAGCTCAGTGACTTAAACGCTGGCTGCTGAAACATGCAGTGATTTGCAGATGACAGGTTTCAATTCCGGCCATGTTGGTAGGCAGGTACCATTTGGATCCTCATTACGCGTCAGGGGGAGCAGAATTACTTCATGGAGTTTCGATGGTCCCGAGCCCAAGTGGGTCGGTTTTTCCAGACCCAGTTTTCCACACTGTGGGGCATATTCACAAGGAGCTATCGCCGAATTAACGGCACTTTATCGCAGCCAAAGTCGTGATAAATTTACCTCCCCATTCACAAGCCGGTGTTAACAGCCCACAGCACCAGTTTACCCGCGATAGCAGCCGCAAAAAACATCGCCACAGAGGACCCCCGCAAATATCGCTAATGAGATACAGAGTAGGCGTTCCCGTGACAAAAGTCGAGACAACAGCACACCTCAACATTCACAACAACCAGCCACATCCGTGATAAAAACACAAAACAGGCGATAAGGCGCGTTAGCACCAGGAAATCTACACCTGCTCTGACCTGGTGTAAAGTCCGATGGCAGCCTGCAAACCAAAAGGGAGCACAGCCCAGGGCTACATTGGAAGGGCAACAGATGCCATGGAGCCACCCATCATGCGGCCCGGACACCCAAGAGGGCCACAACACCCACAGCCACCACCCCCAGGACCACCCCTCCCTGGCACCTCCCCCCGACCAAAGACATGCCACATCAGCCACACCTAAACATGTACAAAATATTCCGCTTGATGCCGCACAATCACAACTGGTGACATGGATGTGTCGTCACAGAAATGACCAGCACACATTCACTTTCGAAGCAACAAATGAAACTTTATTAAAATGAACAACGAAATGAAATGAAGACACATGGCCGCTCCCCTCCGGACAATACGTAGGTCACAGCCTGTAAGACAAAAAACATGATGAGAAGGTGTGTCCTGCGCACATCAGAGGACAGAGAGAGAGCGAAGGAGAGAGAGAGGAAGAGTGGGAGGGAGAGAGAGAGGAAGAGAGGGGGAGAGAGAGAGAGAGAAGAGGAGAGAGAGAGGAAGAGAGGGAGAGAGAGAAGAGGAGAGAGAGCGAGGAAGAGAGGGAGGGAGAGAGAGAGGAAGAGTGGGAGGGAGAGAGAGAGGAAAAGAGGGAGAGAGAGAGAGAGAGTGCCGCCCCTGCGCACCCAGGCCACACTGCTCACCTGCTGCCACCGGTGTGTCTCCAACCACTTGCCGGTATGTAGTGCAGTTCACCAGGTCACACATCTGATTCAGAGCCGTCAGCTGAAACAGAGCTCAGATACATGACTGGCACAGTACACACACTTGCACAAGACAACATCGCCTGCCCGCCCATGCACACCCAGGCAGAGGCACCCCAACCTCACCCGCCGCCCATCGGAGCATGCCCGCCCATGCACACCCAGGCATCAATGCTAACCTTCCGCCACCGGTGCCCCACCATGTGCCGCTGCAAGCCACAAGCCCGGGGCCCGCGGATATGGCACCCTCCACATCATGCAGCCCCGCTCCGCAGGCCACCAGGTCTCAAGTTTGGTGCTGGGTCTTGATTACTCCATGGCAGAGGACATACCAGTGCACCCGGCACCATCGCAGGCTGCACACCCGCTCAGCACAATGGGTGCCACCAACTCTGGGATCCCGGAAGCGACGCCACGTGGCGGTAGGCCCGCGCTGCCCGCTGGCTCTGGCCTACACTGCGGTCTAGCAGGGCACACAAAACCTGAGCTGTCTGCACCGCCGGGACAGGGCATCATCGCAGGCTGCACACCCGCTCAGCAGCTCAAGGTGCCACTGACACAGTGCACCCAAAGTCACCGTCCTGTGGCGGGGTGCCTGTGCCGTCCGCAAGGCCCCGGGTGCCACTAACCCTGTGCAACCCCAGTCTGCGCCACGTGGTGGTAGGCCCGTGCCTTACTCAAGGCCTCGGGTTCCACTAACCCTGTGCAACCCCAGTCTGCGCCACATTGTGGTAGGCCCGTGCCGTCCGCAAGGCCTCGGATGCCACTAACCCTGTGCGCAACAACTCATGGGCCCTACATGAGTGAGAACCGTGGAGCGGCCGTCATCCAGTCACCACCGGAAGAGGGGAATGTGACGTCGTCGGCCCCTTATGTTGGCGGAGTCACATGGCCTGTGACGCCTGTGCCGGATGGGTGTGGTGTGTGTGAAAACCTGCCCTCAGGGAGTGGCTGTGACATGCTGACAACTAGACCAGTGACCTGCACACCACCAGCGAGTACGGCTGCAACGGGTAGCAATGAGGGCCCCCCTCGGGCGTTAGCGGAGTGGTCTGGCCTGCCGTACGCCCGACCAGCGCAGGGCTTGCAACAATGACTCGTGGGCTCTGGGCGTGGTCCAGTCCATGTCCGGACAAGGAAGTGACTGATGCGTGTGTCCCTGTTGTAGTGTTCACGGAACCCGGTACACAAAATGCAATGTCGCACCCTCTGACTGGCATCCCACAGGATGAACGTCATTGACGCAAGGGAAGGCACTGTCCCCACATTCATCCACACATCCATACATGAATGACGTAAGACATTACACAGCAGTGCGTCACTGGATGTTTATTTGCACATCCAGTGCAGTCATGCAGCTGGAGCGGTACAGGGCAATGCCAAGCACACTACACAATATGGGCCCGTGGAGGGCCAGCCAGTGTCCATCCGGGGATGACCTGTACTGCGGAAGAGGAAGGGTACAGTCCGCAGTCTGTCCGCCCTGTCATTGGTCGTCAAACAGGATGTGGCAGTCCATGTCGCTGTCCAAGGTGAGTGCATCGGAGTGTATCGGGGGTCAGTGGTAGGTCTTCAGGCCATGTGCGGCACCAAGCAGAAACAGGCAAGGTGGCGGAAATGGATGCTGGTGCCTGGCCCTCCTGACCACAGTCCCATCCACGTCCTCGTCCCCGGGTGTGTGCCCTGCCCCACCTGTGGGTGTTGCAGTACCAGCTGCGGCACTGTGTGGCAGTGACACATCAGGTGCCGGAGTGGATACGCCTGCCGCACTGGGAGGCACTGACACACCAGGGGCGGAGATGTGGATGGTGTGGGGGCAGCAGCATTCATCATCGCCACGCCTTGTGTCAGCAATGCCATGATGAGGACATGCAGGGCACGGTAGATCCCAGCTACATTTAGCTGATGTGCAGCGGCGGCTGCCATCCTTTCTGCCTCCATCCGCACCATGTCCTCCATGAGCCTCCACATGTGTGCCAGCTCACGGCTGGCATCGCTGGGGCCACTCTGAGCGGACAGGTATTCTTCCCTCCGTGTCATGACTCCAGAGATGTCAGTCAGGGCTTGCTGGAGTCCATGGGGCAGACATAGACACCCAAGGATGGCGTCCAGTTTGGTAGCCATGAGCTCGAACCCCACCCGCATCTGCTCGGCCGTCTCCCTCTGGCCCTCCAGCACATGGCGTTGGAAGGCCATTTGTTGTTCCTGGGGGACTTGGGAGGGTGCCGGGGCTGTGGGTGCCTCCTGCTGGGTGGTTTGGGTGGTGGGTGGGGTCTCATGGATGTAGCTAGGTTGCCCTGATCCTGGAGGTGAGTTGCGGATGAGGTCAATGAGGTCTTGGATGGTTTGGGTGTCGATGCTGGTGTTGTCCTCCTCCTCGTCATCAGTGAAGAGTGGCTGTGACTGCTCGAAGGAGGTGTTGACAATGCCCCTGCCATATGAAGGGGAGATGTTGTATTACAATGTGTCCACATGTATGTAGCCGCATGGTACAGGTTGACATTCAGACAGCATGGCATTGTACATTGTGACAGTCTGTGGGTCTGGGCGAGGACCCAGAGTGATTGTGGGTGTGCACTGTGCCCTGCTTGCTTGTGCATGTGTGCCATTGTGGCCATCTCCCCCCGTCCCCCCAGTACCTGGTGGTCACTCACCCTGTTGCGGTTGTGTTGTGTCCTGTCGAGCAGTGTCCGGTCCCCCAACTCTGGCCACAGTCTCCACACTGATGACTGTCGACACCAGCTCCTCCATGTCATCCAGCTCCAGCTGTGGCGCTGGGCCCCCACCTCCGGTCTGCGTTGCTGCCTTCAGGTTGGCAGAGAGTTTCTCCTTGGTCTTCCGCTTGATGTCATTCCATCGCCTCTTGACCTCGTCCATTGTCCGCTTGTGCTCTCCGACGGCATTCACCTTGTCGACGATGTCCCGCCATATTCCAGTTTTGGTGCCCAATGACACGTTGGAGGTGACGAAGAGTTGTTGATGGTGTTCCATCACCTCCGTGACTATGATCCTGTTCGCCTGCGGACTGAACTTCGTCTTCCTCGTCTTCTTGTCCTTGCCCTTCCCTGTCCCCGAGGTCCCAGGCTGGTCGTCCGGGGTGCTTGTGGGGTTGCGCTCGTCCTCTGTGCCTGCTCCGGCTGCCTCCATGGTGCTTGTGTCTTGGTCAGTTTGTGTGTGGGTGTTTTTTCTACTTTTATGGAGATTTTTGACGCCTGCCAGGTGTGTGTTGCAGGCCTGGCGCTGCTTGTCGCTGTTTCCTCATTGCGCTTTGGCCCATGGCGTGTTTTTTGGTGTTGTGGTTTGTGTTTTTATCTCCATCGTGGTGGTTGTATCGCGGACATTGTCCGCGGTTTCGGCAGACTATCGCATGGTACCGCCTTGTTGTGAATTCCACGTTGACAGTGGGTTATTTTTCCGCGATAGGCTGCGATATTGAAAGTTGCGTTACGCTACTCTTGCGGTAGTTATCACACGTTCTTGTGAATATACCCCTGTGTTTTTCCAGGTGTGGGAGAACAAGACCCGATTTCGCAGAGCAGTAATTCCGCGGAGTAAAATCGCATGAGGCTGTGGCTACAGCATACATTGACCACCTGCTCAGAGAAGATGGTAAATGTATGCTTTAAAACCCACAGCGATGGGAATTCTGTGGGATAATTTCGACCAGAAAAATTGGAGTCACACGGTAATTCCCCATTTCATGGGGTGTAGCTTGTAGTTGCACGATATTGGGTCGTATTTACCACACTGTAATGGATGCATGGTAAATCTGTCCCAGTACTGCGCAACTCGTAATTTGGGCAGTAGTTGGGTAGTAGTAACACATGCTTGTTTCAGTGCTTAGAAGTGGCTGAAGAGCGGGATGAAGAACTATATTAAAAATATTATTATTATGAAGTCCTGCAGGCAATAGAGCGTGGACGGATCATTACTGGAACCCTTTGAGGCATTCAGCCAGGAGCTATAGTGGTCTGAAACATTCTCCGGATGGGGTCGGTCAAGGCTTCTTCCACATTTGCTGATTCAAACCTGCTTTATTCCCCTTCTGGGTGCAGTCTGGTACAGTGGCGGCTGCTATGGGGCAGTAGTGGTGGGGCAGGGTGATTAAAATAAAAAGAAAATTTCACTTACCTGCCCGCAGCTGCCTCTCCTCCATCCTTCTTCTCTTCTTCTGTCGACGATGCACGGAAGCAGGAAGCACAGAGGTTCCCAGACTCCCCAAGCTAATCACAACGCTGCTGTCATCAGCATGACAGCAAGGACATGATTGGTCTGAGAGGCCTGGTTCGGCACTCTGACAAGGAGTGGGAGCCTGTGCATGTTCTCCCTTTGGCCTTGCAATACAGCTGGGTGGAGAACATGCTAAGTGCGCATGACTGTTTGGCCAGCCCAAGACGGATGGCCAAACCGTCATGCGCACTTATAAAGTGCCCACCACTCCTTCCCCTGTTGGCTGACCGCACAGCCCCGCCCCACACCAAAAACAAAACCAAACTGGGCCTGTACGGGGAAAATAAAATGAGAATAACATTGAGCCCGATTCACAGAACTAACTTAAGACAAAATCCTAAACTTACTACCATTTTGGTATTCACAGAAGGCACTTACACATTTTGGTATTCACAGAAGGAACTTACTCATTTTGGTATTCACAGAAGGCACTTACTTACTCATTTTGAGTAACTTACTCATTTTGTGTAACTTACTCATTTTGGTATTCACAGAAGGCACTTACTCATTAATGAGAAAGTGCCTTTTGTGAATACCAAAATGAGTAACTTACTCATTTTGAGTAACTTACTCATTTTGTGTAACTTACTCATTTTGGTATTCACAGAAGGCACTTACTCATCAATGAGTAAGTGCCTTCTGTGAATACCAAAATAAGTAAGTTACACAAAATGAGTAAGTTACTCAAAATGAGTAAGTAAGTGCCTTCTGTGAATACCAAAATGAGTAAGTGCCTTCTGTGAATACCAAAATGGTAGTACGTTTAGGATTTTGTCTTAAGTTAGTTCTGTGAATCGGGCCCATTGTTATTATTTTATTTTTCCTGTGGGGCGACGCTCCTCCGCCTTAGCAGAGGAGCCGCCACTGTGGTCTTCTGCAGCAGCCTCACGTAAAACACGCTCTGGGTCTTCCAGTTAGATAGTACATCAAATGTAGCCCATCTGAAACACATTAACTAATTGGACCCTCTGCTGTAAGGAAATCAACACCGCCCCTGGTAATTGTCTCGTCTGGCTATTAATAAGTGGGAGAATCAAAGAGGGGAAGGACAAGAAGTCTGACTTTGTGTTTGGAGAGAAAAACTCTCCTGTGTTGTATTACAGTGTGTGGTTTGTGTGTGCCGATGACCGTAAGAGAACCATTTAACAGTAGTGAGAAAGGGAAAAAGAGAGTGAGCGGATGTGAGTGCGTGTGTGTGCTGGGGGGATAGGGGCAAGGTAGGGGAGGATTTTTAAGAGAAGAAAAAATAAAGACCTGGATAGTAGGTGGTGTAGGCGTTGTTGCAGCAGACAAGGAAACTGACTGACTCAAGGGCCCTTAACTGCCATCAATGCCTGCTTTGTTCTGTCTTACACTATAAAAGTGCTGTCCTGCTATCCAGGAAACGTGCTCTTAGGAATTACTTCAGCGAAAAAGAAACCTATTCCAGTCATGTTTATACTATTGTGTTAATAAAAGTTCTAAAACTTTTTTGCAAGACTTTAAAACAAACAGCGCTATGCGCAGTGCAATGGGCGCGTTCCACTGCTATGTGAAGATACATTCGATCGCAGTGTGGAGTAGAAAAGATCAGGAGTGTAGCTTGGTCAGTAAGATTTGGAGGGAGGAGGGGACTTCAAATTTCCCAACAATAAATCTGGCATATCATGGTAAAATACATTATTTGAGTAACAGAGCAAGAGGGGGCTTAAGGGGGATAGCATTGCAGATTGTTAGGGTTACTTAAAAGAAAATAACCAGCAGTTTTAAGAGTTTCAAAAGTGTGTGTGTGTGAGAGAGAGTGCGTGTGTATGTTTGTGTATGTGCTTACAGGTAAAAATTCTGGTTGAAATTCAACAGCCACCGCACCAGACCCGACTGAAAGCACCTGCACCCAACTATTTAGTAGAGAATACATTTATTAGAGGCTTCAACTCCCCAAACACCCCCCTTCAGCTACGCCCCTCGAAAATAGGTTTTGCCTGATCTTCTGTACACGTCACAACCCCCTATATTATTTGGTAAGCAAATTCAACGGTGCCCCCTCCTGCCCCCTCACCTCCCCCAAAAAAGAGGCTGTTGGCATCTAGAATATTACTGGAGAGCATTCACTTTTTCGCTTTAATATTCCAATATCCAAACAGAAGCATGGGGTAAGTGTTCTATGTGCTGTCAGCGGACTGGCCTGCATTGAAATCGTGAGAAGCTGGCTGGTCTGTGTAGAGAGTGGTATTTAATTGTTATATGTATGTACCTTTAAAAGTTGTTATTAGAATGTAATGTTCACTGGATTCTGTAATCTAGAATGTTTGTAGTGCTTATTGGATTCTGTGCCTGACTTCAACTGGATCTGTCGTGGGTCTCTGCTGTGGAAATAAACCTTTCAACTATACTTTACATTCCTGGAAGTTGTTGGCTTCATTATTTCCTAAAAGGACTTTCTACATTTATTGGCGACGATTTACTTTTTCTGAAGACCCACCGACCTACGCGATTTTATTGCATCCAATTTGACCTTTCCACTGATTTACGGAGGATCACTTACCAACACTCCTAAAGGCATTGCGCTCTGGGCTCAAGTTACCATCTGTTCAAGGAGTTACGATCTGTTCAAGGAGTTACGATTATATATATATATTTTTTTTCTGTTACTAATTTACGTTGGATTTTACAACTTCCTGACTACGATCCCTCCGAATACCTCTGAGGCTGACTTTGGATTTCTATTGAAAGGTACTTTCATTTATACAAAGTTGCCTTGTTTTATTCAGTGCTTGGAGGTGTATTAGCAAAAATCCTATTTGATTGCTGGGCTTTAGAGTTGGTGTTTACCGTTGAAGCTGCATCCCACCGTTACTCCCTTGCTTCTCTTTGAAAGTGCCTTCGTTCCATGGCTCGTGTTCCCCGCTCTGTCTCCATGATTTACCGTCTATCCTGACGTCAGCCTGGTTTCTTCAACTGCAATTAATAACGCCACTGAATCATCACGTTGAAGACGCTCCTCACGCATTTGTGTCATCGCGTCAGTCACGTTCCGGTGGCCATCTTTGCTTGGTAATTTCTTCCGTGATAAACACACGAACTTTGAACTAGTGCTGACAAGGATTTCATCGGTGTTTATCTTCCGTGATAAGCACACGATCTGGGAATTTCTGCTTTTCATTGCTTCTACTTCTCAGCGCATTTCACCTCAGGGTTTTGCTGGTGCTTGTCTTCCGTGACTAGCACACGAATTGGGACTTGCTGCTGTTGATCCCTCATATTATTCATCCCGGTGACAATATTATTATTATTTTTTTTATATATTTTTCATTCCTACTTCTGATTTTCCTTTTATTGTACATATTGTGCCTTAATAATTTTACTTGTTGTTTGTTGCTCACATTACTACATTACTTATATTATTACTGCTACTTACATTATGTCTTCCTCATCTAACAATGTGATGCAACCACCACCCTTTTACAAAACCCTGGTAAACCTCTCACTCCTTGGCACAAATGGTATAGAATTTTTGACAATTATTTAGAAGCAATTGATGCAACTAAATATTCTGCTTCAAGGAAAAGAGCACTTTTGTTCAACCATTTAGGTAGCGCAGGTCAAGATGTTTTTGATAATTTGCCTGTCATTCCAGCCCCATCTAGTGATGAAACATGGGATGTTTTTTCTGAAGCTTTAGCAAGATTAGGAAAACATTATGTAGATGAACCATCTGTCATGGTTGAGCGTCATATGTTCTTTAAACGTAAACAAACACAAGATGAATCGATCGAAGATTATTTAGCTGTTTTGCGTGTTTTGGCAGCTAAATGTCAATTTGGCACTTATTTAGACACATCCTTGCGTGACCAATTAGTTTTCAATTGTTATAACAAAAAGATACAAGAACGTATCTTAACATGCAAGAATCCATCCCTTGAGGAAGTAATGGATATCGCAAGAAGCATTGAACGTTCTGTTGTTTCGTCAAAAATTTTAACTCAAGATTCTGTTAGTAAAACTTCTTGCAGTTCAGAAGTTATGCATGTCGCTTCTAATGCTAATTCTAACGAACTGGAGGTAAATGTTGTATCCACAAAACTTAAACCAAGCATTAATGTTGAAAAAAAGGTTCTTGCTATAGATGTGGATCTAAGTATCATATGGGCAACAATGTGAATTGTCCTGCGCAAGGTAAAAGGTGCAATACGTGTAAAAAAATTGGCCACTTTTATACTGTGTGCAAATCAGTTAAACATAGGAGAAAAGTTAATTTTCTCAATGTTGAAGATGACCTGTGTCAAGCCATGAGTAATACTTTGTCTACTATTGAAATTAACACTTTATGTGGTGATACCAGAAGATGTAAGGGTCCCTTATGTAATGTATTAATAGGACCTATTGACATCAACGTCATGGCTGATTCAGGTTCTCCAATCACGATACTAGATGAAAAGACTTTCAAAAAATTCTGGTCTAAAGTTCTTCTCAAACCCACTGATGTCAATCCCAAGGCGTTTGGGGAATTCGATATCATGATGTCTGGATATTTTTCAGATTCCATCAAATTTAAAGGTAGAGAAATTTATACTAAAATCTATGTTGCTCTTAATGGTCGTGACATTTTGGGGTGGCAAGACCAAGCGAATTTAGGGATCATTTTAAGACCTGGGCATTCTGAACCTGTTACCTTAGGAGATCTTCCAATTTTATCTGTTGTACAAGAACCTGCAAATGTTCTCCAGTCTGGTGGGGATTCTGCTTTGGAGAATTTATTCTCAAAATATTCAAGTGTATTTTCTGACAAAGTAGGCTTGGTCAAAGATTTCCGACACATTATTAAACTAAAAAAAAATGCTATTCCAGTTGTTCAAAAATGCAGACCAGTCCCCTTGTCTGCTAGAGATGATTTAAAAAAATGCTTGATGATTTATGTTTACAGGATATTATAACACCTGTAGAATCCGCTGAATGGGTTTCCGCTGCGGTTGTCGCACGTAAAAGTTCAGGTGAGATTCGTTTATGTGCGGATTTAAGGGTGCTTAACCGCAATATAGTTGTGGACTGCCATCCCCTACCCAGAATTCAAGAAATGCTGGCTAATCTGGGTGGTAGTAGGTATTTTACCACAATTGATCTAAAGTCAGCTTATCATCAGATTCCCCTTGCTAATGATTCTCAGTCTCTAACCACATTTGTTACTCCTTTTGGAGTCTACATGTATAAGCGAATGCCTTTCGGCTTAGCATCCGCTGCTAGTGTTTTTCAGCGGTTAATGGACCAATTGTTTACACATATTAAGGGTATCCAAGCTTTCCAGGACGATATCTTAATTCATACAGCTACGTTAGAGTCACATTATACCCTGTTGGATAAAGTTTTACAAAAACTAGAAGCGGTTGGCATGACTGTTAATAGGAACAAATGCAAGTTTATTACACAAAATGTTGACTATTTAGGGCACAATATTTCTGTCAATGGTATAAAACCTAAGCTATCTTTAATTAATGCTATCAAGGATGCTCCCAGACCGCAGGATAAAGATTCGTTAAGAGCATTTTTAGGTCTTAGCGAATATTATGCTCGATTTATACAAAGCTATGCTATCATTGTGCAACCTCTTAGGGATTTGTTAAAAAAAAATGCTAAGTACATTTGGTCTGAAGAAACCCAACAGTCATTTGATTCTGTTAAAAAATTAATTTTGGAAGCACCAGCCATTAGAGCTTTTACTCACGGTCAAACTAGCATCGTTACTGTGGATGCCAGCTCTAAGGGATTAGGTGCTGTGTTAAGTCAAATGATTGATGGTCAGGAGTTTACTGTAGCTTTTGCCTCCAGAACATTAAGTAGTGCTGAAGCTAATTATAGCACCATCGAGAGGGAGGCTTTGGCTTGTTCTTGGGCCGTCGAAAAATTTAAGATGTATATTTGGGGTTCAAGATTCCAGCTTTTTACTGACCACAAACCTTTAATGTATATGCTTGGTGATAGCTGTTCAAACAAAGCTTCCTCTAGATTGATCAGACTTTTAGCTAGGTTACAAGAATTTAACTTTGATATTAAATATATTCCAGGCGGTAAAAATGTCAGGGCAGACTGTTTGTCACGTATTCCTCTGGAAGGTGTGGAGATGGATGATCCAGTTAAGGACAATGATTGTGATGTTGTTTTCACCATAAATGATTTGATACAGAATAGCAAGTTATCTGAAAACGAATGGGTTGAATGTGATAGAAAAGATCTTTGTCTTGAAAGAGTGAAGAAGTTTTTAGTCCATGGTTGGCCGTGCGATAGGAGCATGTCTATTCAAGACAAATGCTTTGCGCAAGTTGCTGCGGAATTATCTATTGTAAATGATATTTTAGTTCGGGAAGACAAATTCGTTCCGCCAGAGGGTTTAAGAAGCAAAATTATTTCCCTTGCCCATGAGGGACATTTAGGAATTTCTAGCACTGTTCGCAAGATTAAGGATGTATACTGGTGGCCAGGTATTGATGGTCAAGTTAAGTCGTTTGTGGATAATTGTCCTGAATGTTTATGTTCTGATAAACATTGGCGCACATCCACCACTCCATTGTGTCCAGTAGAATGGCCGAACGGTCCTTGGCAAAAGTTAGGATTGGATTTTTCTGGCCCCTTTAACCTACTTGGGAGCGATAGTAAGTTTCTAATTGTAATCATTGATTACTTTTCAAAGTGGATGTACTTTTCTTTTGTGAGTAATTCTGATTCAAAGTCAGTCATTTCGTTTCTACAACGTCTATTTTTGATAGAAGGTCTGCCTGCAGAAATTGTGACTGATAATGGCACTCATTTTACATCTAATGAATTTGAAAATTTTATGGAGGAGGTTTCTGTTAAGCATATTTTAGTACCTTTGTATAGTCCAGCTTCAAATGGCCTTGTAGAGAGAGCAAACAAGTTTTTGAAAGAAGGGGTGCAAACAGCTTTGGCGAACAGTTTGGATGTGTTCAAATATGTAAGTCAAAAGGTGTGGAATTATAATACAACTCCCCATTCTACCACTGATGTGGCCCCGTATGTCTTATTGAGGGGGAGGAAACCGATTTCTCTACTTAGTCCATCGTGGCTGAAGGATAAAGTTGGAAGTACAAATTCGCATTCTGTTGATTTACATAAAGTCAGAGAACATGTGAAAGAAAAACAAAGATTGTATAAGGAGAATTATGACAAGAGAAAACATGTTAAAATAACTTCTTTGTGTCCAGGTGATTGGGTTCTCATTAAAAAACCTATTAAGGTTTGCAAAGGTCAATCGAGGTTTTCCGAACCTGTTAGAATTGTTAAAATATCCAAAATGGCGGTTATGTTACAGAATCGCGGATGGTGGAATCGAAATGCTGTAATAAAACTTACAGATGAACAAGCAAAAATAATCTATAAGAGAGTCAAAACTCAATCTGATTCTAACTGGTTTGATCTTGGTGATCTCACTCATGAGCATAATAATCTTGATGATACAACTCGTTCTCATTCTTTAGGGAATAGAGGGGAAGGTGATGCTATGTCTGTTCCCAGCTGCATGGATGAAAATGCTATTCCAGATAACATTAGAGGAGCTGGGGATAGTAAACAAGTAAGAAGCAGTTCTCGAATTAGAGTCACTCCTTTTCGTTCTGATGATTTTGTGTATTATTAATGTTGTTTTATTGATTTTACTTTCTTTCATTTCGTTTTGTTTGTTTTATTATAGGAAGGGGGTGTGTAGAGAGTGGTATTTAATTGTTATATGTATGTACCTTTAAAAGTTGTTATTAGAATGTAATGTTCACTGGATTCTGTAATCTAGAATGTTTGTAGTGCTTATTGGATTCTGTGCCTGACTTCAACTGGATCTGTCGTGGGTCTCTGCTGTGGAAATAAACCTTTCAACTATACTTTACATTCCTGGAAGTTGTTGGCTTCATTATTTCCTAAAAGGACTTTCTACAGTCTGAAAAGTCGGTAAGGGTTGGGGTTGAGTCATGCTACCCCCCAGTCTTGAAAATAGCCCTGCAAAGCCTTGGCTTCGCTATAAAGTGCGGCTCGGACAAAGAAAACCAGTGAGTGGCACTTTGCAGGTGTGCGCTCCCCATGTGTGGTGTCCTCCACTACAGCAAGATGACGCCCAGCCAGGCAGCGAAGGCGCCATGTCTTCATACAGTGGGACTATTATTAGGTAAGCAGATGTCTGAGAAATGCTGAGGTGAGGTGGGAAGATTACGAAAGAACACCCAACGCTATTCTCCCTTTGTGACTGGAAACAAAACGTAAATTAAATGTTTAACAAGCAGTTTTTCAAGTTTGCAAGGGTCATGTCCAGTGAGCTCAGCTGTTTCTGTTGGTTCTTTTCGGATATTTCCTACCTCCATGTTTATTATTTCGTCATCGCCTGCACCCGCTGCGTCCCAAGGGAAATGCAAATGGCCGCCACAAAGAACAGGCATTTAACAGTATCTGCTGGGTCAGACCTGAGCGTTTACCCAGCCATCTGTCGCTTCTCTGAGGATCTGCAGAACCAAGTGTGTGGTAAGTACATGCTGCTCCCCATCCGCTTCTGGTGTTGCTTTCTGTCCTTCACATGCCATGATCCTCACATACAATGTGATCTGGTAAAGGTAGAGCGTAAAACTGCCCCTGGCATGGTGAAGTATCGGAGGGTAATGAATAATGCTCTAAAAGTTTATGTAATGTTAAAGGGTTATTTATTCAATTACCAAAAGGCCCACAAGCAGACGGCAAGGAGCGCGGCTGTCAGGTGAGCAGCTGACCGGGAAAGAATGTTCGGCATTACATGACGTCACCTTTATACATACAGGGGGTTCCATTGCACGTCACAATGGAACCAGCAAGTGCAAACGTTGCGTGGTGCTAGCAAGTGTGATTGAATAACTTTATGTAACACATAATGGTACAACATCTCCCTTTCCCAAACAGTAACAATTGACAGGTAAGTTTAAAACATAACATATTCCTTATACTTGGAGGGTATGCATGAAACTCTGCCAGAACTGGTACATGTGCCCTCAAATACATTTGGAACAGACCCCACAGATTCTACGGGTGCATTAGATTCAAAGAAAGAGGTATTTGTTACTCGTGAACTCTCAGTATCTAACTGCTCCTCCAAGTCCTGAACATCTGTGGCTGGTAATTGAACAGGTGATGGAGAATGCACACCTAGAGACTTTCCCCCTTGCACAGGAATTGAGGTACAGAGAGTAGTGGGTGTTCATGTGGTAAGTACATGCTGCTCCCCATCCGCTTCTGGTGTAGCTTTCTGTCCTTCACATGCCATGATCCTCACATACAATGTGATCTGGTAAAGGTAGAGCGTAAAACTGCCCCTGGCATGGCATCAAGGTGCTGTTGCCTTGTCTGGCAGCGACTTCATTCTGGTGCATGTATGTGTGGTGAGAAAACTGCGTGGGTGGAAGGTGGCCCACGCGTGGATGGTGAACCGTGTGGGGAGAGCGAGAGATGTGCCCCCATCCGTGCTGCGGGCAGAGATGGGGTAAGCATGCAGGTGTCCCAGAGGTTGCATTAGATGGTCAAACATTTCATACACCCCGATGAAGTCTCGTAGCGAGATTAGAGACTCCTTCCTGTGGGGGACTAAGCGCTGAAGTCTGAGAGCGCCAAGTGTTCTAGGGAGAGAGCCGTTGGGCGCAGATAGCCACGCCCTAAGAACTTTCTGGAAGTGGAGATGGTCTTAGAATCTCTGGTGGAACTGAACTGTGTGAGAATTGAGTTGCTTAAGTGACAGAGAAGTAGGAAAGCTCGATTCAAAGAGCTTTCCAGGAGGAGAGGTGGCCATCAAACTCTCTCGTATGATAAGCACATGGCTAAAAAATATTTCATAAAACATGGATTAATAAGACATGCCATAAAATTATAACTTGGTAAAGAATCGGTAGAATTAGCAAATTGCTGGTGTTTTATTCAAATGAATTGAGGAGAATGTCCATCTGTATACCACGTAGATAAGTACAGTTGTGAAGCACATAGGCTCACCATTTCGCATTCTTTTAAACCATGCTTTTTATTAGCTCCATGAAGTGTGAATCTTGCAAAGTTAAAAATAAGAGGGGATGTTTCATAGGGAAATTAGTGCTGCTGTCAAAAGGGGCAGCGGTTGGACTGTCTCCTCGTAAAAGCAAACACCCCGTGCCCCACCCACACGTCCCTCTGTTTTTGACCCCCTCCTTTGAGGTCACCTCCTCCCACAGAGAATGCCATACCCTCACCGCTACCCCTGACCTCAGTCCCAAACCCAACCATGCCTTATTTTATTTAATTTTTTTTATTTTAAAAGTTTTATATAGCGCTAGCTAGACCCGTAGGTATCAGAGCGCTTTACATACACACTGTACAAAACCAAAGGAAATTGCATTACTTAGTAGGAAGGCAGTAGGGAAGCAAAAACAGAGATAAAAAATACAACATGAAAAATAGATAAACAGTGCAGCGGAGGTAGAGAAAACAAACGAAGGTGGTTAACACAGACCGGTCACCACTATCCTTGAATGTCAAGAGAGAGAGGAGTTAACTCGGATATTGAAGTCTAGGTTAGTTGATGTTGGTCAGGAAAGTATTTGTTAAGGAGATGGAGTTTCAGGTCCCTTTTGAAACAGGAGAAGGAGGGGTTGCATCTGAGGACTCTAGGGAGAGCGTTCCATATCCTGGGAGCGTTGCCAGAAAACGATCGGTATTGGGTGGTTTTCTTTTTCAGTTTCGGAGGGATAAGAAGGAGTGAGTTAGAACTTCTCAGTGTTCTGGATTGCCTTGAGGTCTGCGGCTGATTCCAGTCCCCAGAGGTCCCACTCCTCAGGGCTGGAACAACCCGAGTCTGGAAAACAGCCTAGAAGGGCTGCCCATGGACTAGGACACTTGGCATCAGCCAGAGGTGCCCATGGACCAGGACACTTGGCATCAGCCAGAGGTGCCCGTGGACCAGGACACTTGGCATCAGCCAGAGGTGCCCATGGACCAGGACACTTGGCGTCAGACTAGAAGGGCTGCCCATGGACCAAGACACTTGGCATCAGCCAAAGGTGCCCATGGACCAGGACACTTGGCATCAGCCTAGAAGGGCTGCCCATGGACCAGGACACTTGGCATCAGCCAGAGGTGCCCATGGACCAGGACACTTGGCATCAGCCAGAGGTGCCCATGGACCAGGACACCTGGCATCAGCCAGAGGTGCCCATGGCCAGGACACTTGGCATCAGCCTACAAGGGCTGCCCATAGACCAGGACACTTGGCGTCAGCCAGAGGTGCCCATGGACCAGGACACTTGGCATCAGCCAGAGGTGCCCGTGTACCAGGACACTTGGCATCAGCCAGAGGTGCCTGTGGACCAGGACACTTGGCATCAGCCTAGAAGGGCTGCCCATGGACCAGGACACTTGGCATCAGCCAGAGGTGCCCGTGGACTAGGACACTTGGCATCAGAAAGAGGTGCCCATGGACCAGGACACTTGGCATCAGCCAGAGGTGCCCATGGACCAGGACACTTGGCGTCAGCCAGAGGTGCCCATGGACCAGGATACTTGGCATCAGCCTAGAAGGGCTGCCCATGGACCAGGACACTTGGCATCAGCCTAGATGGGCTGCCCATGTACCAGGACACTTGGCATCAGCCTAGAAGGGCTGCCCATGGACCAGGACACTTGGCATCAGCCAGAGGTGCCCATGGATCAGGACACTTGGCATCAGCCAGAGGTGCCCGTGGACCAGGACACTTGGCATCAGCCAGAGGTGCCCATGGACCAGGACACTTGGCATCAGCCTAGAAGGGCTGCCCATGTACCAGGACACTTGGCATCAGCCTAGAAGGGCTGCCCATGGACCAGGACACTTGGCGTCAGCCAGAGGTGCCCATGGACCAGGACACTTGGCATCAACCAGAGGTGCCCATGGACCAGGACACTTGGCATCAGCCAGAGGTGCCCGTGGACCAGGACACTTGGCATCAGCCAGAGGTGCCCATGGACCAGGACACTTGGCATCAGCCTAGAAGGGCTGCCCATGTACCAGGACCCTTGGCATCAGCCTAGAAGGGCTGCCCATGGACCAGGACACTTGGCGTCAGCCAGAGGTGCCCATGGACCAGGACATTTGGCATCAGCCAGAGGTGCCCATGGACCAGGACACTTGGCATCAGCAAGAGGTGCCCATGGACCAGGACACTTGGCATCAGCCAGAGGTGCCCATGGCCAGGACACTTGGCATCAGCCTACAAGGGCTGCCCATAGACCAGGACACTTGGCATCAGCCAGAGGTGCTCATGGACCAGGACACTTGGCATCAGCCAGAGGTGCCCGTGTACCAGGACACTTGGCATCAGCCAGAGGTGCCCGTGGACCAGGACACTTGGCATCAGCCTAGAAGGGCTGCCCATGGACCAGGACACTTGGCATCAGCCAGAGGTGCCCGTGGACTAAGACACTTGGCATCAGAAAGAAGTGCCCATGGACCAGGACACTTGGCATCAGCCAGAGGTGCCCATGGACTAGGACACTTGGCATCAGCCAGAGGTGCCCGTGGACCAGGACACTTGGCATCAGCCAGAGGTGCCCATGGACCAGGACACTTGGCATCAGCCTAGAAGGGCTGCCCATGTACCAGGACACTTGGCATCAGCCAGAGGTGCCCATGGACCAGGACACTTGGCATCAGCCTAGAAGGGCTGCCCATGTACCAGGACACTTGGCATCAGCCAGAGGTGCCCGTGTACCAGGACACTTGGCATCAGCCAGAGATGCCCGTGGACTAGGGCACTTGGCATCAGCCCGAGGTGTCCATGGACCAGGACACTTGGCATCAGCCAGAGGTGCCCATGGACCAGGACACTTGGCATCAGAAAGAGGTGCCCATGGACCAGGACACTTGGCATCAGCCAGCAGCAGTGCTTAATTTGTAAAAAAAAATAAAAAAAAATATATATATATATACGTGCCAGGGCTCTTGTCAGGAGACCACTGCACCTTGCACCACGCATCAGCCTACAAGGGCTGCCCATGGACCAGGACACTTGGCATCAGCCAGAGGGGCCCGTGGACTAGGACACTTGGCATCAGAAAGAGGTGCCCATGGACCAGGACACTTGGCATCAGCCAGAGGTGCCCGTGGACTAGGACACTTGGCATCAGAAAGAGGTGCCCATGGACCAGGACACTTGGCATCAGCCAGAGGTGCCCATTGACCAGGGCACTTGGCATCAGCCCGAGGTGTCCATGGACCAGGACACTTGGCATCAGCCAGAGGTGCCCATGGACCAGGACACTTGGCATCAGAAAGAGGTGCCTATGGACCAGGACACTTGGCATCAGCCAGCAGCAGTGCTTAATTTGTAAAAAAAAAAAAAATATATATATATATATATATATATATATACGTGCCAGGGCTCTTGTCAGGAGACCACTGCACCTTGCACCACGCATTGCTCCTCCAATGCTGTCAATGAAAGTAGCAACATAGCTACTAACCATCACACTCCTGCAAGTGCGACAATTCGGACTATTCCAGGCCCCCAACGCTATAAGAATGGCTTGGCCGGCCAAACCGTCATGCGCTCCATAGTGCACTGGAGGATTGGTGGACCATGCATGACGGGCTCCATCTGAGCCAGAAGAGGTGCCTGCACCACCATTTAATTGGGGTTTTACTGCAGTAATATATCAGCTGAAACTAAGAACCCCCGAATGGAAGGTATATTTACCCCTGAAGTACAGCAAAAACTATGCAACGTGTACCAGGTGGTTGCCAGCATGAGTAGCAAGCTGACTGCTAAGCTACCTGAAATGTGAGTAAAGGGTACTGCAGCTGCCATGGTAGGGCGAGGCCAAGGCAGGGTTCTGTCCACAAACTCCTGGAGTGCTTTCTGTGGCTTCTAAGTGCTGTAATTAACAGATGCTACTGTAACCTAATGTAATTGTATCCAATTGACTGGCCTCGGAAGGATGGAACCCTGAGTTGGCTTTGCAAGGGGCTCAAACTCCTGGAGTGCTTTCTGTGGCTTCTAAGAGCTGTAATTAACAGATGCTACTGTAACCTAATGTAATTGTATCCAATTGACTGGCCTCGGAAGGATGGAACCCTGAGTTGGCTTTGGAAGGGGCTCAAACTCCTGACCAGAAGCAAGTGTGCATCTCACATGGACCATCCTGATGGTTAGCATCATGCTGGGGAATCAGCAGATCAGATCACAGATGCTTTTTTTTAAATCACTTTTCGATATGAAGTAAAATGGCACATTATCCACTTGCTGCTCTGTAGTTACCGGGGCATGTAACCCGTCCGGCAAAGGATGCAGCAGGCGAGCCACGCATGTCTGGAATCACCTCGAAGCGCTATTTCCAGCCCCATGGCGGAGCCGGGAGTGGACACCCGTCCGTCTCCTGTGTGTTTTTCTTTGGGACGCGTGTCTTGAGCTGCGGCAAATTCCACTTTCTTTTTTTTCATCTGCTCATAAACCGCATTATGTTACTTATCAATCTGCAGGGTGTACACACATCCCGGTTGCCATGGTTACCGAGGTCCTCTCGGAAACGCTGTGTGAGAAGCCTCTGCCGCTCTGCCTGATAAATACAAAACAGACAGCATTTCTGTGACACCTGCCAGCAGCCGTCCCCCTCTTATACACGTGCCCTGTCAAGGGGAGGGTCCCAAGCGTCCCGAGGGCCGAGGCCCGCTGTATTAGGCCCCCTCCTCCAGGCATCAGAGGTTGACCTCTGACCCCACTCAATGAGAAGATAACGACAGACAAAGCCAATAGTTGCAGTTTTGTGTAAAAGGAAAGGTTTTCTCCAGCACACACAGAGTTGATACAAGATGGGTAGAAGCTGTGCAAGATTCCCTCGCACACAGAGGAGGTGCAACGGAGGGCGACGGGTCCAGCACATGCAGCAGTGCAAACTTCCCTCACACACCAAGGAGGTGCAACGGAGGGCAGCGGGTCCAGCACATGCAGCAGTGCAAGCTTCCCTCACACACAGAGGAGGTGCAACGGAGGGCAGCGGGTCCAGCACATGCAGCAGTGCAAGCTTCCCTCACACACAGAGGAGGTGCAACGGAGGGCTGTGGGTCCAGCACATGCAACAGTGCAAGCTTCCCTCACACACCAAGGAGGTGCAACGGAGGGCAGCGGGTCCAGCACATGCAGCAGTGCAAGCTTCCCTCACACACAGAGGAGGTGCAACGGAGGGCTGCGGGTCCAGCACATGCAGCAGTGCAAGCTTCCCTCACACACCAAGGAGGTGCAACGGAGGGCAGCGGGTCCAGCACATGCAGCAGTGCAAGCTTCCCCCACACACAGAGGAGGTGCAACGGAGGGCTGCGGGTCCAGCACATGCAGCAGTGCAAGCTTCCCTCACACACAGAGGAGGTGCAACAGAGGGCAGCGGGTCCAGTACATGCAGCAGCGAGGCTTTCCATTACCAATTACAGACTTGGTGATGTCATTGTAAAGCACCGAAGTGCAGACTGTATTACACAGAATACAAGTAAACAGGGATAGTGCGTCCCTCTGTCGGTCTCCGCCTCTCCTTTTCTCTCACCCACTTGCCCCAGCTGTTGGCCTTGTAAAGGCCCCATTTACATTGCATATGCACTGAAGAGCAGCTTCTTCATTGGTAGGGGTGGGCCCCCTGACAGTTCTGTACCTTCATTGCGCAACATCCGCTTTCTGTAAGGTAGCTCAGCAAGTTGAGCACTCACTGCTGAGATTTTGGTATAATCTACAGTTTACTGGTTCACATCCAGGGCAGGTCGACTCACCTTTCATCCTTCTAAGGTTAATAAAATGAGTACAGTGTTGAATAGGTACTTATAATTTTATATAAAAACATACTATTTATAGCACTATGTAACACAATATTGCTAAGGGGTTCCTTCCTGCCCTCTCATCTATCACTCCAGAAAGAGCCATATTTCAGCCATCGCTTCTAAGAGCCCCACACATTATCCCTCCTCAAAGAAAAGGAGCAGGCAGTCAGCGCCCATGCACACTGCCCACTGCACCTTGCCTCCTACTATGAGGTGCAACCTGCAAACAGCGAGGTGATGCCGCAGCAGCAGGCAGACTCTACCTGCTGCTGCGGGTAGTGCTTAATTTGAGCCAGTGGTTTCCGGTTGCTGGGCACCAGCACTTAATTGTCAACACCTGGGCTTGTCACAGTCTGCCTCAAGGTGGCACTGTCTGGCTAATTTAGAGATGACCACCACAACAGTTAATTATTAATTCAATATACAAATTAAGCACTGTATCAGTCAGTGCTTTAAATGGGCAGGTACTATCAGGTACCCAGTACCTGCACTTCTTCTTTAATTTGGAAGGAATAGTACTACTACTTCTCAGCAATGCTTCAATGCTTTTAATGGGAGAGTACTGTCTCTTCTCAGCAGCAAACAGGTACTCTAGGAGAAGGAGTACCTGCAATTGTATATTTACATTTCAAGCACTGTTAGCAGTGCGCCATAAAACAGTCTAGAGATGAAGTGCATGCAAATCAAATGGGTGCGGGTCACGAAAGACAGCTCCCTCCCTATCTTCAGCAAAAAATATTGTGTTCGACACTTTTACCAGCACAACCCCCACACTCCGCAAAAATGATAAGCATTTAGTGTCTTATGGCCAGTCAGTCACATCATATCAGACTCTAAAATGGGCTGAACGATCATCATACCACTGACATTCTGTATTGGTGTGTACTTCAGTATGTATGTCTGTATTAATATTTAGCTTCTCATGTGATCCCCTATCACCTCTTGCAATCTTGCAAAGTGTGCATATTGTGTGTGTGTGGTGTATGTGTGTGAGCTTGTGTACACATTTGTAAACGGATTCGGCCCAGTTACCACTACACCTGCTGCACAAATGAAAGCTGAGCTCCAGTCAATACCCCGAGGCAACTGCATTTTTCCTCCTTCATGGCAAAGGAGAGGAGGCCAAGCAAGAGGGGTTGGGACCTCAACGGAGTGGGAGGAACCAATTTAGCATACAGGAAGGAAACACTGCTACTGGCCTTCTCAACTCCCTGGCTGGTTATAAGCATAGCCACTGGAATTATGTGACTGGGTGGCCATGGCGATTTTCGCATAGTTATAGATTTGCCGCATTTGCCACATAATCCATCATCTGCTGCATAATCTGCAAATTTTAACAAAAAAAATTGTTTCTAGCTCAAACGGTTCACAAGTTACTAACAGCACAGCAGTACGTGTTGCCACGCAGTGGAAGGCCTTTTGCAAAGGTGGACTGGTCACCTTTCTGTTGCTTAATGCTATATTTGGGTATTAAACTGGTACTAATCAGGTGCGCCCAATGCCCAGACAGTGTTAAGATGAGTAAAAAGTACAAAAATAATGAAGCAATACAATAAAAAAATGTGCTGCATAACGTTGCATAATTTGCCTTTCTTGCTGCATAATTTACTCAGCTTTGCCGCATAATTTGGCCCTCTCCAGCCGCATAATTCCAGTGGCCCTGGTTATACGAAATGGACATTCAGAGCAGGACACAGAAGAAGGACAAGAATGAGACAATTACTTGAGGTGCTGTTGCAAGGAACAATTGATTCTGGTTCCAATATGGCTGGTCACATAATTCATTAGCATAGAAAGGAATAACTGTGCCATGCCCACACCAACATGCAATGCTGCGTGATGGAATGCAAACAGATGTGCTTTTTTACGAGGGTAGAACACGAGACACGTTTCCCACCTGCTGCCACATGTCCCCCCTGCTGTTGTACTAATATGATAGATTACACTGTGCCAAAACTTAACAATACCCACTCTTCATTTTTAGTCCTACCACGATGTTTACTTTCTGCAGTATTAAAACAATAGCTTATGGCCAGGCTTTGCGTATTGGAGTAAGTTGCAGGTGGCTGTGCCCCTGTGCCTAGTGGGCAATCTGGGGCCTAGTGGGAAATCTGGGGCTGCCAGCAGCAGCCCGTCGCATTCCACTTGTTTTACGCTTTTGCAAAGCCACTACAATTATGCTGCCGCATTTACCACATAAGTTAACTTATTTGCCAACATCTGCTGCATAATTTCAGATTTCAATAAAAACATTTTTGGAAGCCCAGACGAATCAAAAGCCACAAAAAACAAGTCATGAGCACTGCCGCACAATGGCAGACACTTTGCAAAGTACCCTGGGCATCTTTCAGGTGCTAAATGCTGTGTTCAGTCGCGAAGCTGGTAATAATGACGTGAAACTTTTGCACAGACATTATTAATCTGTTTTAAAATGAAAAAAGAGTAAAATATTGCTGTCATAATGTGCCGTATTATGCCGTATATTTTGCCCTTTCTTGTCGCATAATTGACTCAACCCTGCTTTATAATTTGGTCCTCGTTTGCCACATCGTCCCAATAGCCCAGCCTGTACGCTTCACTCGGTTGCCTCGCTCTGTAAACACCACGAGCCTGACACGCCACTGGCGTTGCAGGGCAGGGTTATAAGTGGCAGTAATCAAAGGGGTTCCTTTAATTCGAATCCTTTTTTTCTTCTCCAATCATTCTTGTAATGAAAAGTCCAATTACATGTAATAGATCCTATTAGACGCCCTACCCCTCGGCTGCGGCGCTGGCAGGATCAGAAAGATAATGCGGCTGGCAAGGAAGCGTCTTTAGCCCCCGGCCGTGGATAAAGCAATTAGATATGTTTTTTCGTTCCATTTCTTTTGTTGTTGTTGTCTGTCTACTGTGAGTGACGAGTCTGCAGGCTCCTATTCGACAAGATGTTTGCTTCAGACGAGTGATAGCTTTGCTTCTATTTATGCTCGGTATGTTACAGAGCTATGCCTCTAGGCTCCTATATAATATATGTTATTATTAGCCTGCCAGTGCTGGGATTGGAAACATTTACAGTGGTAACATATACATTGGGGATCAAGGTGTGGCAGAGGAAAGGCGGTCTATTACGAGGGTCGCAGGCCTCTCACAGTCAACCTATACATTTATTTTTATTTTTTTAATCTGCTGCGAAAGAATTGACATTAAGGATAAATATACAGTGAATCTGTTCCGACTTACTTAATTGGTCGCAAATAAGCTGCATTTAACGCAATGCTTAATTTGTAAAAAATAAAAAAAAAGTGTCAGGGGCCACTGTAGCTCGCCCCACTCATTGCCCCGGCCAGCGCTGCCAATGACATTACAAACACACCTACTCCTAGAAGTGAGAGAATTCAGACTATTCCAGTACCCCGAAGCTATTATAACGGCTTGGGTGGCCGGTATTAGTCATTTTCAATGAATAATGAATTCATAAACAACTTCTGTTATGCTACTCTCTAAATGGGTGGCCTGATATAGGTGCCGTGCAGACAATTAAGTGCCAGTGCCAAGCGCCAGAAACCACCGGCTCAAATTAAGCACTAATTTAACATAGCCTACAGGGTTCATACACCTGCTGCAGAGCTCTCCTGTGCCAGGCAATTTTCAGGGGATTAAATGAACGGGAAGATAACTCTGGCGGTTAATGCAGTCCCAGGAGAGTTCTGTGTTTTGACCAGTCACTGTTTTGACTCATAAAGTAGTGTAGGGGGATAATGTGCCTGCTGCAAAGCACATCCTGTAACATGCAGATCACGGATTTGTATTGGATGTGGATAGGTTAAGTGGGTTACTGCTTTTGACACAGAGATCCTTTGTTACTTCCAGTTCATAAGTTGCATTCTTATATAGCACAGTGAGTTAGGAATCGGCATCACCATCATTCTCTTTTGTACCATTGCCTGCATGTTCATTTACACAGTTGTATGATATATTGTCTCTTTGTGTGGGATGTAAAGCGCCATGACACCCCACAGTGGAATGAGTAGCACTAGAAAATAATTAAATAAAAATGAGTAACTGCCATATAAATTACTTGTGTAACTACGTGTACCCACAGATACAACTGACTGACATTCTTACAGGGCCTGCACTTCTCTTACCAAGTGGGGTTGAACAAGGTCAAAAACCTGCCTAAAAAATCATCATTTCTCTAAAGTAGGCATGAAGTGATAAACTGTGCCTGGGTTTCCTTCCACTGCATTGGCGTCTAGGTGCTAGGCTCCAGATGTTTCCCAGCCAGGATGAAACTGGGACAAACGATGGGCTAACGGGCCTTTAAATCAGGCCTTTGTTTTATACCCAGCTGGAAGTAAAAATAAGAAGGCCCCCTCGCCGCCTCCTGCACTTTGCTGCTCTGAACAGAAAACAGACAACGTGCCAGCGCTGCTGAATTGTGTCCCGTGTTGGAAAATTACACCAGGACAAATTCAACATGTTTCATGGTGTGGGCCCAATCCCAGATCTGGCTTAGAAATAGCTACCAGAACGGGGTCCAGCGGTATCCCCCTCAATTCCTTATCTGTATCCAACTCAATGAGTCTCATTTGACCGACCTTAAAAGGATGACATTAGGATTCACCCTGCAGACATGCAGACTTGTTATGTTACATACAACTGACCATAATGAACTATATTACCAGGACTGAAACCTCCGGCCTGCAAGCTATACACAGATCTCAGCAGCACTTGAATTCATCTGCTACACTTTATGACGTGGATTGGAGCCTACTTTCAGCAGACTACACACAGGGCCCCCAGCAGGTTCCTAACACACTGATCTGCTCCACTGGAATTTGCACATGTGATGCACATGTTGTACAAATCTCTGCTCCAGGTGCCATCATTTTAACTATAATGATGGGAATGTAGCTGTGAACCGCATACAGCCACACCCTAAAACATTTAAATGTTTTTACATTTTCAAATTTTATTTTGAACTGCCTGCTTTTTTTCTAGCTTTTGGTTTCAGGCTTTTGCTTTTCTCATTTTTATTTTTCATTTTGGAGCGGGTGCAGTCTGACAGGATGTACTGGACAAACTGCAAGTGCATGCACTGGTCAAAGAGGACATGGAGGCCTGGGTGCTCTACTGCTCTTGGATGTGGTGCTGAGGGTGGGCACATGCACGAAACTGACAGGGTGTACATGGCAAAGGGCATGGGCCCGCAGGGTCAAAGAGGCACACAAAGGAGAGCGCGGAGGGCTTCAGCTGTGACCAGGAGTCACTTGCAAGCGGGCAATGGACTACTGAAAGAAACCGCGAAAATAATCCTCAGATGTCTATAATGCGCGAGGCTCTGGGGAAGGAAGGCAGACTCCTCGGAGAGGTGCCTGTGCAGGAATACAGATCAGCAATTACCCCGCGAGACAGACACCGGCTGATTCTCAGATCCCCTATCAGAGCGGCCGCTTAGCAAATTTAGCATTTACCAATTAGCATAAAAGGTATCAGCGGTGGGAGGCAATACATGCAAAACTGGCCCCTGAACCCAGCCACATCAGACTGTTTGCAAGAGCCAGGCTGTTTCTGGGCTAAGAGCTGGCTTTGCCGGAGACTGCGCCATACACTGAGGCCGCTAAGTGTGTATCTATGCTCTCAGCCCCACTGGAAATGGCAGTTGACCAGTTACAAATGGATTCTACTTCATCCAGTTGCCACATAAGCGTTTTTGGTCACCTAACAAACTGTTTGGTTTTCTCTGCAAGGCTGTGCCGCAATGGAAACCACAATTGTGTTATCGAATCGCAATATTGGTTAGTGAATATATATTAAATCAGTATTTGGAGGGGTGTGTTTAGAGCGTCCTACCAAATATTGATAGAGAGTGGGATGTATTAATGTTTTGCAAGTGAAATTTGGTTGCAAAACATTACTATAGTACCAGCTACACAAAGAAAGAAGTAACCCATTAACAAAGTGCCCCTTCCCCTTTGTGAATGTTGACAAAAACATTTTTAAAGAGTAAGCAGTGGTCCCAAGTTTGTTAAACTTTTCCTGGACCATTTTTCTTTAGGGAAAACAGGTTACATAAAAAAAAAAAAGATTGTTTTATTTAAACATAATGACAGACTCCAGCAGGCCACCATTCCAGTGATGGCTGCAAATTGTAGTTGGTCACAATTTGCGACCTACCTCATTAATATTCATGGAGTAGGTCGAAATGCGACTCACTGCCATTCACTATTTTGAGAACCATCATATTAATAGATAGGTCGGTTTACAAAATACCGCACTGCAGTGCTTAGCACATCTGGCTCCACTGGCGTAACGAAACTTGAGGGGGCCCCCCTGCAAGGTATGTGGAGGGGCCCCCTCTGGACTCAATCTGGAGCTCTCCTGCCAGAGTACTGTGCTGAGGGGCCCCCCTGGAACTTGGGGGCCACCCCGCACCCGTGGGCCTGGGGGGCCTGTGTTACGCCACTGTCTGGCTCCTAATATGGTACTCTGAGGCATCTGGCACATGGCTTGCTGTGCCTAAGAAATCACCACTCAAGACATAAGTAATCCTTGGTATTCACTGGGGTGACATCACAGCAGCGCATCGGCTGTGATGTCAAGCAGGTTAACAGCCTGCTCTGGCCTTCCCCTGCCTTGTTTGATTCTCCAGAGCCCCGAGGGATGCAGTGGAATGGCAAGGGCACTGTCTCTCCTGCCTCCCCCCTACTTCCATCACCTTTCTACCAACCTGAGGGAGGTGGGGGAAAGGCAGAAGCTGTTGTGGCATTGCCAGCAGCCTTCTCTTCTGCCTCCCTGTGGTCAGTGCAAACCTGAGGAAGACAGTGGCTCTCCCTCTGTGTGCGTCAGCCGCTCCTGGTCACTGCGCCCACTGCAAGCACAGTACCTGCTCCTCTAAGCCCCTATTAGAAAGTGGAAGTAGAACTGGGGGGGGAGGAGGGGCTGTGGGGAGGTGGTGGAGGGTGGCGGGATGTTAGGTATTTTATTTACAATTTAGTGTGATGAAGGGGGGTTCTAGGACTGGAAAGGGGCCCAGTGGCATAAAGTCTAACTCCCCTCCCCATGGGATCAAATGTCAGGGGAAATGCTAAAGGGAGTGAATGTTTACACTATAGAGATGTGTAGTTAGACTAGTTGGGTAATAAGAAATGGCTGGCTGTTCCCACCTTGGTGTGCCAACTAACATCAGAGACTGTTAAAGCTCTGCTCTCCCTGTCTGTGGTGTCACCTGGAACCTCTTAGTGGAAAGTAAATGAACATTTAGGAGGGTAACAGTCAATAACTGGGTTGCTTTCCAGCAAGGGATCCCAAATGACCCCAAATAAGTAAGAAGAGTGAATCCTGAGCTGTGTATGAGGTCGCTTGGAGCCCTAACTAGAGAGATCTCAGTTGTTGGTAGTCATCCATCTATGATACTGCGTTGTGTGACATTTCAGTGACTCATTGTTGGATGATTCCATTTCTACTGTAAGGGTTGTTCTGTATGGTCCTTGTGTGGGGTATAGTGGTGTAAAGGATTGTTCCGTATGGTCCATGTGTGGAGTATAGCGGTGTAAAGGGTTGTTCTGTATGGTCCATGTGTGAAGTATAGCGGTGTAAAGAGTTGTTCTGTATGGTGCCTGTGTGTGGTATAGTGGTGTAAAGGGTTGTTCTGTATGGTCCATGTGTGGAGTATAGTGGTGTAAAGGGTTGTTCTGCATGGTCCTTGTTTGTGGTATAGTGGTGCAGATGGTTGTTCTGTATGGTCTTTGTGTGGTGTATAGTGGTGTAGAGGGTAGTTCTGGATGGTGCTTGTTATGTTATGTTATGTTATGTTATAGGGGTATTTGTAAAGCGCACGGCTACTCCTACGAGTGTCCCGGCGCTGACTTAACCCTATTGACAGAACAGTTGGGGGCGGCTACAGGAACTCCGCTCTCATTGAAACAACCAGGTTTTTAGTTTTCTTCTGAAGCTGAGGAGAGCTTGTTCCTGTCTCAAGAGAGGCGGCAGGTTATTCCACGGCTTAGTGGCGGTCACCTGGAACGAGCGTCCACCCAACCGAGAGCGTGCGAAGTTTGGCACGACCGACAGCTTCTGAGTTGAGGATTGCAGAGTTCTGACAGGGGCATATGGCGGAATTCTGCTCCTAATGTAGGGAGCTCCAACATTATGAAGGGCTTTAAAGACTAATACCAGAGCCTTGAAAATCACCCTTTTCCGCACTGGAAGCCAGTGCAGGGACATCAAGAGGGGCGTCATATGAGTTCTAAGATCAACCGGCAAGACAGCCCTTGCTGCTGCATTCTGTACCACCTGCAAGCGTCCTAGTAGGTAGTCAGGGAGGCTGAGATACAGAGCATTGGCGTAGTGCAGCCTAGATGTTATCAAAGCTTGGACCACAGTTTTCCTATGAGAAACTGAGAGGAGAGGGAGAAAGTTCCTCATCATTTTCAGTAGTCCGAAACAGGTGGCGGCCACAGATTGCACTTGTGCCTTCATGGACATGTCCGCGTCCATTTTTACCCCAAGATTTTTTACGGTGGTAACTGAACAGGTGGGGGGGGACATGTCCTGAGGCCACCAATTACGCCATTCCACACCGGGACTGTGGCCAAAACAAATAATTTCGGACTTATCGGAATTACACAACAATTGGTTTAGCCTGAACCAGGAAAACACCTTGGACAGGCAATTGTTGATATCATCTCCTCTCAACACCGCATTTTTCTCATAGGTAAACAACAGCTGTGTATCATCGGCGTAAGATATAACTTTCACCCCATGATGCTCAGCCAGAAGTGCCAAGGGAGCCATAAATAAATTGAATAAAGTTGGGCTCAGGACCGAACCTTGTGGCACTCCAACCCTCATAGGAGGGATAGGGGCGATGAAAGGGGGGGACCATATGGTTTGCTGGCGGCTTTCAAGAAAGGAAGCAAACTACTTAAGGACCGTGCCCCCGATACCACAGTCCTGAAGCCTGCGCAAAAGTCGATCGTGGGGCACGGTATCAAAAGCCGCCGAAAGGTCCAGCAGTATCAGTACCGCTTTCCCACCGCTATCCAGAGTGGATTTGATGGTATCAGAGACTTCCAGTAACGCCGTCTCCGTACTATAATTAGGTCTGAACCCAGATTGGCTGGGGTACAGAGCGTAGGTGGTCTCAATAAAATCAGTGAACACCATGTTCACATACTTCTCCAAGGCCTTGGAGAAGTATGGCAGCAACGTTGTTGGCCTGTAGTTGCTTACTGTCGAGGGATCTGCCGAAGGTTTTTTAAGAAGTGGCAAGATTCGTCCGTGTTTCCAGCACTCAGGCACCGAGCCCTCAGATAAAGACAGATTCAAGACCAGGTTTACAGCTGGATTGATCACATCCGCGATAGAGGCTAGCACTCTGGCCGGACAGGGATCCGTAGGGGAGCCGGATTTCAGTGCTTGCATTATTTTAAGCGACGTAGCCATAGAAATAGGGGGGAACTCCGAGAGAGTCTCATCTAAGCTGGAGTGGGCAGAAGCGGGTGCGGCTAAACTATCATCGCCAGCTCGACACCCAGATCCGAAAGCATCCTGAATATTTTTAATTTTATTATAAAAATATTGTGCCATACGGTTTGTCCATTCCTCTGTAGGAGTAAAAGGGGGCTTAATTTCTTTCGGAGAGGAGAAGGCCTTGACAATTTTGAACAGTTCCAGGCTTCTGTTCCCAGCTTGTTCTAGTTTTGAGGCCAGAAACTTTTTTTCCCCTCTCGCACTTTGGCGTAATGAGTCTTCAAGGCCAGTTTATAAGTAGTTTTCTTTATGGGATCAAAATTCTTTCTCCATAATCTTTCCAAGCATTTGCATGCACTCTTGCTTTTCCTTAGTTCTTCCGTGAACCAAGGGGCAGAGGCACGACCTGTTTTGGCTACCAACGTTCTCTGAGGTGCTAATTGCATAGCCCACTTCAAGAGCCAGCCTTCAAGTGCGCGAACATCCTCCTCCAATTGGCCACTAAAAGGAACAGGATGTTGCCTCAGTATGGTGGCTACCGCCTCTGGCGTAAACTCTGCATAGGATCTAAAACTACTAGCCCTAGGTTTGCACTGGAAGGAAGGACTCCCTGATTCCTTACATATACGAAAGGTGAGCAGGAAATGATCCGACCAGATGATAGGGAGGGGTGAATCTATTGCAATCTTAGTTGACGAAAAAATCTGGTCCAATATATGGCCTTTTTCGTGGGTGGTAGCGAGACATAGGGTGTTAAATTCAGAATGCTAAGAGATTCACATAGCTTCATGGACTCATGATCTGCCACTTGATCCATGTGTATGTTAAAATCTCCGAGAACCACGCAATGGTTATATTTGGCTGCGATAGGGGACAGGGCAAGTCCAAGAGACTCCAAAAATCGACCTGCTGGTCCCGGTGGTCGGTAAATTACTACGCCAGCCATCGATTGCTGAGCAGACACCGTCAGACGAGAACCGAGGCTCTCCGCCCCCTCAATCTCTGCCGTAGGTAGAGATAGGCAGGAGAGAGAGTTTTTGTAAATAATGGCCACGCCCCCTCCCCTCTCGCTAGCCCTATCCTTCCTGATTATCAAATAGTCAGAGGGAATCGCATTCGCAATATTCGGGTTGGATCCCTCATTGAGCCATGTCTCAGTGATAAACATGATATCAGGCTTTATGTCAGTGAGGAGATCAAACAGTTCTAACTCATGTTTTTTTATCGACCTTGCATTAAGAAGGGCTGCCTTCAAATTGCCTTCATTCGTCACAAACCGCGGTTGGTGAGTACATGCCTTGCCTCCAACTACTCTTGAAGGAAGGTTGTCATTGTTATATGGCTGTGCATCCCAGTTACAATTTCCACATGAGAGATGGTTAGTGTCCACGGATAGGGTAAAGTTGGTGCTACAACTCCCCCGCTTATCCAGGGCTAGTAGACTCTCTCTGCTGTAAATCAGTTTTACCTTTTGGGCGATAATTTTGCCTGATGGGCAACAGGCAGCATCTCCGGCGCCGATCGCCTCCGGGACGCTGACGGGCGCAGACGGGCTTGCCTTTGGAGCGCCAGCGGCGCGCTCGCGCAGCGTCCCTTTTTAACGCCTCCAGCTCCAAAAAGAACTAGACCGCACCCTGAGAGAAGTATTAACCAGGGAGTGCAGAGTCTAGCTATCGGTTCCCGCCACCCCGGGTTTCAGATTCCCATTCAAATTCAATTTCCCCACAAGTGTCAATTCATTGCCCCTTCAATTTTAAAAATCATTTAATCTTGTAAAAAACGGCTAATAAAAATTCAGTGCAAAGCAAGCAATATTTAAAACAAGTATCGAGTCAGTTTCAAAGACACGAACGGAGAAGCAGCTGACTGCTCCGTCAAAGGGTCGAGCACGCTCGCGCAGCGTCCCTTTTTAACGCCTCCAGCTCCAAAAAGAACTAGACCGCACCCTGAGAGAAGTATTAACCAGGAAGTGCAGAGTCTAGCTATCGGTTCCCGCCACCCCGGGTTTCAGATTCCCATTCAAATTCAATTTCCCCACAAGTGTCAATTCATTGCCCCTTCAATTTTAAAAATCATTTAATCTTGTAAACAACAGCTAATAAAAATTCAGTGCAAAGCAAGCAATATTTAAAATTGTGCGCGGTATAGTGGTGTATAGGGTTGTTCTGTATGGTCCTTGTGTGGGGTATAGTGCTGTAGAGGGTTGTCCTGGACGGTCCTTGTGTGAGGCCGGTGGTGTAGATGGGTGTTCTGTACTGTTCTTCTGCCGGGTATAGTGGTGTAGAGGGTTGCTCTGTATGGTCCTTGTGTGGGGTGTAGTGGTGTATAGAGTTGTTTTGTATGGACCTTATGGAGGGTATCTTGGTGTAGAGGGTTGTTCTGCATGGTCCTTGTGTGGGGTATAGTGGTGCAGAGGGTAGTTCTGTATGATATTTGTGTGGGGTTTAGTAGTGTAGAGGGAAGTTCTGTATGGTCCTAGTGTGTGTGTGTGGGGGTACAGTGGTGTAGATGGTTAATCTGTATGGTCCTTGTGTGGGGATAGTGGTGTAAAGGGTTTTTATATATGGTCCTTGTGTGGGGTATAGTGATGTAAAGGGTTGTTCTGTGTGGTCCTTGTGTAGGGTATAGTGGTGCAGATGGTTGTTCTGTATGGTCCTTGTGTGGGGTATAGTACTGTAAAGGGTAGTTCTGTAATATCCTTGTGTGGGGTATAGTGGTGTAGAGGTTAGTTCTGTGTGGTCCTTGTGTGGGGGATAGTGGTGTATAGGGTTGTTTTGTATGGACCTTATGTAGGGTATAGTGGTGCTGTATGGTCCTTGTGTGTGGTATAGTCATGCAGAGGGTAGTTCTGTATGGTCCTTGTGTGGGGTATAGTACTGTAGAGGGTAGTTCTGTATGATATTTGTGTGGGGTACAGTAGTGTAGAGGGAAGTTCTGTATGGTCCTAGTGTGGTGTATAGAGGTGTAGAGAATTGTCCTGTATGGTGATGTAGATGGGTGGTCTGTACGGTTCTTGTGCGGGGTATAGTGGTGTAGAGGGTAGTTCTGTATGGTCCTTGCGTAGGGTATTGTGGTGTAGAGGGTTGTCTGTATGGTCCTTGTATGGGGTATAGTGGTGCAGAGGGTAGTTTTGTATGGTCCTTGTGTGGGGTATAGTACTGTAGAGGGTAGTTCTGTATGATATTTGTGTGGAGTATAGTAGTGTAGAGGGAAGTTCTGTATGATCCTAGTGTGGTGTATAGAGGTGTAGAGAATTGTCCTGTATGGTCCTTGTGAGGGGTCGGTGGTGTCGATGGGTGTTCTGTACGATTCTTGTGCGGAGTATAGTAGTGTAGAGGGTTGTTCTGTACGGTCCTTGTGTGGGGTATAATGTTGTAGAGGGTAGTTCTGTATGGTCCTTGCGTAGGGTATAGTGGTGTAGAGGGTAGTTCTGTAATGTCTTTGTGTGGGGTATAGTGCTGTAGAGGGTTGTTCTGTATGGTTCTTGTGTGGGGGCTGGTGGTGTAGATAATTGTTCTGTATGGTCCTTGTGTGGGGGCCGGTGGTGCATAAGGTTGTTCTTTATGGTCCTTGTGTGGGGATAGTGGTGTAGATGGTTGTTCTGTATGGTCCTTGTGTGGGGGCCGGTGGTGTAGATGGTTGTTCTGTATGGTCCTTGTGTGGGGGCCGGTGGTGTAGATGGTTGTTCTGTATGGTCCTTGTGTGGGGGCCAGTGGTGTATAGGGTTGTTCTGTATGGTCCTTGTGTGGGGATAGTGGTGCAGAGTGTTGTTCTGCATGGTCCTTGTATAGGGTATAGAGGGTTGTTCTGTATGGTCCTTGTGAGGGGTATAGTGCTGTAGAGGGTTGATCTGTATGGTCCTTGTGTGGAGGCCAGTGGTGTTTGGGTTGTTCTGTATGGTCCTTGTGTTGGGGCAGGTGGTGTTTGGATTGTTCTGTATGGTCCTTGTGTGGGGGCCGGTGGTGTTTGGGTTGTTCTGGATGGTCCTTGTGTGGGGGCCGGTGGTGTTTGGGTTGTTCTGTATGGTCCTTGTGTTGGGGCCGGTGGTGTTTGGGTTGTTCTGTATGATCCTTGTGTGGGGGCCGGTGGTGTTTGGGTTGTTCTGTATGGTCCTTGTGTGGGGGCCGGTGGTGTTTGGGTTGTTCTGTATGGTCCTTCTGTTGGGGCCGGTGGTGTTTGGGTTGTTCTGTATGGTCCTTGTGTGGGGGCCGGTGGTGTTTGGGTTGTTCTGTATGGTCCTTGTGTGGGGGCCGGTGATCTTTGGGTTGTTCTGTATGGTCCTTGTGTTGGGGCCGGTGGTGTTTGGGTTGTTCTGTATGATCCTTGTGTGGGGGCCGGTGGTGTTTGGGTTGTTCTGTATGGTCCTTGTGTGGGGGCCGGTGGTGTTTGGGTTGTTCTGTATGGTCCTTGTGTTGGGGCCGGTGGTGTTTGGGTTGTTCTGTATGGTCCTTGTGTGGGGGCCGGTGGTGTTTGGGTTGTTCTGTATGGTCCTTGTGTGGGGGCCGGTGGTGTTTGGGTTGTTCTGTATGGTCCTTGTGTTGGGGCCGGTGGTGTTTGGGTTGTTCTGTATGGTCCTTGTGTGGGGATAGTGGTGTAGAGGGTTGTTCTGAATGGTCCTTGTGTGGGGTATAGTGCTGTAGAGGGTAGTTCTGTGTGGTCCTTGTGTGGGGGCCGGTGGCGTAGATGGTTGTTCTGTATGGTCCTTGTGTGGGGGTCAGTGTTGTACAGGGTTGTTCTGTATGGTCCTTGTGTGGGGATAGTGGTGTAGAGGCTTGTTCTGCATGGTCCTTGTATAGGGTATAGAGGGTTGTTCTGTATGGTCCTTGTGTGGGGTATAGTGCTGTAGAGGGTTGTTCTATATGTGCTTGTGAGGGTTATAGTGCTGTAGAGGGTTGTTCTGTATGGTCCTTGTGTGGGGATAGTGGTGTAGAGCCTTGTTCTGCATGGTCCTTGTATAGGGTATAGAGGGTTGTTCTGTATGGTCCTTGTGAGGGGATAGTGCTGTAGAGGGTTGTTCTGTATGGTCCTTGTGTGGGGATAGTGGTGTAGAGCCTTGTTCTGCAAGGTCCTTGTATTGGGTATAGAGGGTTGTTCTGTATGGTCCTTGTGAGTGGTATAGTGCTGTAGAGGGTGTCTTGTGGATTGTTACCTGCCTTGTTATGTTGGCCTAGGCCTGGCTGCCATGCTGCTTTTCTTTGCGCACGTTACACTGAGCCGGGCCTTCCTCGCCCTTTGCTCGTGCCAAGTTCTTTTGCACTGTCTGCATTTTCTGTTGTTCACCTTTCTGGGCTCAGTCTGCACAAACATGTACAAGGTCGCATAACAATGTATTCTGGTTCTTCCTGATATGGCCAGTCTCGCGCACCCAGACATAACATTATGTGCAATTGCCATGAAGGATTTGATATGCTTTTAATACTGTGGTTTACTGGCGCTTAACACACTTGGAGAAATCCCTTTCAGTGAGAAGAGCTATGATGTCCTGCTGATGTAATTCTGCATCTAGAGACTGAGGTATGGGGGTTCGCTAGTCAAAGCCCAGAGGTCTTCTATTATTATAATAAACTATCTTACTGCAAGGGGAGGGTGGTAATGTTATTTAAACGTTTATCCACTGAGCTCTGAGATGCTTTCCCCGTTTGTATTCTATGGAATTGTAACCATGCTGCTTATATTATTCATATGCATTATGCTATTAGTACTGACACGTGTACTGTACATTAGAGCACGTAAGTTGGAATAAACATTTTAACCTATCCAGTGTCTCTTCCTACGCACCTTGTGGACAAGTACGAGTGAGTGACGAAAGAGTGTTCTTGCTTCTGTGAGTCCTGAGATAAAGATACCGTGTTCTGGGTTGTCCAAACATTAGTACTTGGGTGCTAATGGGATGCTAAGCTAGTTGGGTTGGGGTTTTTGGGTGCTACGGTATATGGTGGCAAACCACTGTATTCCGGGGTCCCATTTTCCTGTGCATAGCTCTGTGTATGTGCAGAAACCTTATGACATGGCGCGACCACCGTGGGTCAGCTTATCTGCGAGACGCTTGAGTAGTACTTGTGCTTGTCCACAAACCCCTCGCGTACGCTTCCGGAGGCGTATGTGACGGTGATACCTCCTATATTGAATGTTTTATAGGTTCTTTCAAGCTTGATATTATTAAAAAAGGTTAGTTAATAGACCCATTTTTGTGCTCCCTGTTAGGTTGTCGAATATATCTGTTTAGTCATGGCTGGTGTGGCGATTGCTGCACATAGTCGAGGGGCACTCCGAGACCACTTACGGGTGTATGGAGTGCCTGATACAGGGATCGATTTGGTCTTTGTGGTTCAAGCCGATCCGGCTTACCACTTTGAGGTGTTTTACACTTGGATCACTTTTGAAGCGGTGGAGGCAGATGATAATCTGTTTCATGAATATAAGCCCACCGCTATTCCTGCTGCCTATCGACCCTATACCACTCTTGAAGTACCTCTCACGGCTTGGCAGCACCGTGTTTGGTTTAATGGCGCCCTACCACAACCAACTACCGCAGTTCGTTTAGGCCCCTTGTCAATTCAGGGGGCCACTTGGCCTGTATTGGCCGGGTATACCCCGCATCCAAATTATCTGGCATTACCGCTTGCGGAACTGCGCACTATGCATACCGAATTGGTGCGAGTGCATCGAGCCTTGGTGACATACGTTACAGGTAGCCTCCATGGAGCTGCTCCTGTAGTCGCAGGCCAACCAGCTATTGCAGCTGGAGTGACTATAAGTCCTGTCATGGTAAATTCTGTGATGGGCAAACGTCCACAAAATAAGGACGATTATCCTTACTGGCTTGCAGAAAAGTTCGATCAGATAGAAGCAGTGTTTCCCCATACATCCCCAGTAGATAAACACCGCATCCTCACGATAAGTTTGCCAAAAGACATAATCCCCGATTTGACATCATGTGAAAACTGGGGTAAGGTATTCGCAGCAGTATATTCAAAATGTTTTGGAACTCCTTCCATGACGGTTCTACCCTCTGTAATTAAAAAAGTACAGGATGAACATGGCCCTGAAGCGGCTGTGGAATTAGGGATGAGACTAGTGGGAGTGTTTGATGTAGTAGCTGAGCTGATCCTTGGAAATGTCAAGGGCGATGCTATGAACTTTCAAGTAGCGAATGCTTTGGCTTTGGTCCCAGAGTTGGACAGGCCTCGCGAATTACCGAAAATAATAGCCCGGGCTTATAAAACAATTGGAAGAAATAGCCTAGGCAACAAGCCTTTTGTAAAAATGCAAACTCAATCGCAATCACAAGTTATACAAACAAAAAGTGCATCTGAGAAAGATGATAAACCAGTCTTCACTAAAAAGAGTTGGAGACAGAAAAAACAGGGTAAGCAACAAAAGAAGCCGGGGTCGAGAGGCGCTTCCCCAGTTTCGGTTTCTTCTGAACGTACTTATGATTTACGTGATAGGTCAAGGATTAAATCACCAGAAAGGTTTCAGAGCTCTGATGCGCGTTCTCCTCGTTCTTCACAGGCCCAGACGTCGTCACAGGCTGGTGGAGGAGGACGGCAAGATAGAGGAAGGGGCCGAGAGGCTCCCCAGGAGCGAGACCAACCTCGACAACAAGTCAGAGGTAAAGCAGAAGACTTTCATCTTCCTCGACCGCAATTTCAGAAGAAAAAGGTTGCCGCTGTCACAGCGAAATATGCCTCAGACCGTGAGAACGAGACTCCAGAATTGGACGTGGGCAGTGACCCTCCTAGACAGCGCCGCGGAAGTTACCATAGTGCGGGAGGCGCTACGTCCTCATATGGAGGCGACAGCAACTGAAACATTCGTTACTGTAGAGACAGCTGACACGAGAGTGGCACCCCCTGACAGACTTTACAACATAGTCATCCAAATTGAAGGTGACATACCGCGTGAAATAAAAGGGATTTTTTGGGAAAATCTAACCTCTTCATATGACATTTTGTTAGCAGAGGTGGATTGGCCACCCCCATTCGTTTTAGCTGCACATAAAGGAGAGGAGGTAATCCTTTCAAGCTTATCAAGGCATGTCCCAAAGGACAAAGCTGAAGCACTTGCAGCTGAGTGGGCTGTGTACCTGGCACCAGCGTTATACCGCAACCATGTGGGATGGGATGAAGAATCACCTCCTCATGCAATACCTTTGCGGTCACTACCGCAGCCACAACCCCAATATCCCATCAAACGGCAGGCAAAAGGCCCCGTCTCCGAAATTCTGACACAGTTGGAATATCAGGGAGTAATTGAACCATGCGTATCACCTATGAACAATCCCCTTTTCGTGGTTTCTAAACCCGACGGATCGTACCGCTTAGTTTTGGATTACCGGCATTTAAATACTCATTGTCGGAACTTTGCGGTGCAAAATACACACAGTTCTGCGCTTGTAGACAGTCTTGTTCGTAAAAAATACAAAACGACACTTGACCTTTCAAACGGTTTCTACACGCACAACCTAGCCCCGGAGAGTAGTCAATGGACCGCATTCACATCCGGTGGTAAATTATTCCAGTTCCGGCGATTACCCATGGGCTATAAAAATAGTCCGGGTATATTCGCCGCCCGTGTTGTTTCTTTGTTAAATGACATTGATCAAGACGCATGTTCGTACGTTGATGACATCTATCTGACAGACGACGAGTTATATCAGCATCTGTCCCGTGTGGACCGCATTATTCTTGAATTTGCGGAGCAGGGTTACAAATTTAACTTTGCTAAGTCACACATTGCTGAATTTACCGTTCTGTTCTTGGGCTATGAGCTCAATAACGAAGGTAAGGGCTTAGCCCCCATTTCTTGGAAAAATGTGCACATTTGTGCCCCCAAATACTCTGAAGAAACTTCAGTCTTTGCTGGGTTTCTTGAATTTCGGGCGTACTTACATTCCCGAATATGCTCAGCGTATCAAGCCTTTGTATGCTTTGATACAACCTACTTATTCAAGGTCTTGCTGGCTGCCGGAGCATACCTCGATTTTGCAGTCTTTGCAGACAAACCTATTGGAGTCTAAATATCTTTTGACTCGTGATAACCACACAAACCTGGTGATTAGAATAATTCCGGGGGCGGTGGGATTCACATACTTAACCTTTAATGAAGGTGATACAGTACCCATCGCATACAAGTCACATCTGTACACTTCCGCTGAATTGCGCTTTACATCTGTCGAAAAGTTCTAACTGCAGTGCAAATGGCGATTCTGAAAGAACGCGCACTGGCACAGGGAAAGCGGATTCTGGTGGTAACACCCTGTCCTGCCCTGGAGGCAGTAACAAAGGCAAGTGTACCGAACTCAAAAGCAATGCATCCCCGTTGGATACAATGGGCTACATCCTTGACGTCTTCGGACGTCACTTTTGTTTTTGATTCTTCTCTGCAGACTCAGGAGTTTTTGCAGTATGAATTCGTTCATCCTCCTCCTTTGTTTTTATTACCGCTTGAGGATTACAAATGTGTGATCTACACCGATGGTTCGGCGCAACCGGCCACTGGGTCCAAGCACGCTTATTCAGCTGCATGTGCTATTGTTGCGGGTTCCTTTGTAGATGGAAAGTTCAAATCCTCTGCAGTGCATACTCGCACACTTGGAGATAGTACCGCACAATTGGCCGAGCTGCATGCATTGCTACTTGCGCTTGAGTTCGCTTCTCAGGATGAGACCACTCTTATTGTATGTGATTCTTTTTACTGTGTACAATCTTACAATGACAATCTGTTTTTCTGGTCGAAAAATGACTACAAGGACGCAAAAGGGAGCACAATTAAGCATAAAATGCTTTGGGTTCGAGTGGCAGAATTGCAACAACGTCTGCCCCTCACACAGGTGGTTCACACCTTAGGCCATCAGCGGGTGGGCGCACACGCTATTGGTAACGATCTGGCAGATGAAGCTGCCCGTTCAGCAGTAGTCACGTGTTCAGTAGCAGCGGTTACCAGGTCCATGTCTAAAATAGACCCTGTTATATTAGCAGCTATTGCTGCAACCAAGGAAGGTAATAATTACCCTACAGGTTTCCCTTCCAAGTATTCTTACACATTAAGTCCCGATCAGGTTCCCTATGTAACTATACCTGACGTTGGAGATCGGCTGATCCCCAACGCGGACCGCAGGAGTGCCTTGATATCAGCTGCACACGAAGGCATGGCTTCGGCTCATGCAGGTGTGTCAGCTACAGTTTCTATCTTGCAGCAGCGTTATTGGTGGCGTGGGTTATATAAAGACACCCGTGCTTTTGTTCTTTCTTGCGACGTTTGTCAACAGATTAAGCCTTCCACGGTAACACGTCCACCACAAACACCGCTCTGCATTGCTAACAGACCCTTTGGGTGTGTTTACTTGGATCACTGCGGTCCATTTTCATCAGACACTGCTTATAAATACATCTTAGTGGCAGTGGACTCGTGCACACGGTTTCTCTGGGTCTGGCCACAACGGAGTGCTGACGCCCGAAATGTAATCAGGGATTTGCGTGTCTTTGTGGGAATTTTCGCATGCAGCACCTTCCATTCGGACCAAGGTCCAGCGTTTGCCTCTAGGGCTTACAAGGATGCAATGGCTTCGCTTGGGGTGCGGGTGAAATTTTCGTCTCCGTATAGGCCTGAGGGCAACTCTATCGTTGAACGAATGAACCGTGACTTAAAGCAATCCTTAACAGCTAGGGTTATAGGTACTGGCAGGAACTGGCTGGCCCATTTGTATACCGTTCAGCGTGCACTTAATAATCTCCCTAGAAGACCTCTGGGTGGGCGGACCCCATACGAAATGCTCTTTGGCATAAGAATGTTTGTGCCTGACCTTGAAGGTCCAGACATCGCGGCGCAATCCGCCAAGTTTGATGTAGATAACCACTCTGCTATGTTACAGGACTTACAAGAAGCCCGAGACAAACTTGCAACTACACATTTGCCTTCAGCCACAGATCCTGCGTTGCAGATTCCGGTAGCCGGCTGGCTTCCGAAAGTTGGAGAACTGGTTCGAGAGAAGGTTGAAAACAAAAAAGAATTTGGCCCCTCTTTTCGTGCACCGGTTCCAGTTCTTGGCCTGAAGGGAACACGTACAGTCATTTTACCACCGCTTCCTGGTCGCAAAGAGAACAGATACATCTCAGTTGAAAATGTCAAGCTACAGCGCCTGGCCGATCCTGAATAGTGTCACACCAGCGGTCTCTTGTCCTGCCATTTATCGGACATATGTTCATAGTCCATCTGCACGAACGATCGCTGATGCTGTAATTGAGATGGTTGATTTGCCTGAAACTACGATTGATCCCCAACTCTCCACCAATATCGACGAGGACGAGTATACTTATCCTGCATCAGAATCGGTGGCGCATCAACCAATAACGCCACTGAGCCCGACTCGTTATTCCTTTGATTCGGATTCCACCTCTTCAAACGTCCCATCCAAGTTCAGTATTTTTGTATCCTGGTTTAGAGACAATTTTTTAATTCCACCCTGGACATACCTCTGGTTGGTACTTTTCTTGATATTTTTGTTCATGTCCATTGGCTTTGTCACAGTGTTTTTTCTACTAATCAATGGTCACTATTTACCTGAACGCTCTGCTGTAGACTATGTTTCTGGAACTTTGGCTCCTCATTCCTCGTCTCACATCATGAAGCGTGACCACACATTTGTGAACATTTCAGCCTTCCCAGTTGCTGATGGCATCGTATGGGATGCAGTGAACTATCAAATCCATGGTCCGACGGAAATTATTAATGTACCTAATGTCCTTCGTGTTTCAATGGGTGATGTAGTACAAAACAATATTCATTCTGATGATTGGGATGTGCATGCCGTTGAAGCATTGTTTGCCGATTTAAAATATTATGCATCTTTTAATGCTGAAGATTTATATATGAATTCTGCTAATTATGCCGATTTGTATTGTTACCAACATTGGGGTAATCATTTTCTCCATAAGCCCAGTGCCCTGCGTGGTTCTGTTAATTATACCCAATGGGAACATTGTCCAAACCCCTTGCCAGGTAGCTCTCAAACTCTTCGAAATAAGTTTAATTATTTTACTGATTTTAATCGGTCGAACCCTGCATCCTATTATTTTAGACTTAATAACACATCAACTCAGAAAATTATGTTGACACACACCAAATTGCTATATTCAGGTTCCTTTCTGAGTGCCCTAGCTGTGGGTGGTTATGAGTACTGGGATAATACAGTGGATTTAAAATCTATTTGGGGCTCCAAGCCATGGCAGGTACAGGGAACCGAGGCGTTGCATCGTGCTTGCCTCATCCCTACCCAAATTATGTTCCTAAATGCTTCCATCTATCAGACTACATGTTGGGGCTTAGCAACCACTAAACAATTGAATACGCCATCAATACCATCCCTGTCGAGTTTTCCAAATGAAAGCTCACGATTCAATATGTCCCTCGTGTCCCTGCAGGCAATGTTACAAAACAATTCGTTTAATGTTTCTGAGCTGGTTCAGTCACCCTGGTTAGTATGGCCTATATCATCTAATGCATGTCAAATGCGTTTTCATGATACTGGTGCTAGCTACACACAGAATAGGCCTGATCCGAGGTTTACTGATGCCCGTACTGTCACTACATACTCTGTTGGTAAATTATGCAAACAATGGCTGCAACATTCGTCCCTTGATTCTGTTAAGCAACATTTGTCCCTCCTTTCAGGCAATATTGATCTGTCCGACTTTGTTTTGGGACCTCGTGGTCCCCGACCTAAAAGATTCATTTATGAAACATATAATGAACTCTGGAAGCTATCACAAATGGAAGCTGCTTCCCGTCTTCGGGAAATAGATCAAGCAAATGTGGAAAAGGTGCTTGCTGTTGTGGACAATAGTATTAATACCCTGTCTTCTCGCATTTACACTTTAGAGAATATTGTGTCCTCTGTTGTTGATATTGTACAAGATGATGTTTCTGTGTTATATCATGGTCAGAATCAATTGCGTTCGGTTATGCAGTTTGCATGGACTTTACAAACGCTTAAGTTAGGTAAAGTGCCTTGGCATTTTTTGAACACCTCTGCCTTGTTTCTACCTTTTAACTTAACTGATAAACAGCAATTTATGTCCATGAAGGATGCAACTTACACTCTATTACATATCGAAAAGGTGGATCCTTTGCCGTTCTCTGTTGCAGAACTCGATTCTGCTGTATGGCTAGTCCATGGGGTTATAGCTTTACCATTTTCCTTATTTGAATTTGACTCGTGCATGAAACATTATCCTGTGGGCCGTTACCGGCCATTGGGCAGTGCTTTCCTGCATGAACTCTGGTCCTTGCCTTTCATGTATAAATGCCTTCGGGACGGCAAGGAAGTCTTTCTCACGGGGGAGTACTGCGACTCGACTATAGGTCATTCGCTTATTTGTAAACACATTAAATTGCATGGCTCATGTAGCGTTTCCTCTCCTAATCTTGCTTGTGTGCTGAAAGGTATTCCTGCTCCTGTTATTTCTCCTACTTTCACTCTCCTTTCCAATGGTAGTTATTTACTTTTAAATAACGAAAACTGTTGTGGCCTGCAGGCTGGCATTCCTTACATTGTAACAGTTTCACACAGGGTTGTCTGCTGCAAAAATGTGCTTTTTCCTCCCCCTCATGGCAAGGTTGATATCTCTATTTGGCCTTCCATCCCTACCATGGAAGCAGATTTCAATAGACTGAGCAGAATAAAGGCACTATTATTAAACGAGGAAGTTATGCTCACGTCCGCCCGGGAGACATTCATTCTCCAGGTGGCGAGTACCCACAGTGAAATACAGGCCCTTTTAAACACTAATCTCCCCCAACATTTTGGGGAGTTAATACATCGTATTTTTAACGCATCTAACACTGAAGGCCTAGTACACTTTTTTAAGGTCGTTGGGTCGGGTTTGGTGTCCTCCTTCCAGACTATTTTTGGTGTCATCCCGGCTTTCATACATTCTATATTTTCCAGTGTCTTTGGCGGTTTCCCATTGATCCTCGCTTTAGCGGCTGGTGTCTTGCTCTTAATTTGCTTTCTGCGCAATGGCTGCTCCCCGATGGGACCTGCTCGATCCAGAACGCCTCCAGCTGCTCCGTGAGCGCCTTTTGGCCGGTTTTGGTGTCTTGCCATTGGCGACACTGAGTGTGTCATATACTCTTTCATTTCGCTTTGCGTATTTCACTTGCGTGCAACCTGTGATGACTTGTGTCCGCTGTCCTTTCACCTGGACTCTGGATTATTGCCTCTCCAATTCGTCATTGTCTGTTCCGGATTTTGTTCAGTTGATGGGTCCCTTAGAGGCCCATGAGCAGGACTGTTCCGTCGCTGGCTGTATGGCGCGTGCGGCTGCACTGGGGATTTTGGCGCAATGGGATATCTGGGCGGCTGCCCAGGATCTCCTACAACGAAGCTGTTTCAATTATCACGCAAGCTGTCCCGCATTGCTTCTGGATGCTCCCTTTGCTGAGGAGCATTCCTGCTCTTTGAACTCATGGATTGGATGGCATCTATGTTTTTGACGATTCCAATGATGAACTCTTGGAGGGTATGGCCTTTTTCTGCACTTTCACTTTCATGGATTGACCTGCCCTTCGCCGTTTGGGCGCTCCCTGTGCTCCGACGTCAATTTTCTCCTCTGATGGGCCTCTGTCCTGGCCGCCGGACTGTCCAGGGGAGGGTGTCTTGTGGATTGTTACCTGCCTTGTTATGTTGGCCTAGGCCTGGCTGCCATGCTGCTTTTCTTTGCGCACGTTACACTGAGCCGGGCCTTCCTCGCCCTTTGCTCGTGCCAAGTTCTTTTGCACTGTCTGCATTTTCTGTTGTTCACCTTTCTGGGCTCAGTCTGCACAAACATGTACAAGGTCGCATAACAATGTATTCTGGTTCTTCCTGAGATGGCCAGTCTCGCGCACCCAGACATAACATTATGTGCAATTGCCATGAAGGATTTGATATGCTTTTAATACTGTGGTTTACTGGCGCTTAACACACTTGGAGAAATCCCTTTCAGTGAGAAGAGCTATGATGTCCTGCTGATGTAATTCTGCATCTAGAGACTGAGGTATGGGGGTTCGCTAGTCAAAGCCCAGAGGTCTTCTATTATTATAATAAACTATCTTACTGCAAGGGGAGGGTGGTAATGTTATTTAAACGTTTATCCACTGAGCTCTGAGATGCTTTCCCCGTTTGTATTCTATGGAATTGTAACCATGCTGCTTATATTATTCATATGCATTATGCTATTAGTACTGACACGTGTACTGTACATTAGAGCACGTAAGTTGGAATAAACATTTTAACCTATCCAGTGTCTCTTCCTACGCACCTTGTGGACAAGTACGAGTGAGTGACGAAAGAGTGTTCTTGCTTCTGTGAGTCCTGAGATAAAGATACCGTGTTCTGGGTTGTCCAAACATTAGTACTTGGGTGCTAATGGGATGCTAAGCTAGTTGGGTTGGGGTTTTTGGGTGCTACGGTATATGGTGGCAAACCACTGTATTCCGGGGTCCCATTTTCCTGTGCATAGCTCTGTGTATGTGCAGAAACCTTATGACAAGGGTTGATCTGTATGGTCCTTGTGTGGGGGCCGGTGGTGTTTGGGTTGTTCTGTATGGTCCTTGTGTTGGGGCCGGTGGTGTTTGGGTTGTTCTGTATGGTCCTTGTGTTGGGGCCGGTGGTGTTTGGGTTGTTCTGTATGGTCCTTGTGTGGGGTCCGGTGGTGTATAGGGTTGTTTTGTATGGTCCTTGTGTGGGGTCCGGTGGTGCAGAGGAGGGTACTGTATGCTTCTGATGGTGATATGGTGGTGAGGATGGATTGTTCTGTCGACATGGTTCTAATGTCCGGTGTGGTGGTGCAGCGCACTCCGTTTTCCGCTTAGCTATGGGTTGTGCAACATACTTAGTAGGTGGTGTTTGGGTTGTTCTGTATGGTCCTTGTGTGGGGTCCGGTGGTGTATAGGGTTGTTTTGTATGGTCCTTGTGTGGGGTCCGGTGGTGCAGAGGAGGGTACTGTATGCTTCTGATGGTGATATGGTGGTGAGGATGGATTGTTCTGTCGACATGGTTCTAATGTCCGGTGTGGTGGTGCAGCGCACTCCGTTTTCCGCTTAGTGATGGGTTGTGCAACCTACTGTCCCGCATGCAGAGGGGCCTGGTCTTGCCACTGAACAGTTGCTGATTGATTCTGGGAAAAATGTGCAATTGAAGATGAGAAATAAGAGTGAGAGCTCCAGAAAGCCACCCATTTCCTTCCCAGTGAACAGCATGGATCCCGAATCAACCACCATGCAGGACTAGGCAATCTGGCAGTGCCGGATGGGCCGGTCTGATACGTCAATGTGTGGGCTGGTTTTTTGGCTCCTTGTGGGCCTCTTCCATGATTTGATAGTCCTGCTTTTACTGTTGATTTCCCTGATTTTACCACAAACATTTCCTGCAGCAGGCACACTGCATGCAGTCTCCCATACCCAGGGCCACTGGAATTATGCAACAAAGGAGGACCAAATTATGTGGCAGAGTTTACTAAATTATGCAGCAAGAAAATGCAAATTAGGCAACGTAATGTGGCACATTTTGTGATAGTTTCAGTTCATTATTTTGTCATTTTACACATTTTAACACTGTCTGGACAAAGGTTTCACCTCATTACTACTAGATTAACACCAAAATACAGTAATATGCCATACGTTTGAGCTGGAAGCAATTTTTTGGGTTAAAATGTGCAAATTATGCAGCAGATCATGGATTATGTGGCAAATACGACAAATCCTTTATTAGGCAAAGAATACAGTAGCCACATAATGCAGCTGGAATCGCATAATTACTGTTAAAACACCTCTACTGAGTGTCTTCAAAACTACCCTGATTAGGAGTGAGCATCACTTTTTTTTTCCTTTTAGGTACCTGATCCAACGGGTCACTTTGTAACTATCTGCTACAAGGAGGGCACCTTTATTTTGTTGCCCAGGCCTATTTTCTGTATTTTCTGTCCCATTCGGAGACATTCTAGGACAGGGCCTTGCTCTCTGCTCTTAAATAAGACTGCAGCATTGGCGGTGCTGCTGATGCAGATGACTGCAGCTCTGGGATAAGCCCCCCACCCCCACACTCTGAATGGTGCATGCCGCACCGCTTCATCACGCGCAATACTGCAAGCAGGACTGCATCGATTCACGTGCCCCATCAAAGCGCGGGATATTCTCAACCCCCGCCAATTAGGGAATGTGGGTCAGGCCGAGCCGAGCACTGCGGTATTCGAGGGATGGCTGCGCGGACTGCAGGCGAGCGGCTGCTGCATGAGGGGCCAAGGGACCCCGCGGCTCCCTCCCGCTCCTCCACCCCCGCATACGGCAGGCAACAAGAGAGTCTCAGCTCCAGTTGATGGATGGGGGGAGCAGGGGATGATGGGCCCCGTAAGGCCCGATGGGCAGAGGGCCGAGGGCCGAAAACAAGCAAGCTACGGAAACAGCCCTCTGCCCCATCCCACTCCCTTTGCCGTACCCCCTACTCCTCTTTAGCCATCCATTCAAGTCTTGCGTTACGGAAGAGATGAGGAAGGCGATGACGCTGTTCAACATGTACACGGGAGGCCCTGATTCAGATTAATCGCTCTGTGTGATCCTGGGCAAATCGCATTATCGCTTTGTGTGTAATTTAATTTCACCAATTTATGAGCGCTTAGAAACATGCTTTAGAACAGAAAAATGCCAGTGTGTAGCAATATAACATATCACTCACGTTTCAGAGGGGCCATGCGGGAGGAATTCCGCTAGTTCAGGATTTTCTGGGACTTGTAGCTGTGATATTATAACGAGATAAACACAACCTTCTCAGAATGCAAAGAAAAAGAACTTGGTGGACGAGCTGTTCTCACATGCGTATCGGTGACTTTAACGCGCTCATATCAGCACTGGATATATTCTTTAGAATGTAGCGCTAACAAATATATCGAGGCGCTGAAGGTTTGAACCTTTGGAAAGAAGTACTCAACAGCACTGTGGACTTCACTCCCACCACCCCCGTCTACTCCGAGCAGCATGGATAGGAGCACTCGGAGACGAGAGCTGGGTGAAATATTTTGTCAGCGGTGTGCAGAACCGGTTTCACAAATCGGCAACATGTCACAGACTCGCCTCCGTCTACCAAAGAAATGGAAAACGAGGACCTGCAGCCGATGGTCCTGCAAATAACTGTCAACTGTCCAGTTCATGGGTAGATACAGTCAGTAGCGGTCGGTGGTGGGAGTGCCGCCGGGCGCTGACGTGGGGAGGGGCAGGGTGGGGGTAATAAAACTACGGATTACGGCCGATTACAGGTAAATACACATATAAATAAATAAAACGAATTTCGTTTCTCGCGCTGCATCGCCAAATGTGATGCAGCGCGAGAAACGAAATTCGTTTTATTTATTTATATGTGTACTTACCTGTAATCGGCCGTAATCCGTAGTTTACTACCCCCCACCCTGCCCCTCCCCTGCCCCACGTCAGCGCCCGGCGGCACTCCCACCACCGACCGCTACTGGATAGAGTATCCCAGTACCTGGTCATGCCAGGTAGAAGCACGAGCCACGAACCTTGTGAACCTGGGCAGTGTCTATAGCCCAGTTTCGCTCCACAGGTGACCTAAGATCAGATGGATTTTACCTGTTTTGAAATTTGCAAAATTCTTTCGCCCCCTTCCCCTTCACCGTATCCTCTCCAGTGTGCCTCCTGATGTCCTGCAGCACCAGTGCTGGGGTCTATTTACCTGGGTTTCTGTGGAGTGCATGTGCACCACTGCAGAATGTGGGGCAGTTTCCATGAGCACCACTGCGGAATGTGGGGCGGTTTCCATGAGCACCACTGCGAAATGTGGGGCGGTTTCCATGAGCACCACTGCGGAATGTGGGGCGGTTTCCATGAGCACCACTGCGGAATGTGGGGCGGTTTCCATGAGCACCACTGCAAAATGTGGGGCGGTTTCCATTTTCGCTACTGCGGAATGTGGGGCTGTTTCCATGAGCACCACTGCGGAATGTGGGGCGGTTTCCATGAGCACCACTGTGGAATGTGGGGCGGTTTCCATGAGCACCACTGCGGAATGTGGGACGGTTTCCATGAGCACCACTGCGGAATGTGGGGCGGTTTCCATGTGCACTACTGCGGAATGTGGGGCAGTTTCCTTGAGCACCACCGTGGAATGTGGGGCGGTTTCCATGAGCACCACTGTGGAATGTGGGCCGGTTTCCATGAGCACCACTGCAGAATATGGGGGGGTTTCAATGAGCACCACTGCTGAATGTGGGGTGGTTTCCAGGAGCACCATTGCTGCATGTAGGACGGTTTCCATGAGCACCACTGCAGAATGTGGGGCAGTTTCCATGTGCACCACTGCGGAATGTGGGGCAGTTTCCATGTGCACCACCAAAGAATGTGGTGCAGTTTCCATGTGCACCACCACAGAATGTGGGGCGGTTTCCATAAGCACCACCCAGAATGTGAGACGGTTTCCATGAGCACCACTGCAGAGTCTGAAGCTGTTTCCATGAGCACCACTGCAGAATGTGAGGCGGTTTCCATGTGCACCACTGCAGAATGTGGAGAGGTTTCCATGTGCACCACTGCGGAATGTGGGGCGGTTTCCATGTGCACCACAACCGAATTTGGGGCGGTTTCCATGAGCACCACTGCGGAATATGGGGCGGGTTCCATGTGCACCACCGCAGAATGTGGGGTGGTTTACATGTGCACCACCATGGAATGTGGGGCGGTTTCCATAAGCACCACTGCAGAATGTGATGTGGTTTCCATGAGCACCACTGTGGAATGTGAGGCGGTTTCCATGAGCACCACTGTGGAATGTGAGGCGGTTTCCATGTGCACCACTGCGGAATGTGGGGCGGTTTCCATGTGCACCACAGCAGAATGTGAGGGGGGTTTCCAGGAGCACCACTGTGGAATGTGGGGCAGTTTCAGTGAGCACCACTGCGGAATGTGGGGCGGTTTCCACGAGCACCACTGTGGAATGCGGGGCGGTTTCCATTAGCACCACGGCAGAGTCTGGGGCGGTTTCCATGTGCAACACTGCAGAATGTGGAGAGGTTTCCATGTACACCACTGCGGAAGGTGGGGCGGTTTCCATGTGCACCACAACAGAATTTGGGGCGGTTTCCATGTGCACCACCACAGAATGTGGGGCGGTTTCCATGTGCACAACCACGGAATGTGGGGCGGTTTCCATGAGCACCACTGTGGAATGTGAGGCGGTTTCCATGAGCACTATTGCGGAATGTGGGGCGGGTTCCATGTGCACCACCGCAGAATGTGGGGCGGTTTCCATGTGCACCGCCACGGAATGTGGGGCGGTTTCCATAAGCACCACTGCAGAACATGATGCGGTTTCCATGAGCACCACTGTGGAATGTGAGGCGGTTTCCATGAGCACCACTGCGGAATGTGAGATGGTTTCCATGTGCAACTCTGCGGAATGTAGGGCGGTTTCCATGTGCACCACTGCGGAATATGGGGAGCCTTCCATGTGCACCACTGCAGTATGTGGGGCAGTTTCCATGTGCACCACAGTGGAATGTGAGGAGGTTTCCAGGATCACCACTGTGGAATGTGGGTCAGTTTCAGTGAGCACCACTGCGGAATATGGGGCGGTGTTTGGGGTGGTTTTCATGAGCACCACTGTGAAACGTGGGGCGGTTTCCTTGTGCATCACTGCGGATTGTGGAGCAGTTTCCAAAGTCATATAAGCGGGCTATTTCAACAAGATCTACTGCACCCACTGTGATTGGCCATTGTAAAGTCAGGGCTGGACTGGGATCTAAAAGCAGCCCTGGGAAGTGTTTAATGCCAACCCCCAGTTGCGCTACTTGAGGGGAGCCGACCATCACCAGGCGTGTTAGTGGTAAAGATGGGTGGAGAAGTCCCCAAGAAAATGCTTTAGAAATAGGACCACACAACTGTCCACATATATTGCCTGAAAAGACGTGTTATACAGGGACTTCTGGGAAGAAAGTCATGAAATATTCGAATACTTCAGGGTCAGGCCTAGCACCACAGGCATTATTTCACAGCAGCAGCAAATCATGTACTGGTCCTAGATGAATATTATGCACCACTTACTTCAAGGCTAAATAGCCTGATCTCGGCACTGACAGAATACCATACCCACCGCCTCACCTTATAAGATTTCCCTATGCCTGTAATTGTGTGAGGTTTAAGTCTTAATACACGGATATCTATGAAGAAACCGGGTGGTAACGGAAATTCCAGTCATCTGTATCCTCCCCATATATTTTACCAAATTTATTATCAGTGGCCTAAGTTTTTTTTTTTTTGTCATGGTTGATTTTTGCAATTTTATTGCTCGTTATGGTACAAGGGCAACCAGATTATGAGAGTCAAGAAAATTGTGGCTCTCGGAAGATTCAAGGTTGTCTTCATTTGTTGACCCGCTGCGAGGATCATCCTTCCAGCCAATGTTCTTCTGAAGATTTGTCTTCAGTTCATGCTCCCTTGTTAGTTATCTCAGTCTTTTAACAGCACCCTGATAATCCCGGGGCTTCCGGGGGCAGACTGCGGCATCCATGCCAAGACCAGTGCCGACAACTTACTGAAGACTATGGGCCTTATTAGCGGACATGATGCTCCCATCACAAATGTGGCGGATGCCCTGTCTGTAACATTATTAGTGTATTACAGCCTATGGTACTTGTAATACGGTGGATAGGATACCCGCCACACTTTGACCGAGTAATCCATCCACAAACTCTAAATAGGGCCCTATATGTGCCCCAGAGGAGACAAAGTGCTGCGTGTGCTGCCTGGATGCAATCCTCACCGTCAGGACTGCTGAGGCATCTCCACGTTAGCGACAGGCACATAGCACAGGCCACTGTAGCTCCTGCAGCACAGGGGAGGGGGAGGGCAACCCTTCAGAAGGCCCCCTATTCAATGGACATTCAATAAATATCTGTAAAATATAGGAAAACCAGGGGCCCCTCATCATTCTCCTGAGGGGGCCCATCATTTTGCATTCGGCCACTGGTTAGCAAACACCTGCGAGCTGCCAGAAGCACAAGGAATGATGAGCAGAGGGACGACTCTGGAATACAGCACGGAACAAAGTGAAACGTGGGCTTCTTCTACGCTTACCAAGCGCATGCCATGACTTGCTGGAAAGGGGTGTGACAAGCCTTATATCAAGTCCCTCCCAAGATGATGGTTTGTCCAATGGATGTTTTTCAAGGTTCCCATTCAAAGATGAAATAGAGCCTTTTTCCTGTGATGTCAGCGTCTGTTTAAATAAAAAATAAGGGAGGAAGTCACAAGAAGAAGATATGTCACTATGTATTTAATCTCCTTGCTACTGTTTTTGTCTCCAGGTTTTGCATTTGGATATTCTTCTGGATTCTAAGACTGGAATTCTTGCTTGGTTCTGATGCAGGTCGGTTTTGGTGCCTTGCTGATTACTTCAGTATAAATCTCCACCTTCAATCAACAGCTGCAAGACTACCAAGGAACTATTTCCAGTTTGTAGGTTTTTCTTCTTAACTGGTCCGTTGTAAGGCGATACTTAACACCTTTCACATATCCTATTCCGAGAAGGGTGACACTGTGCTACTGGGAGAAGGTACAGATCAAAAAAGTAGAGGGAGGAAGAAGGAGAGGTTCATTCAGCTTCCACGAGGTACTGGTTATCTACCAGAAAGCGGGGGGCGGTGGGGAATGAACCACATGAGTCTCAATACCAGAGACTCAGAACTTATTGTGCCAGAGACCCTCAACCACACTTTCAATGGAGAGATGCATGCAGAAGCACTGCTCAGGACTGTTTAAAGCCAAGCTCTAACTGTACCACCGAAACGCGTCGACGCCTAGTGTCTTTTTGTGTTAAATTTGGCAAAGTCAGTAGCTAGTCCTAGACAGGGAATTTACACCCATGCTTTGTGCTGTCTATATTGTGTCCAAATTAACATGTGTAAGACAAATTTGATTGTCTTGATTAATTCTCCTTCTTAGATATATGAAGAATTTCATCTAGAAATCAATGTGTTTTTTAAGTTTTTATAAAATTGTCCATGTGGATTTAAATCCCTGTCCTACATTTCTCCACACCATGATGCAAATGAAATGCATATTTAAGTTATAGGCCTAAAGACCGTACCTATAACCACGTGCCGTCTGGAGCAAAGTGTGCTCATTGAAGAAGACGGGTGAGTGCTTTCACTCACTAATAACACACTATCCGGGAAGCCCTGAAGTATAAGGCCTCCATATATATTTCATTGGTCCTGACGAAGGCTATAGACCCATAGGGGCTATTCCAGGCCAAAACATGTTGACCCAACCACTAGGTGTCATGGACCAGTGACTCATCCACTAAACACTGCTTTGTTTTTAGACTTATCCCTATCCTACTCTTTTCCCCCAATAAAGATTCACCTATAGGATAGGAGATAGTTTTATTCCACTCACCATTGTCAACATCCAGGCAGTCTCCCTCCAGGTGAAGCTTTTGTTGTCACTTGTAGAATGGTACACTCAATGACAAGACCCGATGATGACGCCATCCACCGAACCACACTAAGCAGAGATTACATACACCTCAGTCTGTGAACGTGTGGTTGAGGGTCTCCGAGACATTAAGTTCTGAGGCTCTGGTATTGAGACTTATGTGGCTCATCCCCCTGTCTGATAGACTACTCGTAGGAGGTGCCTGCTCTTTAGACAATTAGGAAGAGAAACTCAGCAAATCTCCTCAGCATACAGCCTTGACACGAAAGGGGGAACGTTTTCTTAATCCTTGGTCTTGGGCAGAGTATGATACGCCTCTATTGAGCTGAAGCTACAAAGAAAACAAATTCTGGAGAGGATTTGTTTTGACTAGCACTGGTAGAAGCCAGGGGCTGGTCTATTTTAGGAGGCTTTTCACTGATGTCATTTTTGTCCAAGTAGTGCTTATATCCAGCCACAGGTTGCAGGTGGTGGGCACCAACACTCATTTTTAGGGACCAAGCTTATTTTTTATCATCAGACATTTACCCAGAGCGAGAGAGAGAAGGGCAGAAAAGAAAAAAGGAAAATGTAAGAAAAAAAAAAAAAAGATATGAACAAAGTGAGTGATACAGCTTCAGCAACATCACAGTACACAAGCCCACACTGATCACCAGATCTGACCACACCCTCATCAAGGTCACCATACTCATCCCAAACTACAGAGGAAACACTATCTCCAAATATTCACAACGGGACTGCCACCAAATCTCAGAAGTATCCTGGTCTTCAAAACTCCTACACCAATGGCTTCAACACGGTAAAACTCCCTGAGTCCATTTCCAACTTCAACGCCTGGATCACCTCCTGGGTAGATACCCTGGCTCCTCTCAAAGCCACCAAAGTCACAAGAACTAGACCACAAGAAGCTGGTACACATTAGAGCTCAGGCTCACCACATGCCACAGCAAGAAATTTGAACACAAATTGAGACAAAGTCAGAACTACACCGTTAGGAGCACCTACAAATTTGCCCTCAGACGGTACCATCAGCAAATCAGAGCCTCCAAATAGTCCGGGCTCACTGACTGCATCGAAAGCAGCACAATTGTCAAGGAAATCTTTTCCATAGAGAAAGACTTCACCTATCTGGCATCAAGATTCACTAGCGTAACCCCCTTTCAGGACCTCTGCACCCAGTGGTCTCTATGCTTCAACAACATGATCACTAATATCTACAACAACTTTTTGCCCCAACCACACCCTTGCACCCTCGCAGCCCGCCTGCCCATCTCTATTAACACCCAGAGGACTACCCTGACTACCTGGCCCATCATCATCGCTCAAGAAACTGCAACAACCATACAGTCCATACACTCTAGAGCCCCTGTGGAACCCTGCCCTCACACGAGAGGGGAATTTGAATGGATGGATCTATGGTGGAAATTTCTGCATTTCAACAACAGCATCCTCACAGTTTGTGACATCGACGTTTCGACCCAGAGAGGTGCGTGATTGACTATTAGGCACGGCGGGTCTTCCTCAGGACAAGGCGATACAAGGGACAGCCAGAGTTAAAGGTCTTCAGGGAATGGTCCACCGTGGGTTGGATTAAAAAAGGCAATGACTGAAGTGAGGTCCTTGATGGTAATGAATCGCATCAATGGGGCAGCCTGGTTCTGTAGCTCTCCGGAGCAGCTCAGAGACTGAATAGCCTAGGACGTACCTCGACGTACTTGTGATAATCCTGACCCTACTCTCTCCACCCCACGTGAAATGGAAATTTAAAATCCCAAGCGGTGTGGAGCTTTATGTACCTAGGGATGGATGTCCTTTGAATGACTAATTTCAACAATTCGTACAGCACTGTATATATCTTGTTCACATTTAGCACTTTTTCGCACCCTTTTTCACCATATCACTTGAGCCATTAGAACAAATTGTATGTTCATGAACTTTGACAGCCTTCTAATGTCACCTTGACACCACAAAATGTAAAAGAATATATGGATTTATCTTTAAATACAAACTTTGATTGATTTATTTTTGGTGTGTTTTTGATTCACTGTCTTTTGTCCTTTTCTTCTCTTTCCTTTTCATTGATTATCACTGAAAGGTTTGAGTATTCTTGTTTTTATTGGTTATTATTCAGTAAACCAAGAATTAATTCTGTACCCGACATTCTCCACATTCTTGTACACCCAGGTTCTGAGGGGCACTGGGTCACCCCATTATACTAGATGTGTCATGTTGTGCAACATTATTCCCTACGCTGCATTACTCTATGCTATGTTGAGCTACGTTGGGTTGTGTTATGTATTGTTAAGTGTGGGCGATAGCAGGCACAGCATCACCTAGGCGAACAATGCCCTCTGCCTCTGTGCTGGCTAGCTTGAGGCTTGCGCGTAGCACACCGATACGCTCTTCTCTTGCGTGGGCAGGCCATCAGTGATAAGGACACTGAGGCGGCCAGCCATGTCTTGTTCAGACATATATCTCTTCAGAGAAGATGTAGGTGGGATTAGGCTCAGCAACGTTATCCTTTACCGCCTGCTGGTAAACGCCTCTCCAGGATGGTGCGCGACCCCCCTGAGTGGTAGCGATCTGTCTATCTGCCAGTACGCTAAAGAACCCACGGTCTCTGGAGATGGCAGGTGGCTCCACCTCAATCACCGCTTCCAGCACCGCCATCTGAAGCGCGCGACGCGTTGCAGGGGCGCAGCTCTGTTTGTAAATAGGGATTCGTCGGGCTCATAGATTTTCTTTAAGCATTTTTTTTAACCTACGAGCATATATGGCAATCCAAGCGCTACGCGTGCTAGCTTGAGAACATCTAAAATGAAATGTGTTAGAGAATGGACAGTACCTGGGGAGAAAGCTCAGCAGGTTGTTGACTTACACAGATGTCTGACTCATCCATTCACCAATCAAACGTCGCGCCGTGTATCGGATGCTGAGAATGACTCAGCCAGACGGAAGGCTTAAAATGCAGGCACTAACTACAATTATTTGCCTTCATTTTAAGCTTAGTGAAAGACTGTTGCAGGAACAAGAACCACACAAGGACAGTCTGAATATTTGTCTGAAAGTAAAACGTGAGATTTTGGGAAATGGATGCTAATACCTATACAATAATAATGTTAGTGATGTGTTCTACACGTACAGCATCATATAGGACTCCTGCCATTTCTCAGAGATTTAATTGGCCACAAAATGCTGGGCAATAACACTGTTATTTGAACTTTCCTTGCATTATGGACCCTTCATACCAGGGCCGTATTTCAAGGGTAGGCAGTTTTGTTTAGAGAACGGCGGGGCCGGCATCGGCCCGCCAAAAGTATGGCGGTCGTGCCGGCCCCCTCCTGCGACCACAGAGGCAAGCCTGCCGCGCACTTTGGTGACACGACAGGCGCGCCTCGCAAATCATTGGTCCCGGGTCCTGGGCGTGCCCCGGAAGTGATTGGAATCACTTCCGGGTCCGCGTTGGGATAGCGCCAGGCCGGTTAGAACCGGCCTGGCAGGGAAACAGTTAAAAGGCTGGGGAGCGCAGGAGTATGTCTCTTCGCTCCTCGCTCCCCAGCCTGCCACACCAGCCTCGCTAGGAGGCTTTAATTTCGATTTGTTTTTTCCCCTTTTGCAGGTATCGAGGCAGCGGAGTACCGCGGTTTTCGTTGGAGGACAGGCTTGGGGGGCCCTGAACAATCGGCGGCAATCTGCGGGCTGTGTTTTTCTGTCCCAGTTCCAGGTTTCGAGGCAGCGGAGTACCGCGGTTGCGGGAAGGACAGGCTTGGGGGGCCCTGAACAATCGGCTGCAATCGGCGGCAAGCGGTGGCTGCGACCGGCGCGACGGGAGTCTCGAGGCATCCCGGCAAGGCAGCAGAGGACGGCAGGTACCCGGTAGCGGTGGCGCTCGACTAGCGAAGGCGCGCACCCTTCCGGTATTAGTCAGGGGGGAACGAGTGAGGAATATTGATTGCGATACTGCGGAACCGGCTTTAGAGCCGCGTTCGAGTCCCGCCGTGGTCCGGCTGTGTTTTTTGTGTGATACGCTCGCTGGGGGAGATGTTCTGTACTAGGACTTATTAGTCAGCGGTGTAGTGGGGTTACAGGGAGCGTGTACTGTTCTTGCATCGAGCTCCGAACCCAGCGCTGCAGAGCCCCCTAGGAGCTCGAAGTGTGAGTTAAGCGTCCAGCGAGTGTCAGCACTGTAGCAGTGACTGATAAGGAGGGCAAAAAATGTATATGGCTGGGAAGGCAAAGAGGGGGGGCAAGCCCTCTCGTATGGAGAGCTTTATGGAGGCAATGCTCAGAAAGGTTGACGAGTTGGGGCAGGGTCTCGCTGATCTCAGGGAGAGGGTAGACGCACAAGGGCGGACGGAAGAGAGAGAAGAGAGGGCCAGGCGCAGCATGGTGCCCCCAAGGTCGGCTTTTCCTCCCCTACCCAAAAGGGTTAGGACTAACAAGGGGGGGCGGATGGAACCAAGGTTACCATTGTCCCCGGCCCCTGTTTCGCCTCCAGAGGAGGTCCCGCCCGCAGAACAGGTACCAGTTCCGCCATTTGCCCCAGTGCCAGGCCCTGCGCCCGTCCCGGTGCCAGCTCCCCAGCCCCCAATTCCCCCGGTGTCAATCCCCCAGCCCGGGGAAGGGCCCGGACCGTCAGGGGATAGCCCGCTTTTGCCGGTGTTGCCTAGTACGGGGGGGGAGGGCATTCCACAGGATGTAGTGTCCCATTTAGCAGCAATCCTTCCTTGGTTGGGGAAGGCAGGGATCATGTCATCAACAGTGGGGGGTAAGGACGTGGGCGGTGATCCACTTGCAGAGGCGATGCGAATAGTGGCTCAGTTTTATGGGGCACCAGTGGACAAAACAGTGGAGGGCCGGGGTACGCTGTCCCCTGTCATTTCAGCGGGGGGGGGGCAAGCCACTTGAACTCAGCGGGGGAGTACCGGGGAGCAGCCTGACGAAGGAGAAACCGTCAGGGTCAGCCGGGTCCGCTGCAGTAGGTAAGCTGATGACATTGCCAATGTTGAATGTGGGTGAGTCCCGCACAGAGCGGGAGAATTTGGGGAGGCATGTCACACAGGATGTAAAAGACAGGATTTGGTCGGGGGCTTATATTAATATGTTCTCTTTGCTTATTTGCGAAAAAGAGAGGGAAGAGGCCAGGAAGAACAAAGACTGGATGCTCCCGAGGGAATGGGCAAACGAACTTATGAAGTACAGGGTGGAAGAAAACTTGATGAATTGGATTAGAGGTTTTTCCATTTTCATGGCAGTCATGGCTGAGCGTTTCCCCAATATACAGGCAGAGATGGCATGTTACCAAAACAGGATTGTTCTCGCGCATGATAAATACGGGGGTGAGGGATGGAAGGAATATGATAAGAGCTTCAGGAGAACTAAAGCATCTGACACATCCCTATCGTGGGACCGCATTGACACAATTGCATGGTTAGACCAAATTGGCGGGGGAGTTCAGGATAGGGCCAGGAACCAGTCCTTTCAGGCCTTTCAGTCCTTTCGGTCACAGCCAAACACAGGTCCCTCCGGCCAGACAAACACCGGGGGAGGGCGCAAAGGGACATGCTGGGATTTTAATAGACATACTTGCACTAGACCGCAAGGCACGTGCAGGTTTAAGCATGCATGTTCCATCTGCGCGAACCCGTCTCACCCCGAGTCCAAGTGTTTTAAGAAGGCAAAGGATAGGGGAGGTAAGAAACAGGAGTGAGGTGCAGGCACATCACAAGGCACGGTCACCCATTGATGTAACGGCACTGACACCCTGGCTAAACAAATATCCTTGTCACTCCACTGCAAAAATGCTGCTAGTCGGTTTCAGGTACGGTTTTAGGATACCGGCACCTGATTATGTGGGGGCATCAGAGTGCAAGAACCAACTCTCGGTGCGAGCCAAACCTAGCGTAGCAGCGATGAAAATTGATAAAGAATTGCGACTGGGCAGAGTAGCTGGCCCATATGATTCTATCCCTGTTGAGAATTTTGTCTGCTCCCCTTTGGGCGTGGTCCCCAAGAAAGAAAGTGGAGAATTCAGACTCATACATAACCTGTCAGCACCCAAGGGAAGTTCATTGAATGATGCAATTGATGATGAGTTTTGCAGCGTGAGATATGCTTCTTTTGATCAAGCGGTGGAGATGCTCAGGGGTTTAGGCCCTGGAGCCCTTATGGCAAAATCAGACATAGAGTCGGCTTTTCGTCTATTGCCAGTCCACCCGTCTGATTTTCATCTACTTGGCTTTCAATTTTTAGGCAAATTCTACATGGACATGTGTATGCCCATGGGCTGCTCGGTTTCCTGCGCATATTTTGAAAAATTCAGTTCATTTCTGGAATGGGTTTTTATGGTTTAAATCTTTTATTGAATTTTCAAACAGACACCATTATAAACATGCAAGTATAGCTATCAAGTCGTCCATATCACGTAGCCGGGTGCTTAAACAGTCTCGTGTACATCTGCCAGCCTAAGTGGAGGCTCGTTTTAGAGCGGAGAGACCTTACATGCAATAAGGTGAAGCAGGGAAAGGGAAAAAGAAAACAAAAAAGGGGGAAAAAAAAGGGGAAGGAAAAGGGAAACAGTGTAAACCCCCCACCCCCACCCTCCCTCACCCCCCCTCCACCCATGTTCCATGTCCACTGACTAACCCCCCAATATTATATCTGGTCGCAATCACCTCTCTGGATGTGGTGTGTCTGAGAGACGCAAAAGACGGAGGTATCGGGGGCAGGTGACCTCGCGGAACTCAGAGGCTAAGAGGGACAGAAAAGGCTGCCATAGCTCAACATATTTAGACCCCTCCCCCGCTATTGTTAATGTCAGCTTCTCCATACCGAGAACATACCATAAGCGATGTAGCCATCCTACAAAGGTTGGGGTGTGAGAGGTATGCCAATGTGCGAGTATATTTTGTGTCGCCGCCCCTAGCGCGATTGCCATCTGTCGTCCTCTCCGGGATCTTAGTGGGTAGGTCAAAGGATTGGGAAGGCCCAGTAGGACATATGCTGGGAACCGGGGAATCTCCGTATTGAAGTGTTTATCTATTTCGTCTATCACCTGTTTCCAGTAGGGCTGAATGTGTTCGCATTCCCATAAGAGGTGCACCAGAGTTCCTACCTGTGCTCAGCCCCGCCAACATGTTGCCTCCCGTGTGGGATCCATTGAGTGAAGACGTTCAGGGGTGTAGTACCAGTAGGTTGCTACTTTCGTAAGAGTTTCAGTCAGCCCCATGTGATATGCGGAATGGCGAGCCCTGTAGTATATCCCGTCCCATTCTTTATGGCTGAGTGTTCTGCCCAATTCTCTCTCCCAGCGTGTCTGACCGGCGTTGTAGGTATGTGAATAACTGTCCTGAAGCATCTTGTACAGGTCGGATATTAGCTTCTTATCTGCTGTGCGAGTTATAAGCCACCGCTCATAAGTGGAGAGACTTCTATCGGCTATCGAACGGACCCGATCGTGAAGTGCCCAGTGTCGTGTCTGTAGGTAGCGGAGTCTTTCCGCCTCAGGTAACCCGAACTCCAATTTAAGTTGATGGAACGGAATAACTCCCTCCGCACCATACATATGATACAGAGAGCGGCAGCCCGCGGATCTCCATTGTGCAAAAGCGTTCGCGTCCATGCCCGGGCCGAATTCGGGGTTGTCTAACAAGGGTGTGAGCGGGGACGGAAAAGTGGTGAGACCATGTTTGGTATTAGTGTGGTCCCATACCTCTAGGGGGACTCGTGTGATATATGAGGCATAGAGATTGGGGGGTCTGTGTTGCTTACGGAGAAAGGGGACGTCCTGCAGGGGTCGGGCCGCTACTGCCTGGTCCTGGAATAGCCAGTGCTTCTCCGATTCCCAGCGACTCCATTCAACCAAGTGGCGCAGCTGGGCCGCCTGGAAGTACAGCCGAAGGTCCGGGATCCCCAGTCCACCCCTATCCGGAGGGAGCGTAGCCAACATTCGCTTGAGTCGTGTTTTCCGCCCATTCCAAATGAACTGAGCCAATTCTGATTGTGTCTGTTTTATCCAGCCCGTGGGGGATGGAGAGGGATAGTTCGGAACAGATAGAGGATTTGTGGTAAAATGGTCATCTTGACCGCCGCGATTTTGCCTAGCCACGAGAGGGGGTAGTGTTTCCACTGGCCAAGTTCTCGACGAATTTTCTGTCGGAGGCATGCATAGTTGTTAGCAACTATTGTCGGTAGAGAGGAAGCCAATTGGATTCCCAGATATGGGATCGTGTCCTTCGTCCACTGAATGGGCGACAGGTCCTGCAGATGCGCACGCGTGTGTTGCGTCAGGGAGAGATCTAAGGCTATCGACTTGTCCATATTTACCTTAAACCCTGCAACCTGTGCAAAGATTTCCAAGTCTGCTAGGCACGCTGGCAGCGCACGGCCCGGGTTAGACAGTGATAGTAACACGTCATCGGCGTAGAGACTAATTGTATGGGTATAGCCGCCGAATCTGATCCCCGTGATCTCCGGGTTATGGCGCACCCTCTGGGCTAGTGGCTCTATGTAGAAGGCAAAAAGGAGAGGCGACAACGGGCACCCTTGTCTGGTGCCTCTCTCAATAGGGAATCGGGAGGATGTGTGTCCGTTAACTCGGACAGAGGCTGTCGGAAATTTGTAGCAGTTCAGAATGTATGTGCGAAATTTCTCCCCTATCCCCACGCGTTCTAGGATCTGCTCCAGATAGGGCCAATGGACTCTATCGAACGCTTTTTCAGCGTCGATAGCGAGCATCATATATTCTCCCTGTGTACGCGCGGCCTTCTCTATGAGGTGTAGAGCCCGTTTCATGTTATCCGAGGTTTGCCTTTCCGGGATGAAGCCCGCTTGATCCGGGTCAATGAGGCTGTGCATGTGGGGCGCAAAGCGGGCGGCCAGGATCCCCGTGTACAATTTGAGATCAATATTCAAGAGGGAAATAGGACGATACGCTCCGCAGCTGGTCTTATCTTTCCCAGGCTTGGGGATCACCACTATGGAGGCCTCCAAGAGATCTCTTGGGATCGTCCCGGGACCGGCGAAAGAATTAAAAAGCTGGGTGAGGAGAGGGGCAACCATGCCACAAAAAGTCTTATAGAAGACAGCCGAAAAGCCGTCCGGCCCTGGGGCTTTTCCCAATTTAAGGCGGGCAACGGCAGCGATGACCTCTTCTATTTGAATGTCTCTGTCGAGGTAGTCCGCCTGCGTTTTAGTCAGGGCTGGTAGAGTGACTGAGTCAAGGAAGGCGGATCTGACCGAATCCTCTAGTGGGGCGCAAGCGTAGAGGTCAGTATAGAAATCGCGGAAGGCCTCCGCGATATCGCTATCCTCCGTCACCCGTCTGCCGTCCTCCCGTCTGATCTCCTGGACCCCCTGTTTCTGGCGGGACTCACGGAGTTTGTGGGCAAGAAGGCGCCCGCATCTGTCCCCGCCTATATAATAGGCATGCCGCAGCCGAAGTGCCGCATACTCTGCCCTATCCTGGTCAAGCGCTGCGAGCTGGTGCCGCACATTTTTCAGTTGACGCCAGACCCGAGGGGCTCCCGTCCGTTGGTGCATCTGCTCCAGCTCTCTGGTTTGTTGCGTGAGTTCGTCCCGCTTGTGCCGGCGCTCTACGTTCTCCGCTGCTGAAATGGCTATCAGCTCCCCCGTAAGACCGCCTTGAGTGCAGCCCATTGTGTCGCAAGGGTCGTGTCTGAATTAGCATTATGAGAAAGATAGTCTGTGATGGAGCGTTGTATGTGTTGAACCACCTCCCTGCGATGTAGTAACGTGTCTCTAAGACGCCATACCCTGAGGGGCTGTTGAGTGGGTGGTAGGGTGAGGGTGACCGTGACCGGTGCGTGATCTGAAAGGGAGGCTACACCTATTTCGACCCCCGTCGTGAGTGTATACACGGGTGCAGATGCTAGGAGATAATCAAGTCTGGCGTACGTTTTGTGAGCATTGGAGTAATAAGAATACTCCCGGCGTTGGGGGTGGAAACCACGCCACAGATCTCTAAGCCCTAGGTCATGCAGCCGGGTTAGTCCTTCTGTGGAGAGTGCGCCTGTTGTATGTGTGCGTTGGCAGGACCTATCCATAATATTATCGAAAACTAAGTTCAGGTCTCCCCCAAGAAGAATGTGTCGGTCAGTCGCGGCCGTTGTTTCAGTGAGGGCGTCGTGCAAGAATTGTTCTTGGCCTTCATTCGGGGCGTATAGGGAGCCAAGTGTGAGTGTGGAAGTGCCCAGAGCAAATCTATAAACCAATAGCCTACCCTTTATTTCTGCCTCTTTATGTAAGACCGTCCCTTGGAAATGTCGAGCCACCAAGATAGCCACCCCAGCTGATTTAGTTGGTCCTGAGGAAAAAAGTTGGGTTGGGAATTTCCGAGACCTGAGGCGGTGGCAATCCTTAGTTAAGAGGTGGGTCTCTTGCAATAAACATATATCTGCTTGGGAGTTTTCCAGACATGATAGAACCGCTTTGCGCTTCACCGGGTTATTCAGGCCTCGTACATTTAAGGTAAGTATTTTAAGCGTGTTGGCAGGCATTTATAGTGACCAAGGGACCGGTAGCGTAAGTACAGTGCCTCCGTGGGTACTACAGAGTCGGGAAGCAATCATTTGTATCAGGACATCTACGCTATCTCTAAGAAGAAAGTGGACATGGAACCCTCGAACCCCTACCAAAAAATCCCCCTCAAAATTACAATAAAAATAGAAATAGAAAAAGAGCAACATATTGTCCATCATCTTATGGTGAATGGAAATAAGGCAGTTGAGGGTAGTCCTGCGGAAAATCAGAAGGCTCCCCTCCCGCCCACGGCCCAGAACTCAAGTGAACATTGTTAACTGGCCTTTCGTGGCTACAACTTTCAGTCCGGTCGGGGTTCAGACAGCTCCGAGGAGACAGCCACGAGGGCCGACTGCTGCCCCTTTATTATCTCTTCAGGAGGAGGCTTCTTGACGCGGTGTCGTCGTCCTTGTTGGCGCCATCGGGGTCTAGGATCGGCTGCATCCATCGTAGAACTCTCCATGCCGCTCTCTTCCGCGGGTGGATCCACCCCTAGCAGTTGACAGGCCTCTGACAGCGAGCGCAGCTGGTGCAGCTTATTTTCTATGCGGAACACAAGGCGAAACGGGTGGCCCCAGCTGTACGGGATGTTGCGTTGCCGGAGATGTGAGGTGATGGGTTTAAATGTTCTCCGCTTTTGCAACGTGAGTGCGGACAGGTCCTGGTAGAGGACCGGTGCTTGATCACGAAACTTCAAGGGGTGCATCTGGCGTGCTTTCTGTAGGATGTCTTCCTTGGTGCGGTAATCTTGGACGCAGACCAGGATGTCTGATGGTGGAGCCGCTGGAGCCCGCGGGGGGCCTACTCTGTGCGCTCGGTCCAGGCGTAAGTCTGTCTCAAAGGGTCTGCCCAAGATGTGATTGAAGAGTTCCTTCGTGTATCTAAAAAGGTCTTTCGTGTCGTCGCTCATCCTCACCCCTCGGATCCGGATATTGTGCCGCCGAGAGCGGTTTTCCAGGTCCTCCAGGTGCGTCTGTAGGTCTACCTGCTGATCGTGAAGCCGGAGGACCTCCTGTTGCAACGCTGCGAGCTCCGTGTCCCTCCCGTCGCTTTTGTCCTCAAGTTCGGCAACTCTCTCACCGATCCCATCCATGTCTCTACAGACGTCTTTAATCTCCGTGGTGAATTCCCGCTTCAGCGTGTGGATATCCTCTCTGAGTGCTACAAACATGGATTCCAGGAATGCTTTGGTGATCGGTTCCATCCCTTCGTTTCGCTCGGACACAGGGTGGTCAGTGCCCATTGCCATGTCCGTTGTCTGCTGACCAGCCGGGGTTTTCGCAAACATGTCTTTCAAGGTCCTATCTTTGCGTCCCCGGGACGTGGACATATCGTGGCAAGGGCGGGCCCGAGTGCTACCCCGGGTAGCCGGACTCTCCCCCGTCTCCGTCTACATTGCCCTCTAAGCCTCGCTGCCAAGTGCGGTACGTGGATTCCTGCTTTCCCCGTGTATCTGGGGGCCTGGGTCCTACCAGTGCCTCCGCCGGAGTCTCGCAACTACTTCCTCTGTGTGTCGCAGGTCCCACTATGCCCGGTGTTTCTCCGATTCCCGGCACCGGTGCGTCTTTTGGCCTAGAGGCCGGCCGGGCAGGGTTACGTCAGGGGCCGTCTCTGCGCGGGCCCCCGCCGTAGTGGCTCTCCCTTTCCCCCAGCAAGGTCCCTTCAGGGAGCTCAGTGCCCCGTCTCCATGTCATCCAGGCCTTCCCTGCTGGGAACTCCAACTGCGGCCGTAGCTAGCTCTCTTATCGTTCCTCACCCCCAATGGGGCGCGCCTGCATGTAGTTCTCCCTCGGGACTGTTCTTTGGCGCCACCACTTTGGATGATGGTGTGCGCTACAGCACCTTGTTTAGTGGGAGCCTTTCAGTCGTGGGCGCCGGCGCAGCGATCCTCCCCCAGGTCCCGAGTGCCCCCGCTTGGCGTTGGCCTCCACTATTCCACTCCGACCTGCTCTTCTGTTGTCCGTGGGTGGTGCCCCCTCTGTGTCTCCCTCAGGGCTCCTAGTCTCTCTCCCCCTGGCGGGCTCGTCGATCGGGGCCTTCCCCACTGGGCAGCGAGGCCCGGACCGGGCCGCAGGCAGACCGCTGCTCCCCTCTCGGACGCTGTTGGATGGCAGCCGTCCCCCTCATTCACATGGCTGCGGGGTGGGTACTGTGTCTGCCCTCCGTGCCCCGTCGGGAGACTTCCAATCTCTTGGGCCGCGTAGGCCGGGACCCCTGGAGCGCGCTCAGTTCGGGCCTACCTACAGCCCTCCACGCACCGACGTCTCCGCTCCAGCGGTCGGTGGACACTCGGTCACTCCTCCGCTGTCAAGCCTCGCTGGGGTGTGGGCAGCGCCCCCGGCTACCCTCCGCTGGAACCGCACTCTGGGGTCCACTGTAGCACCCCGCAGGGGGATGGGCGCCGCGGGTCGCCCCCTCGCAAGATGGCCGGCGCCTCTCCCAGTCCCACTCACTTTCACCACTGCGTCACAGCCATAGCGGTGTGCCTGCCCCGTCGTCTATGCTCACCGCCGGTGCAGTCCGATAACCTCCACCTCAGCCGCTGCTCCGACTAGGGCTCTCAGTGCTCTCATCTCCGGCCGCCGGGCAGACCGCCCCGCCGCCGAGGATCTCGGAGCCTCGCTTCTCGGCCCCGCGGGCCGGAGGTCCCTGCCGTCGTTTTCACCGCTCTTGCGGGTGTCTGGCTTGTGGGCTCATCCGGTGCACTTCTCGCTGGTCACGACACCGGTGTTAGCGCCAGCAATAGCTTTAAACGGCTATTAGCCGGTGCTTTTAGCGGGCCGTCGGCGGGAGCTCCGGAGCAACACGTCCGCTCACGTCGCCATCTTGGCCACGCCCCCTGGAATGGGTTTTTAGACAGGTGACAGGGCACCAGTTGGTCATGCACTACCTGGATGATTTTCTTATCTTGGGGTCACCGGGATCCCGGGAGTGTGCGTGGGCGCTGCAGGAATTTTGCGCACTCATGCATGCTTTTGGGGTCCCCTTGGCCCGGGGAAAGACGGTGGGACCTAATACAACAATAGAGTTCCTAGGGATTGAGTTGGATTCCATACAGGGGTGTTTCAGGTTGCCCGCGGACAAGATCACCAAGTTCAGGGCAGCATTACAGCAGTGCTTGGTTAGGGAGAGGGTCACATTGCACCAGTTACAACAGACAGTAGGGCAGTTGAATTTTGCTCTAAGGATCATACCTATGGCAAGGCCATTTTCCCGATCCATCTCACAGGCAATGGCGGGGCTCAGGGAGAGACACCACCACACCAGGCTGTCAGCTGAGGTCAGGCAGGACATGCGGATTTGGATGGCATTCCTGCAGGACTTCAATGGCAGGGTAGTGTGGCCCGGTCCGCCCACTACTTCCGCGGAGTTAGGTTTAATGACTGACGCTGTGGGTAGTGAGGGATTTGGCGCCATACTCGGTACCGAGTGGGTGGCGCAGCGGTGGCCATCATGGTGGGTCGAGACCGGTTTGACGGGCAACATAGGTTTCCTAGAATTGTTCCCCATCTGGGTGGCGTTAACAGTGTGGCCAGAACAACTGCGTAATCAATCAGTGGTGTTCTGGTCTGATAACATGACGGTGGTCGAATGCATCAACCAACAAGCGGCACGGTGTAGGATGATTCTCCGTCTATTGAAGGAGATTGTACTGTTATGCATGAAGCTAAATATGCAATTTAGAGCTAAACATGTGCCAGGGGTATTAAACCATGCGGCTGATGCACTTTCTCGCTTTAAGATGCAGGTTTTCAGGGCACACCTCCCGGCGGCAGCGGAGTATGCCACCCCTTTCCCAGAACTACTTTGGCAGATTGGTGCCCCCAACTACCGGACCTCGTGGCAGCTAGCCTAGCACCCAGGACCAGGAAAGCATATGAAGGGGCGTTTTGGGCATATTGTTCCTTCTTGGGAAGGGACTGGGCTGAAAAGTGGCATGACGCGGGGGCACTCCTTCATTACCTGGGGTTTTTGAAGGGGAGGGGCGCTCAGCGGCAGCGGCTAAACGGCATGTGGCGGCAATCTCCTTTTTGCCCAAACTAGAGAGAAAGGGAATCCTACCAACAGCTTTATAGTGAAGAAGGCACTGAAAGGTTGGCAGCGCCTCCAAGGGTCTACCCCAGATACGAGGCAGCCAATCGGGGTGGAGCTGCTAACATCTTTACTGAGGACCCTCCCCTGATTTGCACCACATCAGAGGAAGTTCTGTTGTTCACCGCCGCCTTTTCATTGGCCTTTTATGGTGCTTTTAGAATTGGGGAATTGGTGGCCCAAAACAAACAAGATGTGCAAGGCGGACTGCAGTTTGACTACGTGAAGGTGCAGGGGGATGCTCTAACTATATCAATAAGGAAATCCAAGACGGACCAAGAAGCACGAGGGGACGGGGTAGTACTGCATCGGGCGCATGGCAATCCTTGTTGCCCCCTCTCACAGGTGGAGGCTTTCCTACAATCTAGACCTGATAACAAAGGGGGGCCTCTCCTGGTTCATGCTGATGGTATTCCACTTACACGGTTTCAGTTTAAAAGGGTCCTGGACATGGCAATACAGAGGGCAGGGCTAAACCCAAGTTGTTTTGGTACGCATTCTTTTAGGATAGGGGCTGCCACGGAAGCAACGGCTAGGGGTTTACCTAGCAACAACGTCCAAAGGATTGGGAGGTGGTCCTCCAATTGTTACAAGCGCTATGTGCGGCTACATATGTTGTGAGCAGGATAGTTGCCAGGTGCTGATGCGTATGTCTTTCTCTGATTTCATTTACAGTTTCTCAAACCTGTCACGCAGGGGGGAAACTGCGAACACCGCAACAACAGCACCAGGCAACACGAGGACCGTCATCATCAAAGCAGAGATCACAGGTCGCATGGATCATTGGTCACTCGTATGTGAAGCGTTTGTCTAACTTTTTCCTTACAGGGAGCTACAAGGCTAGGGCAGAGCGGGCAGGTTTTAGGGTATCATTTCATGGGAAGGGGGCCTATGCTTGAGCCAGTTTAGGGGTTTCACATTGGAGCTATTAAACAGGGGTGGTCCCCGTCCCAGTATTATTATCTTGCACCTTGGGGGAATGATCTGGCAAGTCTCGGTAGAAGGGGGCTAGTGGAAGCAATAATATCAGAAGTGAGTTGGTTAGCCAAGACATGCCAGGGGTGTACCATTGTGTGGTCCCAAATGATTCCAAGATCCCAATGGAGGGGGAGTCTGTAAGAGCGCTGAATCACTCAGTGAGGAGAATAAATAACAAAATAGAGAGGCTCTTCAGGGCTCCTCGTCTACAGACAATCGCCCACGGGTGTATCAGGGGGGAGTCGTGCTTCTTAAAAGACGGGGTCCACTTGTCAAGAGTAGGCAATGAGGCGTTCCTAGAAAATCTTCTAGCATGGTTTTGTGGTCTTCAGGGGCAGGGTATGACCTCCTAGTGAGCGCAGGGGGGGCCAGATAGTCGGTTAACTATGCTGGCCTGTGGCGGTAAGGTCATGATTGGTGAGCAGTACATTTAAGGTCCTTAGAGGGCGGCGCCATTCTTGAATGGGGTCGCCCAAGTGGGAGGGACAGGTGGTCTCTCCTAGAACTCCAGGGGCAGTTTACAGCCGGTTGGCTGGATGGGTGCGGGGGAGGGGGGAGTCACGCTTTCCCTAGGCTGGTTGGCCACCCCGCACGTGCAGAACTGCAAGGGCCCCTTTATGGAGATGATATACAGAGCGTACGGGGGTAACCGGGGGGGGAGTACCCTCACGGTAAACGGGCCCTCTGCGCATGCGCACTCCGGCTGGAGGGCGTGGTTAAAATTTGATAAGGATCTGACACCAGTTAGTGACCTTGCCGTAGGCCCAAATAGGATACGCAGAAAAGTAAAATGCTGTGATGATTATTAAAGATATGTTAGATTCGGATAGGAAAACCTTTGTATTAGAGTCATGTTAAGGTTAGCCAACTGACATCTGTACTTATCAATTGTAATCAGTGTAATGCATAATTTTCTGCGTAAATTTGTAAATTTTGTATATATTAATAATGCTTATTCATTTTGTTTAATACATACGGCCGGGGTTTTACGACCCCCACATCCAAACCTTTCTCATGTCATTTGATCAGGGTCCAGTTATGGGAGGAGGGGGTGTAGGTAGTACCTGGCCATAGAGAACGGCGGGGCCGGCATCGGCCACGCCAAAAGTATGGCGGTCGTGCCGGCCCCCTCCTGCGACCACAGAGGCAAGCCTGCCGCGCACTTTGGTGACGCGACAGGCGCGCCTCGCAAATCATTGGTCCCGGGTCCTGGGCGTGCCCCGGAAGTGATTGGAATCACTTCCGGGTCACACGTTGGGATAGCGCCAGGCCGGTTAGAACCGGCCTGGCAGGGAAACAGTTAAAAGGCTGGGGAGCTCAGGAGTATGTCTCTTCGCTCCTCGCTCCCCAGCCTGCCACACCAGCCTCGCTAGGAGGCTTTAATTTCGATTTGCCCACCCACCGTCCCCTAAAGCAAAGTATTGGGGTTTGTGAGCAATGTATGATAATAAACAAGCTGGTATAGGTATCTGGTTATAGGTTTATCAAACTTGTGTTTGTTTTTTTTTTCAACAACTGATTCTGTTCATAGGTCTTCAATCGTCGTATTTAATGCTATTCCTAGGTCAGGCGGTAAGGTCATGATTGGTGAGCAGTACATTTAAGGTCCTTAGAGGGCGGCGCCATTCTTGAATGGGGTCGCCCAAGTGGGAGGGACAGGTGGTCTGTCCTAGAACTCCAGGGGCAGTTAACAGCCGGTTGGCTGGATGGGTGCGGGGGAGGGGGGAGTCACGCTTTCCCTAGGCTGGTTGGCCACCCCGCACGTGCAGAACTTCAAGGCCCCTTTATGGAGATGATATACAGAGCGTACGGGGGTAACCGGGGGGGGGGGAGTACCCTCACGGTAAACGGGCCCTCTTCGCATGCGCACTCCGGCTGGAGGGCGTGGTTAAAATTTGATAAGGATCTGACACCAGTTAGTGACCTTGCCGTAGGCCCAAATAGGATACACAGAAAAGTAAAATGATGTGATGATTATTAAAGATATGTTAGATTCGGATAGGAAAACCTTTGTATTAGAGTCATGTTAAGGTTAGCCAACTGACATCTGTACTTATCAATTGTAATCAGTGTAATGCATAATTTTCTGCGTAAATTTGTAAATCTTGTATATAGTAATAATGCTTATTCATTTTGTTTAATAAATACGGCCGGGGGTTTTACGACCCCCACATCCAAACCCTTCTCATGTCATTTGATCAGGGTCCAGTTATGGGAGGAGGGGGTGTAGGTAGTACCTGGCCATAGAGAACGGCGGGGCCGGCATCGGCGACGCCAAAAGTATGGCGGTCGTGCTGGCCCCCTCCTGCGACCACAGAGGCAAGCCTGCCGCGCACTTTGGTGACGCGACAGGCGCGCCTCGCAAATCATTGGTCCCGGGTCCTGGGCGTGCCCCGGAAGTGATTGGAATCACTTCCGGGTCACGCGTTGGGATAGCGCCAGGCCGGTTAGAACCGGCCTGGCAGGGAAACAGTTAAAAGGCTGGGGAGCGCAGGAGTATGTCTCTTCGCTCCTCGCTCCCCAGCCTGCCACACCAGCCTCGCTAGGAGGCTTTAATTTCGATTTGCCCACCCACCGTCCCCTAAAGCAAAGTATTGGGGTTTGTGAGCAATGTATGATAATAAACAAGCTGGTATAGGTATCTGGTTATAACAAGAACCACACAAGGACAGTCTGAATATTTGTCTGAAAGTAAAACGTGAGATTTTGGGAAATGGATGCTAATACCTATACAATAATAATGTTAGTGATGTGTTCTACACGTACAGCATCATATAGGACTCCTGCCATTTCTCAGAGATTTAATTGGCCACAAAATGCTGGGCAATAACACTGTTATTTGAACTTTCCTTGCATTATGGACCCTTCATACCAGGGCCGTATTTCAAGGGTAGGCAGTTTTGTTTATAGCTTTCACCCTCAGCTGCAGCCAATAACATTAAATAGGACCTTTCCTAAACCTGAGCAGCGCACTAGACCCTTTCAGCACTAACATTTGTTGTCTGAGATGGAAGGCTGGGACTCCAATGACCCCCGCAGACGGCTTGGTTGCGCAATAAAACAGAGCAGCCAAGGCCTTGCTTATGGGGGTAGGGGCATTGTGTAGACGACGCCACATAGTGTAACAATAAATGTGGGTGTCTAGAGAAGGCAATTTAAAAACAACTTTTTAATAAACACAATAAAATAATAGTATAGTAAAAACACACTAATTGTGGTAGTTTCAGTTCTCTAATATTAACCATTACGGTGTATTTTAAGACATTTAATTATACGCAGGATCCATGGTCTGCAGGTGGTGGACCGGTTCGGCTTTGGCTCTTCTCCTAACAGTAAGAGAGCAATGGCAAAGCCGGTGGTCTGGCTTATAAGTGAAAACACATACTCAGCATCTCAAAGATGTCGTATCCCTGAAGATGTAGGCATTGAATGGATGCGTTTCCAATGTAGGTGTTGTAAAGTCTGTGATCCCAAATGGTGCTAGTCTCTTTTCCTGTGATGTCATTTCCTACTTGGGTCTTTTATAAGGAGGCATTGCCTCGAGGTGCAACATTGCAATGCATTTGTTCCCTGATTTTTCATTGCATTCCTCATCCACTCAGCAGCCTTTTTGTCCCGCAGTTTTGCTCTAGTTTTGCGGTAGCAGGAATTCTTCTGGATCTCCCAGATTGTGGAAGACTGATGCTGGGCTCTTTCTCAACCCTGATTCAGGGTGGTTTTTGTGTCTCATGTATTATCAGTCACAGGCAATCAAGAAATGCCAATATTGCCAAGGAGAGTTTTCTGCTGCCCTTTGTGGCTTTTCCCCTTAAGGAGACACTTGTCCCCTTTCATGTGTATATTACTGTGCAAGGTGGCACCATGGCTACTGGCAAAGTCACTCTTTCTGTGGGCAACCAAAAAGGACATTTGCGAGACCTTCACTGCATCTAGTGCTTGACACACATAGATGCTGTTTCTCACTCTTCTTTGCACTCAGTCAGTCAGTCAGTCATACTCCCTTTAATTTACAAGCACGTGCACGATAAATTAAAAGGATAAAAGTAGAAAAATGTAAAGTGATGTTGCCTCTGTGACATCAGGCAGACATAGGTTTGCAATAAAAAGGTAAAGTTGTGTATGTAGCAGTGGGCAGTCGTCTAGAAATGGTTTAATGCATAGTGTTTGTACAGTGCAATAACAATCCACCCTCAAAGGCACACCAGCGTTAACAAATTCTTCTCACAATTAAAAGATCTGCCCTACTGGATTTGTAATTACTTTTCGTGATAAACAGATGGGACCTATGGCAAATAATGAACCAATCCGTCCTATAGCCTTTATCACTGAATTAACAATGCAACCCACTCAAACCTACTCTATTATGCATAAGTTTTCCCATAAAGCAACCGTCAACGAACAGTTATAATGTTACAAATATAGGGATTATCACGGTTCACATATTCTACTCCCAGTGTTTCTCTGGGGTGGTAACCAACAACAAAAACCTGTGGTAATCTATAAGACTCCATGTAACAAAACGCCTGCCTACGGGCTTTAACACAGGTTAAATCAAAGCCTTTATAGGCCTATTGCCTTTAATATATACTTTTCACAACAATTAAGTCAGGCCTATTGCCTTGGTCGTAATATTACATAATAATCAGCCTTGAGTATTCGCATGTTGCCATTAGCAGCTAAAGTTGTACCGTACTGAGCATAAGCTTTCCCAAAAGGCAAGATGTGCAGTACAAGCACTCTTTTTTAGAGGAAGCACTAACCTTCTGCCCAATCAAAAGCTGCTAGTGCGTGATATTAATCAATATCTGGGTGGAGCTTCAGCCTCTTTCTCAGTACTGTTTTTAATATTTCTGAAAACTGCTTTTTTCCTAGCGATCACATAAGGATGTACACAGTACAGCTGCGCTGTCAAGCCAGACCTAAAAAGCGTCCATCTTATCTTAAGAGAGGTCAGCAGTATGGATAGCTCAGGAGCTGGTCACCTGCTGAAAATGTTTGCCTTTAAAGTCTATATAGGTACTGTTTAGGTACTATGGAGAGGGCCCACAAGTTGGAGGGCCAAAAAATACCTCTATGAGATTCACTTCTGAACCTCACCACAAAGTGTTAGGGCCAGTCATTATTGGGTTATTTTGCAATTTAATCTGAAGTCTGGATCCAGCCCAACCAAAGTTAACCCCACCGGGACAAAAGTGATCACAGTTTGTACAGGACAATTTAGTTTTCTGGGCCCTACTAGGGTACCAAGATCTCCTGGTACCCCATGTTGAAGTCCCAGGAGTCCTTCACCCCTTCCGAAGCACTGGAATTTCTTATGGCAGTTTAACGTTTTAGGAGTCACCTAACTCTATCCGTCATTCAAGAACCAGGACATTTTGAACCATGAACGGTAGATCCCAAAACATCACTCGGATAGGTTATAGTTGGCCTTGACCCTTGTCTTGTTTACACGTAAACAATGCACAGTTGCTCAGTAGGCCTGGGCGGTGAACTCCGCTCCATTTGCGGAGTTTTCTGCACTCTGTGGTGCTCACGGGCAGCAGAGTTTGTTTGCCCGCTCGCCAACGGTAAATTGGCGAGAGCGATCTGCCGCTCGGGTAGAATTTTTCCCAGAGCGGCAGGAATATCAGCGCGAACAGCAGTTCGCGCCGCACTCCGCCGCTTGCGGAACTCTGCAGAGTTTTTTTTGTCACTTCGCGGAGCTCCGCATAGCAGAACTCCACCGAAGATCAACAGGGAACAAGAAATGTATAGTGTAATTCCATGGGTCAGACAGCACATATGGCTATACAAATTATCATGGGCTCAAGATTCTTCACTGGACTGGACCACAGACTACAAGGAATCCAAGCACCCTCAGCCGTCCACCCTGGTCTCCAGCAATTTACAGTTAGTTCCCTTGTGCCACACCCCCATTCGAGTTTAAACTAAAGCGCGGGTAGAAATAGCAGTAGGCGTGTTCACAGGCTGGTGTTTCTCCATAGCAGAAAATTAAGGAGTCACAGAAGGCCTTCAATTGTTATAAGCTATAGGCTATGAGAGTGGACAGGGAGCAGTGCTTAATTTGTGAAAAAATAAGTGCCGGGCCCTCGTCAGGAGGCTACTGCAGCTTGCACCAGCCCATTGCTCCTGTCAGTGCCGCCAATAACAGAACCAACACAACTACTAACCATGAAACCCTACAAGTGTGAAAAATCTGAATATTCCAGGCCCCCAAAGCTGTAGGATTGGCTTGGAAGGCAGGTAATAGCCATTTTAAGGTATATTGAATTAATAACCAACTGTTGTAGTGCTCGTCTCCATATTTGACAAACGTCACCACTATGTGGCAGACTGTCATATGCACCAGTGTTGACAATTAGGCGAGGGTGCCGAATGCGGGAAACCACCGGCTCAAATTAAGCACTGGAGCAGAGGGACCGTCACTAAATTCCTGGCACCCTATGCACCGGATCCGCAGCCCCCGGTCCCTGTCCCCAGCACTTATGTAAGTTTCCTTGCAATAGACCCTCTTTCACAACAATCCATTCCAGGTCACTCTAAAGTGCGGGTTCAAATAGCAACAGGCAAGCTCACAAGTCAGTGTTTCTTTGGAGCAGCAGATTACTGCTAAAATATTCAGTGGGCTTTGTTCTACCTGTAAAAGAATGCGCAAGGGCATGGAGCAAGAGTAAAACAAAACACAGGAGCACAGCTACAAGCCAACAACGCACAAGGGCATGGAACACGAGTAAAACAAAACAATGGAGCACGGCTACAAGTTAACAACGCACAAGGGCATGGAACACAGGTAAAACAAACCTACTGGAGCTGGCTACAGGTGAACAATTGACAAGGGTATGGAACACGAGTAAAACAATACTGGAGCACGGCTACAAGTCAACAACGCACATAAGCATGGAACACGAGTAAAACAAAACAGCGGAGCACAGCTAGAAGCGAACAATGCACAAGGGCATGGAACACGAGTAGAAGAATTCACTGGGACAGGGCTACTGAAAATTAACAAAAAATGATATACTGGTGCATGGAACACAAGTAAAACACAGTGGGGTGGAGCTGCAAGCAGGAATGCAGGTACATGAAACACATGTAAATGAAAACACAGTAGCATGACTGTAAGTAAATAATGCACAGGGGCACGGAATCCAAGTAAAAGAAACACTGGGGCATGGATTGAAGTAACAGCACAGGGACGTAAAACAATACACTCTGGTGTTATTGTAAGTAATGCACAGAGGCATGGAACACAAGTAAAAACATAGAAAGTGGAGCATGATTGCAAGTAAACACTGCACAGAGGCAAGGAATGCATGTAAAACAAGCATTGGCACAGCCAACAGGTTTTACCTAGGCAAGCAGGTGCATCCTAGCAAGCAGGTGTACTTAGAACATCTATAGAAACCCTTTCCTAGGTTTAATGTAGATCACAGGAAAATATTATACTTATTGTCACAAAGAAAAGGTTTTGAATCACTGTGGCCTGATGACCCTGTTTAAAAATACACGAATGACTTAAAAACAGGATAAAGATGGAACGAAAGCACAGCCAGAGTAAAGTATCAGCCCACCAGCACTGGCACTGAAATGACGCTTTTTAGGCAGACGTTTACACGAGACCCTACAAAATACCATTACTCACAGTGCAAGAGAGCCGATTGCTGGAGTGGCCTGATCCCTGTCCCATGCTATTTGTTGTGTTTGGAGAAAGCATAATGTAAATGACAGTTGAACAAATTAACGGATGAAGAGGGCTAACTCAAATCGCATCTTTAAATGTATACGTGTGCATGAGGCTTGCAATGCGTTGAAGCTGTCTCTAGGCAGACCTAACAATGCATTGGGGCATGACCACAAATAAATAATGTGTGCCTGGGACAGGAATACAAAAAATATACTGAGGCATGACTATCACTAAACAATTTACAAAGACAAGTAGAACAATACAAAGGGGCACAGGTGCAAGTAAACAATGCACATTGGCTTGGAACACAAGTAAACAGTACACAGTGGCTTGGAACACAAGTAAACAGTGCCAAGTGACTTGGAACACAAGTAAACAATGCACAGTGGAATTGAACACAAGTAAACAATGCACAGTGGCTTGGAACACTAGTAAACAGTAACCTGGAACACAAGTAAAACAATGCACAGTGCCACGGCTGCAAGTAGACAATGCACAGTGGCTTGGAGCACAAGTAAACAATGCACAGTGGCTTGGAACACAAGTAAAACAATGCACAGTGGCACGGCTGCAAGTAAACAATGCACATTGGCTTGGAACACAAGTAAACAGTACACAGTGGCTTGGAACACAAGTAAACAGTGCCAAGTGACTTGGAACACAAGTAAACAATGCACAGTGGAATTGAACACAAGTAAACAATGCACAGTGGCTTGGAACACTAGTAAACAGTAACCTGGAACACAAGTAAAACAATGCACAGTGCCACGGCTGCAAGTAGACAATGCACAGTGGCTTGGAGCACAAGTAAACAATGCACAGTGGCTTGGAACACAAGTAAAACAATGCACAGTGGCACGGCTGCAAGTAAACAATGCACATTGGCTTGGAACACAAGTAAACAGTACACAGTGGCTTGGAACACAAGTAAACAGTGCCAAGTGACTTGGAACACAAGTAAACAATGCACAGTGGAATTGAACACAAGTAAACAATGCACAGTGGCTTGGAACACTAGTAAACAGTAACCTGGAACACAAGTAAAACAATGCACAGTGCCACGGCTGCAAGTAGACAATGCACAGTGGCTTGGAGCACAAGTAAACAATGCACAGTGGCTTGGAACACAAGTAAAACAATGCACAGTGGCACGGCTGCAAGTAGACAATGCACAGTGGCATGGAGCACAAGTAAACAGTGCACAGTGGCCTGGAACACAAGTAAAACAATGCACAGTGACATGGCTGCAAGTAGACAATGCACAGTGGCATGGAGCACAAGTAAACAATGCACAGTGGCTTGGAACACCAGTAAACAATGCACAGTGGCTTGGAACACAAGTAAAACACTGCACAGTGGCACGGCTGCAAGTAGACAATGCACAGTGGCTTGGAGCACAAGTAAACAATGCACAGTGGCTTGGAACACAAGTAAAACAATGCACAGGGGCACTGCCAGTGGCGGTGCGTCCATTTGGGCGCTGGGGCGTTGCCCCACCTGCCACTAATGCCACATGCCCCCATGGCCCCAGGGCCCATTCATCATTCGTTCAATCTCGTTCGTTGCGTTCTAATGTGTTGTGTTACTCGAGTCGAGTCGTGCGTGCCGCGCGGCTGTTCCGGGCCGGCACCTGACCCCGGGGCACGCCCACTTGGTGGTGACTGACAGACAACAAGAAGCAGTTGACAGTTGTTGTCTGTGAGCGCAGTAATAGTGCGCATGTTCAGTTTTGGGCATGGTCACTATTACGACCAGCCCGAACATGCGCACTACTACTAGCCGCTGCCTTCCCCTTAGGAGAGCGAGGGACCGAGGGTTGCTTGCTTCATTTGAGCAGCCTCGGCCCCCCCCCCGGTCTCCTAATGGGCGGCGGGCATCTCTGCTCTTTAGCCAATCCCTTTCCCGAATCTGTCACAGGGGGGGGTTCCTGCCCTATGATGAGTTATGAAGGGGTGGGGTAGAGGCTGCAAGCAGGCGGCGGGAAGTTCAAAAGTCGATTGTGGAATTTGTGCGCAGTTTAAAATACAACTTTAATTCATTACAGGGCGGTCTGCATTTTTCTAGCTCTCTCGGACTTGAACTTCAGAGGTCTGCTCTCTCTCGTGTCTCGTATCCCGCTGGCTGGACTTGCCGCGCTCTGCTGTGCTCAGTGCTCCCAGCCGTTCTGAAGAGACACTTCGCAGACTGGAGGAGGTGTCTGTTTACTGCGCTGCTAACCGCAGGACTGTGTGGAGGTGGAGGCCGCCATTTGATCTCCAGCACTTCAACTATGGAGACAGATCTGAATGGTATTTCGGGCCTGTAGTCAGAGCGAAGACAGAAGCCCTGCTGACGGGACAACACCCCTGGAACCTGGCAGGCTAGAACAAGCCCTCGGGAAGGTAAGCGCCATGGGGAAGCTTGGTAGTGCGTACAGTATAGTGGGCTCTGAACGAATGTGGACTTGTTTCGCCATAGTTGCCAGTTGTTATGTTGGCGGTGTAGACCACGCAGACACAAGTGAGTTGCAAGCTACTCTTTATTGTATGTGCCACCTCTCGAACATTCATTGCGCCCCTACTTCTGGGAGAGTTTGCCTCCAATCATGCGATCCCGGCTACATCCTATCCCAAACGATCCTGTTCTTTCCCGCACTTCCTATTCAGGCTCTGGGCAGGAGTTATGAGCCAGCACGTGGGAAGGCGGAGTGAAAGTAATGCGTGAGTGCAGGGCCCGAACAAGACTCACCTGGGCCATGTGTCCACTCCCACTCCCCGCTGGCGACCCTTAGCCCGGGTACAAACCGCATCAGCAACTAGGCCAGCCACTTCTGCCCCCTGGGGTAGAAGTCGCAGTGCTTAATGCACCGCGGGTCCACTGGGAGTTCGCTTGCTCACCTTGGCCCCGTGGCTCTTACAAGAGCCCCTGGGCCACTCTCACTGCTGTGGCCGCTACCGTAGCCTACGACTGCTGCCACCCTGACTGGAGGCTGAAGGCTAGAGGCGGGAGACAGGGAGCACACCCCAGTCGCCAAGTCACCCCCCAGATGAGAACGTGACGGCAAGCGAGCGATGAAAGCATGCAGCGGAGGTTACAGGTGGGCTGTGAGAGGGCGTCCTCCTTTGGCCTCCAGTTACCGACTCAGCCAGCTCCGGCTGCTGGCGCCTCCCCTCATCTCGATCGTCTCATGTCTCACGTAACTTAAGTAATGCCACTGATGTTATTGGTACTGGATGCCAGGCATACTTTACTTTCAGGTGTGTTTGCTTTCCCAGGTGAGTGAGGGCACTGAGTTGCACAGTGACAGAAATAGACACGAAATGTGAATGGGACGAACGATCACATGGATGGATGTGTGATGTCGATGGGTATTGTACGACGTAAAACATTATTTGAACTGATGCGGGCCTTTGTTTGACTTGACGTGTGTTATATAGTGTGCTGCGGCGAAAAGTATACTGTTCTATATACAGGACTGCGACCTGTGTTTTGCCTTATATCTGTTAATGAAAATAATCTGTTGCTTGTATATAACCGCAATCCCTAAATGACAAGGCACTCTGTGTAACAAGTGATCGCTGCAGGATAGGCCTAAACCAGCTGGCATGTCCCCCCATCTTTCCCGCTCTTACATTGTATTCCTCCGCATTTTCACCTTAGAACATGTTGATATGTTTGTAGGGTGTCCTGTAGAGTGGTGGTCTATGGGATCAAATGCTGCAGAGAGGTCAACAAGTACAAGAATAGAAGTAAAGTGTGTGTGAATCGGCAGAGGTTATAAAGTTAGATAGGTGAGTGAAGGCAGCGTCTGTGGCGTGCAGCATCCTGAATCCAGATTGAAAGAGATGAGGAAGTCTGAGTAGTGAGGAAGTATGTTAAACAATGCTAGTCATTCAAGAACGAGTGAGTCAGGGAAGATAGACGTCTGGGCGTGAAGGGTCATCAATGTTATTTTTTTAAAGGGTTTAGAAGACAACTGCAGAGATTTGAAGCAATGATAGGTGGCTGTGTTGAAAGGATGATAGAAAAATGATATCATGCAAGATAGCAAGAGAGAGGAGGGTGAATGGTTTGGTGTTCTGGGAGTTGAATTGGCCACACTGTGCATATGAATGCTTAGCAGATTTGAGAATGATAATTAGCTCAGTGACAGATGGGTGAGAAAAGGCAAAGTAGTGTGACAGAGAGTGAAAAGTGTGGGCAAAATGTAAGCACAAATAGGTGGGCCTAAGGAAATGCCAGGTGTGTTCTGATATCTAAGCCCTTTGAGGAGAACTCTGATGCAAAGTTATTAAGTGAGAGGGAGGAATGTGAGACTGATGTGCAAGGGATGAAAGAAGAGCAAATAACTGCAGAAGTCAATCATTAAAGGTGGAAGATTAACATTAGGCCCTGATAGAAGATTTGATAGACCTGAGGGTGAATGTGAGGGCATGTTTGTGTATATCAAGATGTGCTCTAGTTTTTTTTTTTTTTCCGTTTATGGAGGAGTGCACATATTTTCCCTTTAAAACATTGATATTGATTTTAATTTGAAGCTGGTTTGATATAGGTTTGATATCATTTTGAATTTGGACTGATGGCAGGACTTTTGTTGGTTACCAAGAACTGTTTTTTCAGCTTAAAAAAACAAACCTAGCTTACCTCGCCCAACCAAACAAGACTGTGCTTGAGTGCAGTGCAGCGAAGGGTGAGTGATGTCTGTGTGAGTGCAGGTTGAGCAGTGTGCCTGTGTGAGTCCAGGGTGAGTGATGTGGATGGGTGAATGCAGGCTTAGTGATCTGTCAGGGAAGGGGGAGTAATGGGTCTATGAGTGCAGGGTGAGTAGTGTGCCTATGTGAATGCAGGGAGAGTGATGTATCTGTGCAAGTGCAAAGAGACTTGTCTGGCTACTCCCAGAGATGTGTTCGCCAAGCCACCTCTTTATCAAATTTGCTTGAGAATGCACCATTTGCACACTCTTTTTTTCAAAATTTTCTCGGGGGGGGGGAAATCCCTCCAACCCCCCCGTAGATGGTTCAGGCACGCTCGCTCGCCACAGTGCAGTATTTACGCCCCACCACTTTCAAATGTCACCAGCCGCCACTGGGCACTGCTGCAAGTAGACACGGCACAGTGGCTTGGAACACAAGTAAACAGCTCACAGTGACCTAGAACACACGTAAAACAATAAACAGGGGCACGGCTGAAAGTTGCACAGTAGCTTGGAACACAAGTAAACAGTGCACAGTGGCCCGGAACACAAGTAAAACAATGCACAGGGGCATGGCTGCAAGTAGATAATGCACAGTGGCTTGGAGCACAAGTAAACAATGCACAGTGGTTTGGAACACAAGTAAAATAATACTCAGGGGCAATATTAGAGACATGATGAAAATTAAGATAAAATAATTGCAAGTCAAGTCATAGGCAGTGATGTATAAGGAATTAATTAGTGTATACAACGTGCTAATTTAAATCTGCATGATATAGCTATCTATCTTAACGGGTTCATTTTGGTTGCAGTGATGGAGTGACCTCATGACGTATAGAAAACATAATTTGTTAAATAACCAATAACCGAATGAGGGAGATCATAAGGGAAAGATAGCTGTAACGATAGCAACTCAGTGAGCAGGTACAAACCATAGGTATCAAACACGAGATAGGCCAAAGTTGTTTGTGGGCATAATTGTCCAGGATACGCCCATCAACTAAGGTGGAAGAAGATTAGAGAATACACACATAAATCGGACTGGTCACTGGGGGCATCAATCAATACAGATGATGTTATCGAATAAGGTACATTCAGATGTTACTGTATACAAGTCGTGGATAATAAGTGAATAAATCCCAATTCAATGTAAGACTAAACCGAACAATCATATTCAAATGGAATTCAGAGCCTCTCTCAATATGCAAAAAGTGAATCCTGGTAGGGAACACGAAGTGCTTAGTGCACAGAAGACATATATTATACTGATATAATGAAACAGAGTACTATAAGGTTTATTGGCTTTGAAATGCGTTAGGCAGAATTAAAAAATAAAAAACATTTTGCTGAATGTATTAGCTGAACATGGTTAATGTAAGATTGAACCGAACGATCGTATTCAAATGGTATTCATAGCCTCTCTCAATATGTAAAAAGTTAATTGCGGTAGAAAACACAAACTGTGTAGTGCACAGAGGACATGCATTACAGTGATATAATGAAACAGAGTACTATAAGGTTCATAGCTTTATAATGTGGTATGCAGAAAGAAAAAATGTTGTGTGGCAAGATTGTTTTTAATGTGTATGTATTGTCTGTATTCTTGTAGCCCTGAAGAAGTCTTGTGTAGGAGACGAAACGTGTAGGCTACATTCGAAGAAACCCTTTTTTATAAAAAGAAGAAAGAGAAGATTCAAATAAAAAGAATGTCTTAAAGAAAAAAGAATGCAGTCTGTGCATTAACTTTAATCAAAGAATTGACACCAAACATGTTGATATGATAAATTGAAACATTCACTGTATACAATAGTTGGGGTGTGCTGATCATCTTAATATAATATAGTGAGGAGTCAGACTCCGGTGTGGAAGGTTAGGGAACTGATCTTCCTGATCGTTGCACCACCCATAATTGAACTCTTAAGAATTCACTAAAAGTGATAGGTGCGGTTTGCTGTATCTTAATCCCACTCCTTGTAAATCACAATACACAGGGGCACGGCTGCAAGTGATCAAGGAACAGTGGCTTGGAACACAAGTAAACAGTGACCTGGAATGCAAAATAAAAAACAATACACAGGGCACTGCAAGTAAACAATGCACAGTGGCTTGGAACACAAGTAAACAGTACACAGTGACCTGATACACAAGTAGAACAATACACAGGGGCACGACTGCAAGTTAACACTGCACAGTGGCTTAGAACATAAGTAAATAGTGCACAGTGACCTGGAATACAAGTAAACAATTCACAGAGGCACGGCTGCAAGTAAACACTGCACAGTGGCTTAGAACACAAGTAAATAGTGCACAGTGACCAGGAATGCAAGTAAACAATTCACAAAAGCATGGAAGACAAGTTAAACAATGCACAGTGGCACGGCTGCAAGTAAACAATGGACAGTGACTTGAAACACAAGTAAATAGTTTAGTGTCCTGGAACACAAGTAAAGCAATACAAAGGGGCAAGGCTGCAAGTGAACAATGCACAGTGGCATGGAACACAAGTAAGCAATTCACAGGGGCACGGCTGCAAGTAAACAATGTACGGTGGCTTGAAACACAAGCAAACAATTCACAGAGGCATGGAAAACAAGTTAAAACACAGGGGCAGAGCTACAAGTAAACAGTGCCCAGTGGCATGAAACACAAGTAAACAATTCACAGTGGCATGTAAGACAAGTTTAAAAAAAAATAAAAAAATTAAGAGTTTTTTATAGCGCGAACTAGACCCGAAGATATCGGGTATCAGAGCGCTTCACATAGGAACAGTTTCGTTACATGAGGACACATTCATTTTTGTTAGGCACGGAGAGATTAAGTGATTTGCCCAGAATCACAGGATGTTGAGCGTCATTGCCGAGACTCGAATCTGGTTCCCCAGCTTCGAGGTCAACCGCTCTAGCCGTAAGGCTACATCAAGTTAAACAATACACAGTGGCACAGCTACAAGTAAACAATGCACAGTGGCATGGACCACAAGTAAACAATGCACAGTGGCATGGACCACAAGTAAACAATACACAGTGGCATGGAAGACAAGTTAATACACAGGGGCAGAGCTACAAGTAAACAGTGTACAGTGGCATGGAACAAACAATTCATATTTGCATGGAAGACACGTTAATACACCGGGGCACAGCTACATGTAAACAATGCACCGTGACATGAAACACAAGTAAACAATTCACAGTGGTATGAAAGACAAGTTAATACACAGGGGTAGAGCTACAAGTAAACACTGCACAGTGGCATGGAACCCAAGTAAACAATTCATATTGGCATGGAAGACAAGAAAATACACAGGGGCACAGCTACAAGTAAACAATGCACCGTGAGATGAAACACAAGTAAACAATTCACAGTGGTATGAAAGACAAGTTAAACAATACACAGGGGCCTACTGCAAGTAAACAATGCATACGAGTAAGCAACAAGTATAACAATACACTGGGGCATGGCTACAATTACACAATGCATAGGGGTATGGAACAGAAGTGGAACAATGCACGAGAGCATGGCTGCAAGTAAACAAGACACAGTGGCATAGAACACAAGTAAAACAATACACCAGGGCGTGGCTGCCAGTACACAATGCACAAGGACGTGGGACACAAGTAAAACCATACACTGAAACATGGCTGCAGGTCAACCGTGCACAGGGCTATTAAAGACGAGTAAAAGCCTGCACTGGGGTATGACTGAAAGGAAACAGTGCAGTGGAGCATGGACTAGAAGTAAAGCAGTGCACCCCAGGATGGAAACGGTGTACAGAAACGTACTTGGGCAGGACACCATGGGCCAGATGTATCAAAGGATTTAACCCATTTTGTGTCTATGGGAAAATGTGTTCGTACATATGGCCCTATGTACATTAATTTGTGGCCCGAGCACTGAGGTTGCAGCAGTGCAGGTCTTTTCTGAATACTAAGCATGTTTGGGGCTATTGCAGGGGAAGGTACAACACCTGTGACAGTTTCCAAATAGAGCTTGGAGTCCTCGATGCGAGGGCACGGATCCCCAATGAGATACTGCGGGATCTGCATACAGTATTAGACTGTGAACGTCATGCATGCCTCTAGGCACTAAGGTTTACCACCTCCTATCAGATGGTTACAGATACTATTCCCAGTCCTGGATTTTGCGTGATGGCCTAAAGCATTTTTGGGTGTAGTTGTCTTGTTTCGCTTTTATTGAACTAATTGGACTAACACCTGTATTTAATGATTTGTAGGTGAAAAGCTCAGGACTAGAGGCAGTGCCTGTACGGACCTTGAGTAATTTGTACAGAGCTATATTATCTTGTGATAGAAAGCAGGCGAAACTGCCTCGGACGATCACACTGTCCTCGCCAGGTAGTGGGTGCGCGGTCTGCAATGTAGATATTATGGTGCTCTTTTTAGGGTATGTGCACATACCACATGGGATCAAACATAATACATACATCCATTGTCGGTCAGTGGAATGGCCTATGGAAGGGTTGTCAAACGCTGGCCAAGGAACCCTGATCCTTGCAGCGCTCTCGGGATAACCCATGACCATGTATATGATTCCCATTTCCATTTGTTTTATTTATCTGTATTTCATGAAACCTGGCATGGATCTGGCCCCTGTGGACCCTGTGGACCAATGGTGGACCGCGCTGTTGAATGATTCTGATGCAGTCTAGCTCCCACTAAAAATTCTCAACTGCTTTTTTGGAAATGGAAGCCTAGAGCGGAGCTTCTTGGGACAGACATGAACAATAAAGAACACCTATCTGGTCTGGACCTGATAAAATCGACTACCACAACTTTTCCATCGCCATCATATTTTGATCATGCAGCATGAGTTAGGTGGGTTGGAGGGAAAATAGACCCCAGCCAACTATTAGATGATTTAGCAACTTAGCAAGTTTGTGATCCCTATACCTGCATCCATCCACAACTTCCAGTGGGCTTACAGCCAGAACATTGCATACCATTGGTTGGCCTCCATGTCAATCTCATTTGCTTCCTTCTAATTCAATGGCTTTTCTTTCTTTTGTTTGCCCCTCCTATGAAACATAGCTTCTTTACCATCATTTTGATTATATGACTTGGATCTGTCCACTCTTCACAGTCAGGCAAACTACTCTTTTAGGTCTGGCACTAGCCAAGGCTTTTTATTTTTAACAAAAAAAATTCTACTATAGGTACATTGAGGGCTTTCAGTCTGCCATTTTCATCCATTGGTCTATGCTAGTGTCACTCACATTTTGCTTTTTCCCACCGTATCATTCAGGTCAGCCCCGTACAACAATTGGCTTACCTGACTGAGTAGCATCATTTTCTTACCTGCACAAAGTGCACATCCACAGAAAAAGAAGTCCCTTTAGTGCGAGGGACTACTGGAGCTATATGTGCTTCTAAATTAAAAATATATATATTTTGGCAAGGGTCTGGCGGATCCCACAACCCTGCCAATGGGCAGCTTGTGTTTCACGTGTCGTCATACAAGAAAAATCCACAAACAAGCACTGGCAAAACTAAAAGGTCACCAGCCCATACCAAATCAATGGGCAGTTTGTGTGTCACATGTCTTCATACAAATAATGTTCACAAAACAAGCACCAGTAAAGCCAAAAAGTAGACAGCCAATGCCAGACCTATTGACTTTGTCAATGCTTGTTTCTTTTTCTTTCACCATTTCTTGCTAATACATGTGTTTTTTTTCTCTCTCCCTCCTCTGCTGCTTTCTCCATCAAATACCACGTCCACATAATCTGTGGGGCTCCCTCCTCACCCCCACATCGTCAATTGCTACACAACTCAGGGCACATGGAATACGGCAGACGGGAATTCCGTCACGTTTGTGACGGAGTAACCTGTCCGCCAAACTCTAAATCAGGCCCTCAGTCTTTTTTTGCTTTTCATATATGTTTTCCTCCCCCTTGTTTCAAGCTCCTCCATTGCTCACCCATCAACTCCTGGTTGCTCCGCCTTGGTTCATGGACTTCTCGCGCTACCCCCAGCCACTCCTCCGCTGCTCCCAGTCCAACTCCCACACATTGCAGTACCTAAAATACATATTCTTTTAAATATATTTTTGGAGAGCTCGGCAGCGGCCATTTGCTGCTTGGGCGCACTGTTTTTTTACAAGTGCTTCCCTGTATTTTAAATTCTTCTGTTTTTTTTGTTTACTACTCCAAGTGACGTCTGCCATTTTATAAAGGTAAATAAAAAATAATAAAAAATCCTGCTGCCTCATGCCACCTGTGCAAAAACATTGCCACTCTATACCGCCATAGCATTATTACGCTTTATGTACGTTTATCCACAAACACTTAATCGCTCTCTTGTTCTACTTTTTTTTGCCGTTGCTGCACAGCACTGGCAAGAACATAACCCCAGAGTAAGATGCTTCACAAATTGGAATTCCCGTCGGTCCTCAAAAAGAAGTTTGTGCAGCAAATTAAATTCCGCTTCATACTCAGAATCGTGGTCTAAAAGTTGTATTCCTGCAGAGAAGTCGCTGCCCAGCTTACTGGCCAGCTCTTCATGGATGGGCATGGAAATGAGGTGCAGATGGAAGGCATGCCAGCGTCCAATACGAAAAAGAATGAAAATGACCCCACACGCTGGAAAATGGCCCTGCGCACGGTGGGAGGGAAATGGTAAACAGGGTGCCAACGTGTGCGCGCAGCGCTTGACATAAGCAACCAGCAATTTGTGACAGCGCTAATAGCTCCCAGAAGCGACACCGTGCCACGCGAACGGTGAAAGGGGTTGAATGTAAAAGAAACTCAGTGCCTGTTTAGAGAACGAGTCCCCGCGGATGGCGAGTGAAAAGAAGACAAGGCGTCATAATCCAGCGAGCCAACAAGCCTGGGGCCGCTGCCATCAAACCCTGGCACCCTCCCGGCGGGCCCTGGCTCCGGTCCAGCACTTCACGGATTCCCGCGCGGCCGCCATGATGCCAGCACGCGGGATGAACGCCTCGCTGCCAGGGATCAAACTGGCCCACATTGACGACGGAAGGCGGGCATCGGTGCCACTTTCCGTTAAGTGCACCTAATTACACTGTCAGGAGGCAACCGGGGCGCTCTCATTAACGTGGTCACGTGAGTGTTTTGTTCAGGTGAAATTCAGCGTGAATCCACGTGGGTCGTTTTCCCTATTTGCTGGCATCTGATCAGACCCCAGCTACACCTGTGTTTTGTTTCCATCTTGAACCACTTCCAGCAACCCAGAGCGCCAGGGACCTATCACCCGGAGCTATTTCTGCACCAGGATTTATCAGGGTTGTTTCTGAACAATGCTTGGTTAGTCGTGGCTGTTTCCGTTCTGCGACTGGTTAGTCGTAGCTGTTGCTACACAATGATTGGTCAATCGCCGTTTTTTTCCCAACAAAGTCACAACAATCAGGCACCAGGGGCTTCCGTTGCACAGTCAACAGAGACACAGAAGTGTTTCTGGACAATGATTGGTCAGCACAGCTGTTTCTCCACACAGATTGGTTAGGTGTAAATGTTTGAGGACAACTGCTCACGCGCAGCTAGTTCAGCAGAACAATCGCTCCCCCACAGGTGTTTAAGCACAACGCCCCTGTTCAGCAACCTTTGAAGATGCCACCATGTCTCCTTGTGGCAAAAAATGGCCTTATCTCTACTCTACTCTTTTAATAGGGAAGATGGTGGATACGGTTGGCGTCACGCTTTTAACGCCTAGTCTTACGTAATTTGTTATCCCTCTTCTCATGAGGTCCCATATGCCACAGTGGTTGTGTCATGGAATATGCTGCTGACATGGAATGTTCTACCTGTGGAATGTGGGCGCGCAGCTTGACGCTTGTAACGCCTGGTCTCATGTTCTTTGTTGCCACTCTGCTCTTGAGGCCCTGCATGCCATGGTGTAAGGCAGCCATGGAATGCAGTGCTGTCACGGAATGTTTAACCTGTGTACTTTGTGCATGTCAGTGTTGCCTCCTGTACCTTGGGGCAGCTGAAATGAAACTGAACTCTGACATATTTCTCCTGGTGGAGTCAAAGCCTTACACTCACACCTTTAGCTCTTCTGAGGCTCCTGGTGGGTACCCTGTGTTACACTCACACTTTTAGCTCTCCTGAGGCTCCTGGTGGGGTCCCTGTCTTACACTCACACCTTTAACTCCCCTGAGGCTCCTGGAGGAGTCCTTGTCTTACACTCACACCTTTAACTCCCCTGAGGCTCCTGGTGGGGTCCCTGTCTTACACGCACACCTTTAACTCCCTTGAGGCTCCTGGCGGGATCCCTGTCCTACACTCACACCTTTAACTCCCCTGAGGCTCCTGGTGGGGTCCCTGTCTTACACTCACACCTGCTCAAGAAACCCTCAGCAGACCCCACGAACCTCAAGAATTACCGACCCATCTCCCTCCTCCCCTTCGGGGCCAAAGTCACCAAGAAGATCGTCAATGCCCAGCTAACAAAATTCATCGAAGAAAATGCCATCCTCGACCCCTCCCAGTCCGGATTCCGCAGCAACCACAGCACCGAGACTGCTCTACTCGCCGCCACAGACGACATCCGCACCCTCCTCGACCAAGGACACACGGCGGCCCTGATCCTACTCGACCTCTCTGCAGCTTTCGACACCGTCTCCCACCGCACACTCACCGTCAGACTCCATGAGGCCGGCATACAGGGAACCGCCCTCTACTGGATCCGCTCCTTCCTCACCGGCAGAACCCAAAGGATCAGCCTACCACCCTACCTCTCCAAACCCACGGACATCAACTGTGGAGTACCCCAAGGATCATCGCTCAGCCCCACGCTCATCAACATCTACATGGCCCCCCTCGCAGCCATCGTCAGACAGCACGGACTCAGCATAGTATCCTACGCCGACGACACCCAGCTCATCTTCTCCCTCACCAAGGACCCCATCACCACCAGGCTCAACTTCCAGGAAGGAATGAAGGACGTCGCATCCTGGATGAGCAGCAGCTGCCTGAAGCTCAACTCGGAAAAGACAGAGGTCCTCATCCTCTGACCCTCCCCCTCTGCATGGGACAACACCTGGTGGCCAGGGCCGGACTGGCTACTGGGCTTTCCTTGATAAACAATGCAAAACAAATGTTTTAAAACGTAGGCTTTAAAGCTATTTGTTTTGCATTGTTCATTTGGAAGCGCCTGCAGCTCCCCAGCAACAAAATCGGCCCCTCTGCAGTGAACCTGGGCCCGACCCTGCCATCCCAGCAAAAAACGCCCAGTAGCCAGTCCGGCCCTGCTGGTGGCCCACCACCCTCGGCAACCCCTCCACCCCCACGGACCACGCCCGAAACCTCAGCATCATTCTCGACTCCTCCCTCTCCATGACCCGTCAGGTCAACGCCGTCGCCTCCAGCTGCTTTCACACCCTCTGCATCCTCCACAAGACCTTCAAATGGATCGCCCCCAAATCAAGGAAGACCATCACCCACACACTCATAACCAGCAGACTGGACTAAGGAAACGCCCTCTACGCCGGGATCAACAAGTCTCTGCTCCACAAGCTTCAGACCATACAGAACACCGCAGCCAGACTCCTCCTCGGCATCCCTCGACACGAACACATCACCCAACACCTGCGTAACCTCCACTGGTTCCCCGTCGAGAAGAGAGTCACTTTCAAGATGCTCACCCTCGCCTACAAATGCCTCCTCAACACCGGCCCCCGATACCTCAATGAGAGAATCTCCTTCCACGCACCCAAGAGAAACCTCCGATCCGCCAATCTTGCCCTCGCCGACACCCCGCGCATCCGCAGGGCCAGAACAGGTGGAAGAGCCTTCTCCTACATCGCGGCCAAGACCTGGAAGGAGCTCCCGATCAACATCAGACGCGCCCCCTCCCTAAACATCTTCAGGAAGACACTCAAGACCTGGCTTTTCGACTGAACGGAGCTGCTTACTCCCCACCCCGGCGCCTTGAGACCCTCACGGGTGAGTGGCGCGCTTACAAATCCCTGATTGATTGATTGATTTAACTCCCCTGAGGCTCCTGGCAGGATCCCTGTCTTACATTCACACCTTTAGCTCTCCTGAGGCTCCTGGCGGGATCCCTGTCTTACATTCACACCTTTAGCGCTTCCGAGGCTCCTGGTGGGTACCCTGTGTTACACTCACACCTTTAACTCCCATGAGGCTCCTGGCGGGATCCCTGTCTTACATTCACACCTTTAGCGCTTCTGAGGCTCCTGGTGGGTACCCTGTGTTACACTCACACCTTTAACTCCCATGAGGCTCCTGGCGGGATCCCTGTCTTACATTCACACCTTTAGCTCTCCTGAGGCTCCTGGCGGGATCCCTGTCTTACATTCACACCTTTAGCTCTCCTGAGGCTTCTGGTGGGTACCCTGTGTTACATTCTCACTTTTAGCTCCACTGGGGCTCCTGATGGGCCCTGTCTTACACTCACACCTTTAACTCCCCTGAGGCTCCTGGCGGGATCCCTGTCTTACACTCACACCTTTACCTCTACTGGGACTCCTGGAGGAGTCCTTGTCTTACACTCACACCTTTAACTCCCCTGAGGCTCCTGGTGGGGTTCCTGTGTTACACTCACACCTTTAACTCCCCTGAGGCTCCTGGCGGGATCCCTGTCTTACACTCACACCTTTACCTGTACTGGGACTCCTGGTAGAGTCCTTGTCTTACACTCACACTTTTAGCTCCACTGGGACTCCTGGTGGGGTCTCTGTCTTACACTCACCCTTTTAGCTCCCCTGATGCTCTTAGTGGGATCCCTATTTTACCCTCACACCTTCTACTCCTCTGGGGCTTCATTTCTGCCTTGGCCGTGTCTTACCCTCACATCTTTAGCTGCACTCGGGCTCCTGGCGGGGTCCCTCTCTCACACTCACATCTTTGGCTCCCCTTAGGCTACTAATGGGTCCCTGTCTTACACTCACTTCTCGGTCTCCACAATGTTAAAAATGAAACTATAAGTCTCAAATTGCAGCATGCTGTTGACTAAAATAACACGAGTGAGTGAATGAAGGCGGTTCATAAGAAATCAAGCCACTTGGCGGTTTGAACACATATAACGATTCAAACATCAGCCATGTAAAAGTGGTCACAGCGTGTTCCCTTATCAGACATGGGGGGTTCGGGTTATTTAGAAGCCCCCCTGTGACTCCTACTCCCAGCCTGGGCATGGCTGACAAGAGTTTCTGGTTGCCCATTTCCCAACTCCGTTCTTTCTTTCAATAAAACCGCAGCACATTTTTCCCGGCTCCCCCGTTGCATAAAGCTAATCTTGGCCAGAACCAGGGGCATCAGCTCACACCTCCCAGCAGGCCCGCCCCTGACTTAGAAGACCTCTGCTCTATATGGTCATAGAACTCGGTGACTTGCAATAGCCTTATAATGTATGCAGTGATATAGCCAGTGCGTCATCATCCCTCCTACAAGGAAGGAAATGGACCCCTGGCCGTCGTTTGAACTGTGAGATACAGCAATAATCAGGGTTCAGGGAGCCCCACAGGCTTCTGGGCCCCGGTGCCACTGCACCTTCTTCACCAATGGAAGCTATGCCCCTGAATGTATGGCAGGGGGTACTTTATCCCATATATATTTACTGGGCTCACCCACAAAGCGCAGACCTGGGTCTGCCACATAAAGAGGCCAGGTAGCTGGTGAATGTTGTGCTGCATCAATGAACACCTAACATTACACTGCAAATAACAGGTGGTGCTGACATCAGGTCATTGGTACGCCTTTCATCAACCACCAAAGAGTGAAAAACTGAGCCTTCTGCGCTGGGACTCAAGGCTGCGAACTACAGGACGCAGAGGCGCCTTGACTCGGTACCGTGTCTGTGCCTCGGATTACTTTGTTGCCACAGGCCCTGATGCACGCAAGGAAATGCCCCCTTAAACTGCCGATACAGCAATTATCAAGATTCAATGGGCTCCTCAGCGCCCTGGTCCCCGGTGCCACTGCACCTGCTACCCCAACGGTAGTTGCTTCACTACCCCAGTTTTAAACGCTGCACTGTATGAGAAGGCAGGATTGGGCATTGCGCTGTATTGCTGGTACATCTATAGAGCGCTTCATCCATTTAACTCAGACGCGCGTCCGTTTGTGAATCGCAGCGCCTTCTTTTTCGCCCATTAGCCGGGGGTCGCGGGGCCCTCGCGTCGGTGCGGTGGCTTCGCCGCTGACGGCCCTGTCTGGTGGGAGCGGCCTGGAATGGCGTCGCTTCTGACTCCGGCCCCTCGGCCCCCTCATTACCGCCAAGACATGGGATTTTCAGAAAGCCCATCTCTCACATGTATTAACTCTGGCAGCGGCGGTGATTGGAAAGGCCTCGGCGGGGCGGGCTGAGCTTCCCATCACCCCTTGCTCGCTGGCTGCGGCCTCCCACACACAGGCCTATTCTCGGCGCTTCCCATGGACGAGCTTCTGTGAGAAGCACGAGGGGGTTGTTTCTGCAGTGGTAGCGGTGGCAGGAGCATCTCCGGGGCTCCTCGGCCTACACTTCACTGCCTCCATCTGTAGTCTCAGCTCTGGCTTCTAGATCAGCCCGTGAAACTGCTCAGTGGGTCAATGCACCTGTAGGCGAAGTTTGTGTTCAACTTGCGAGTCACATGTATGAGCGCCAGGCTCGATGTGTGGTCTCCTGAGGCAGAAGAAAGATGAATGTCTGAGCCAGGAAATTCGTCTATAGCACCGAGACCGAAATCATCTATACTTTTCTGCAGGTAAAACAGCTCAGTGGCTCGATGCACCTGCAGCTAAAAAGTGTATGCAACTTGCAAGTGAGAGGTATGAACGCCAGGCTCAACTTTTGGCCTACTGAAACAGATGATACCTGAGACAGGAGACATTTAGCACGGACAGCAAAGGGGCTTATCTGCTGAGTAAACTACACAGTGGGTCACTGCACCTGCGGCAAAAAATCGTGTTCATCTTGTGCGTCAAAAGTTGACACTCCAGGGGGGCGTGGCTTGGACGTCGGAGGGAATGGCTGCCTAGCTCCGCAGATCGGCACATCGATAGGGGAATAATCACCTTTACGAGCGCAAATGCGCGACCAGGACGACGGCAGACGCGAGGCTCCCACTGCTGACACAACGGAGACTTGATTGTGTCCAACCACAGCGGTATCGTCGGAGTGGTAGCAGGTTATCAGACTTTTCTCCGGAGAGAAACGCGCCCGCCGGAACACGCAAAATGGCGCTGAAGATCGCCGGGAGACAAAACGGAGCCTGCACAGAGAATGCGACCTGCTAAAGAGATGCCGATCGGCGCCGATGCCGAATATCAACTAATGCTTACTGCCAGCCGGTAAGAGATAGTACGGGCGCTCTGCTAACACCGCCTGTTATTTGAGAGGACCTTCTGCGCTATGCCTGACCCTAAAATGGCCGCCAACGCTCGGCGTTTCTCGTCCTCATTGCCTAATGCACAAAATTAAAACACGACTTTCAGAACTACCGGCTCCAAAATAAACCCTTATGCTGCCTGCCTGAGCCAAATCACCCCATCAGCTCTAACACTGGCTGATACAATCAGCAAGAACAGTGGCAAAGCCAGTAATAAGCCACAACTGAAGATACATATGGAAGATTATGGGAGAGCCTGTGTGGGTGCCCTTGTGAATGCCATTTCTGGGAGCATTCTTGGGAACTTTCAGATCCTTTACCCCCACTTTAATCCCTGCCTCATATGCTAAGCCCAATAACAAAGCCAGCAAAAGTCGGCAAAATCAGCCAAGCCTGCATCCATACACGGCTACTTTTTGTCTGTCCACCTAATACCTACTTAATACATACCTGGACAACAGAACAGAGCTGGGACGACTCATAAACACGGTACAGGGGCCCTCTGCCTCCGCAACAGCCCAAGAGACTATAGTCACTCCTACATGCCACCTGAACAAGCTCCGACGAAAAAAAAAAAAAAAAAAGAACGCCTCTAAAAGCGCAGCTGCCCCTCAAAGAAAGGCAGGATCAACCAGGCTATACTAGCCCCAACCAGCCTTAACCTAGCACGCTAGGGCGCTTTATATTGATACAATAACCAAGACTTAGACATACGGCAGGTTTGGTTCGACATAGGTAATACTGGCGGCGAATAAGGAGGAAAAACAGAACACAACAAGCAACAAGAGAAAGACGAAACTGGGAGAGTTCTGCCAGGTGGAGCCAAGTGGAGCCAACACACATCAAAATGGCGGAGGAAAAAAATAGGAACACTAAGAAGGTCAGACCGGACCCCACCACCTCGGACTCGCCTATTAAGGCCAAACCGGACATTCATAGCACTATGGAAATGATACTAAAAAAATTAGCGGAGGTCCATGATCTAGCAAAATCTACAAAACAGAACACAGACGCCATGCAGCTGGAACTCACAGCAATTAGAGCTGACATGAATACAATGAATGTGCGATTGGATGATGCGGAACAAAGGATAAGTGCCACAGAAGATATCACGACTCAGGCCTGCAAAGAATTGGTGCACCTCCATAAAATCACCGACTCTCTGAAAAGACAGAACGCAGAATTGGAAGACAGAAATAGAAGAGGGAACATACGAATTTTTGGCATCCCAGAAAAATCGGAGGAAGACGCGGGTCTTGTGTGGCCTTCCTGGAATCATGGATTCCCATGATAACGGGGATAAAATTCAGTCCCGGCTTGGAGCTGGACAGAGCGCACCGAATCCCTACTTTTACCAACCCGCACAGAATTGGTACCAGACCGATGATATGTAAACCACTCCGCTTCCAACACACAGAAGCCATCCTAACGTATGCCAGGAAATGACACCAAGTAACTTGGGAGGGCAGGAAGATCACATTCACGCAGGACTATTCTAAAGACACCGTCGACTTACGGAAAGGATTTCTCCAACTACGCGACAAACTGAGAGAGAGGAAGATCCTCTTCTCATTCATTGGTCCCTCGAGGTTTCGAATTATGGTCAATGGCAGAGCAATGATCTTCACAGATCCTCAAGTACTGGCGTCACATCTTGAAGGGGCCCCGCCCCAAGAAATGGATCTTGCTACAGGACTTTCCAATAAGAGGAAGACGTGATATCCTTTTTACCCTAATTTAGATATTCACAGCTCAGTGGTATTTGTTTGCATGAGACTTGATATCCTGTTTCTACCCTAGCCGGGGGGTTGACTCCTCAGTTAGATTAAGCATTAACCATGACAGTTATTGTAATGAGCGTAGAGGGAAAACTGAGACCGACTGTCATGTTTACTTTCATACTTAATGTCAAGTTCAAATCTGTGGGATCTTGTTGAGGTTTGGATGGGACCACTAGGTTCCAGTTCAGCGCAGCACAGCGTTGTAATCACGTTATATGTTCTTTAAAAGCTGGAAATCTGATTCTGGTTTTGCCATATATATTTTCATATTTAGTGTTAAGACCAAATCTGTGAGGTCTTGTAGGATTATGGTGGAACAACTAGGTTACAGCACAACGATGTAATGAGCAAGACGGAATTCTAAATCTGACTCTGACATATTTGTCTTCATACTTGGTACTAAGGCCAAATTTGTGAGGTCTTGTTGAGGTTGCGTTGGGATAACTGGGGTCCAGCATAGCGTAGCACAACGTTGTAACCACGTTATATATGTTCTTTAAAAGATGGAAACCTGAGTCTGATTATGCCATAGTTACTTTCATATTTAGTGTTAAGACCAAATCTGTGGGGGTCTTGTTGAAGTTACGTTGGGACCACTAGATCCCAGCACAACGTTTGTAATCACGTTATATATGTTCTTTAACATCTTTGCAGCAATAACCATGCGGGGAAAGGCTTTAGTAAACATGTTAATTCACAAATTTACTTAAATATTCAATTGTTCAATATCCAATTCCCCTATCGGTCTGCCGACAGTCGGTTCTGTCGTCGCAGCCCCTACACTCGAATTTTCTCTGGGGATGAGAGGGAGGGGGTGAGTAGAAACTGAAAAGGTTGTTCCTAGCTTATTTATCTTTCTTCTATGCTTATTCTTCTGTTTATGTTCATATTCATATTTATTATTTCAATTATGTTTTTTGCTACATTAGGCACACATCATGACACACATGAAACACACCAAGGCACAGATTTTCTTACAACCAGCACGATCTTAGGACCGGAGTCAGTAAATATCACCCGATATCATTACTCCCACATCATAGCCCTAACAAACACTGTAGCGATACATCAGCCCATATGATGCCTCAGCACACAACTCTCACGGAGGATCTTAACATCGTTTCATTGAATGTTAAGGGCCTAAACCACCCGATGAAACGTAGGAAAATATTCGATTACTTAGCAAAAACTAAAGGAGACATTATTCTTCTCCAAGAAACAAAACTGTCCAAAGAGGACGTAAGTTTCATCAAATACAATTGGATTTCTCATTTGACCGCCTCATCGGCGTCCCACAAAAAAAAGGAGTTATCACCCTCATCGCCAAAAAATCAAACATTTCACTTGTTTCCCATACACACGATGACGAAGGTAGATTGCTAGTCACACATCTACAAAGGGGAGAGGACCTTATTCATGTGATCAATATATACGGTCCAAACTCTGATGAACCCCAATTCTGGGAAACAGTCTCGAATACCATAGCAAATCTGCCCCAGGACGACCTTCTGGTGGTAGGTGGGGACTTTAACATGCCACTAGACCCCCTCCTGGATAGACAATCAAAGTGCAAATTTCACCCGTCTCGATCGCACGACATACTGCGTAGAATTTGTACTAGATTCAACTTGAAAGATACCTGGCGCCTACAACACCCTGATACAAGGGATTACACATTTTATTCGGCCCCTCACAACTCCTACTCTAGAATAGACTATATTTTAATATCCTCCACATTTACACACTACCTAGATCAAACAGATATAGCCCCGATTCTCATATCCGACCATTCATGTATACACACCACACTCGCAGGCACTCACCCCACATCGCCCCCGAAGAGATGGCGCTTTAACGAAGAAATATTATCAGACCCTGAAAACAAAGCGAAAATTGACAATGCGATTAAAGAGTATATAGAATTGAACGATCTCCCAGAGATCCCCATATCTACCTTCTGGGACGCTCTTAAAGCCACCATTAGGGGCGTTATTATCGGAATTAAGGCCCAAATAAATAAAAAATTAAATCTAGAACTTAAAAATCTAGAATGTGAGATTAAGACTCTGGAAAAAAAGCACTCGGAGCGAGTGGAGGATCAGGCTACCCTAAACGCGTTGACCAAAAAGAAGTACGAATATAATACGATTATAAGCAGAAGGGCTGGTGTCTGGATCAACAAATTCAAGGCGCTCCAACTTTGTGAGGGCAACAAAGCGGGGAAATTATTGGCCTCCTACCTTAAGCATAAACAGAGACAATTCACGATCTCCTCGATTAAAGATGACAAGAATATCACCCACACCAAACATAGCGAAATTTTGGATACCTTCCAAACGTTCTACAAGGACCTCTATAGTAACAATTTAATAGTCAACTCAGATGCCTGCGAACAATACTTACATTCATTAGACCTCCCCAAACTTTCAAACACAGATAGCTCAAACCTGGGGGCACCTATCTCGGATCTAGAGATATCGTCGGCGATAAAAACACTTAAAAGTAACAAAGCTCCAGGGCCAGACGGCTTTTCTGCCTCTTTTTATAAGGAATTTGGCACTTCACTCCAGCCGACGCTAAATAGGCTCTTCAACTCTGTAGCCCATGAGGGCAACATTACTAACTCAATGAGGGAAGCCAATATCATTGTCATACCCAAAGAAGGCAAGGACCCGCTCCTACCCAAAAATTATCGACCAATTTCCTTAATAAATGTAGACTGTAAGATCTATGCCAAAGTCCTAGCAAATAGATTAAATAAATTTCTTCCCTCTCTGATCAGCAACTCACAGGTGGGTTTTCTCAAACATCGTATGTCTAATGACAACACTAGACTACTATGTCACATCTTAGAAAAGGCCAAAAACGCTCCGACACCCCTAACTGCTATCACGCTAGACGCGGAAAAGGCGTTTGATAGAGTGTCATGGCAGTTCCTGAGACAATGTATGCAAACTTTCAACCTAGGTGAACCATTCATCTCCATGGTAATGGCCTTATATGTTAACCCGACGGCCAGGATAGCCATTAATGGCACCCTATCGGATTCATTCCATTTAGAACAAGAAACTAGACAGGGCTGCCCCCTCTCTCCGGCTCTCTTCCTCCTAGCATTGGAGCCGCTGATCCAAGACATTAAGCTCCATAAGGACATCACCGGGGTTCTCTTTGGCGACTTGCGAGTAAAACTAGCCGCATATGCGGACGACATATTGATCATCACGGAACAACCGGAAGAATCCATCATAGGCCTGATGACCACGATAGACACATACTCTAGACACTCTGGTTACAAACTCAATCGCGATAAATCTGAGGTCAAACCGCTTAATGTACATAGTACGCGTGAAATGCTAGGCAACTCGGGCCTCACATGGCAACCGAACCATATCAAATACCTGGGGATAGAATTCTGCTCCACTATTCTAGAGACACTACAACATAACGAGACCAAAACACTGGAAAAGATCAAATCATTATTGGATGCCTGGTCACCCAGATTCATAACTTGGTGGGGCAGAGTTGAAACCATAAAAATGATGGTCTCCCCCCTAGTAAATTATTCGATAACAATGCTGCCCCTCGTTCTTTCCGAAGATTTCCATCACAAACTAAACAAACTTCTCTCGAACTTCCTATGGAGAGGAAAGAAGGCAAGAATTAGCATGAAGAAACTCAGGCTCCCTAAAAGGTTAGGTGGGGTTAATCTAGCTGATTTTAAACGCTACCAGTCGGCCTTCCTCGCAAGACAGGGCTCTCATTGGCTGACAACCCCAGTAGGATACACACCTGTATGGCTTGACATTGAGAAACATATCCTTGATGGTATACCCCCGGCAACCCTTCTAACCATGAATATGAATCGAATTACTTGTTCAAGCTCTATACTCAAAAACACTAAATCCTCCCTCTTGAAAATAGACAAACTACTAGACATCAGTGTTAAGAAGTCTAACTTGGTATCCATTTGGAATAATAGCAAAATTTTATATAAAAAATGCACCTTGTACAATGCAACATGGATCAGTAAGGGCATATATTTTCCCCACCAACTCTACGCAGGCACACAACCCTTATCCTTTAAGGACCTACAGTCCATCTACCAACTTGAGCCAATTGAATTCTACTATTTCTTAAAAATAAAAGCTGCCTTAGCTAAGGCAAATCTCTCAGCCCTAACACCATCCCTCCCGCAATACCTCTCAAAAGTAAACGCGTTAGGTCACCAGGTCTCCCGATTCTACAAACTACTAAGCCCCCAACACTCTACACTTAATAAGAAGGCCATAGCCTTTGGGAATCGAAATCCAAAACCCCGATCTCAGACTCAGACTGGTCCTGGACATGGAACGCAGTATTTAAAAATAAAATCAGTCCAGTGCTATCACACACAAAATTCTGGCTACTACACAGGGCATATTGGACTCCAGCCCGACTTCACAAACACAAAATCCGCGCAGACGATATATGTTGGAACTGCAATGGAGCAGTGGGAGACTTAGAGCACCTACTGACCCTTTGCCCGTGTGTGACTACCTATTGGGATAAAGTTCTTAAATTCATATCTAAACTCTTCCCCCTAGATATAAGTAGGGACCTCCAGACTCTAATATTTGCCCCTACTAGAGCAGACTCCTTGGGGGATGATGACAAAGCACTCCTTGACCTACTTCTCACAGCAGCTTTTAAGATAGTACTCAATAATTGGAAGGATACTAGTAAATCATCTTTTAAACACTGGCTGAATTGGGTCACTAACCTGCGAGGAGCTGACAATATAGCGCTCCACAACTCCCCGTGGAAGTCCCCCAATAGAGGCATGTGGGAATCCCTTGATCTCTTCTTTGAATCCTACAAACCACCGTGAACAGTCTCTTATAATACCCTACGCTACCACACAATACCAAACGGAGACCCTTCATGACAAACATCCTTACCATGCCACTTAAAGAAGCACACATCAAGGATCCCTGACGTCTAATTGCTGCCCATATCTAATGCAGGGTGCTATATCTGTTCTGAGAAATAGCCGAAAGTCTTGCAACCACAAGACGCACGCCAAATTACATAGCCTTCCCTGCTATCTGTCTCTGCCTTAAGACAAATATCTTATGCCATCTATACTATCGTCACTTATGTCATTCTGATGTCGCAGTGCTGATGATGTATTCACTTCTTCTATCCCTATTTGCGAGTTCTAAGATTTGAAATGTGCTGTATCTCCTTTTGCAATTGGTATATTATTTATTTAGTTATTATGTATCTTGTTTTTCTATTTATTTGCTATGCTATATGTATTATATATGGTTTTGCTTCGAACAATCAATAAAAATTTATTGAATTTAAAAAAAAAGTTGACACTCCAGCTTCTACACTTGTCCTTTTGAGGTTGAAAACATTTAATACCAGAGCACGGTGACTTGCTTAACTCAGCACCACGCCCGAATCATCTACAGCCCTTTAGTGGCGACAAGAACGGTCCTGTTTTGCATTAAAGAACTCTTTGGAATGCTCATTAAGTCTGTTCTTTCATTATTCATAAAAAACAGACTGCAGTGTGAATAGCTCAGCAGTGTAATGCACGCGCTGTAGAGATCAGTTTGGAATGTCCTGCTCGCAGGCTGGAATTGTCACAATATAACTGTCATAATATAGCTTACATGGTTAATGTGCTTCTTGTAGAGATCCTGTGTAATTTACAGGTCACACAGGTTTCAATCCTTGTAAAATAGCTCAGTGAGCTATGCACCAACAGCAAACAGTATATAATGTTTTTATCCAGAGGTCCGAGTTGTATCACCTTGTTGTTCAGTGGTACCGTTTATGTGCAAAGTGATTTGTATATTTATTTAAATTTGACATAAATTTATACTTTACATATGTATATTTTTGGAGATATTTTTAAATATATTGTGAATTTATTAAAACAAGACTTGCTGTGTGTTCACATTTTATTGCAACATTGATGATTGTGCTGCCGTGCACCTCGACATGGTCCCACGCCACCTCCTTACATGTACCTGGATTCACCTCTGCCCAGAGTGCGGAGGAGGTTTGCGAGGCCAACTTCCAGTGGCGGCTTCTCCGCTATAGCAGAGGAGCGTCGCTCCCATCTGTTGAGGGCCAGCTGAGGGGAACGGGAAAAACAGAACTATAATAAATTGGTTTTATCATCATTTTATTTTTCCCGTTTGCTCTAGAGCCAGCCAAGTCTGGGATGGGGAGGGGGGGCGCTTGGCTGTCATCACAGGCCCAGCCAGCAGGAGAGAAGCAATGCACAACCATGGCGGTTTGGCCGGCCGTCTTAGGCTGGCCAAACTGTCATGCGCAGTTAGGTTTCTCCAATCCAGCTGTGTTGCACAGCCGGGTTGGAGTAACAGCACAAACTCCCAGGCACTGTCTGAGCAGCAAAGCCAGCTGCTCAGACCAATCCTGGCGCTGCTCTCATGCTATTGAGAGCAGCGCCAGGATTGGGTGGGGAGCCTGTGCTGCTGTCCCAGGGAGTGCTGGGACACCATCAGGAAGAAGCGGAGTACTGAGGCGGCGGCGGCAGCGTATTTTAATATAATTATTTGCCTCGTCCCAAACCCCCCACTTACATCTTGCGGCTGCCGCCACTGGCACCTTCCATCGCAGACCGAGCATCGCAGCGAGAGGGAACATCGGCACTCCCGCACTCCCGCCTCTGAAGCGCTTGGCTGTTCCTTGGGTTGAAGGGACGGCTGAAGCTTTTCTGCTGTAATTTTCAGCCAGGACTGACTCCACGCAGCCTTTCCAGGTCACCGAAAGCCTCTCTCCTCAAATGGGCTCATTTGCAAAACAAAATCCCGGGAGTGCAGACGAAAGGAAGAATTAAATCTGAAAGTGAATTAGGCGCAGCTAAAGTCACCTTGCCTCATTTCAGAGATGTCTCTCCTAGAATCCGTGCATACAGCGGGTCACTGTGCCTGTCCCGGTAGTGACAGCAGGACTGCATTACAATTACCAGCAGAGAGGTAGGTTTAGCGCTCCCTTCAGAGGATGCAGAATGAGACACCAATTACAGCAGCTAGGTCCCTAAATGTCTAGTCCTGTCTCCCGCTGTGAGAATTCCAAGCCTTGCACCTGCTGTACCATGGCACTAGAGTATCTGTATATCACGATACTGAAGTGTCTGTATATCGTGACTCTAGAGCATCTGTATACCATGACACTAGAGTATTTGTAAATTGTGACTCTAGAGCACCTGTATGACATGACACTAGAATATTTGTAAATTGTTACTCTAGAGCATCTCTATACCATGACATTAGAGTATATGCATATCATGATACTGGAGTGTCTGTATAGCGTGACTCTAGAGCATCTGTATGCCATGGTTCTAGAGTATCTGTATATCGTGACTCTAGAGCATCTCTATACCATGACACTACAGTATCTGTATATCATGACACTGGAGTGTCTGTATATCATGACACTAGAGCATCTCTATATCATGACACTGGACTATCTGTATATCATGATACTAGAGTGTCTGTATATCATAAAACTGAAGAATCTGTATATCGTGACACTAGAGTGTCTGTATATCATGACACTGAAGAATCTGTATATCATGACAGTAGAGTATCTGTATATCTTGTCTCTAGAGCAGCTCAAAACCATGACACTAGGGTATCTGTAATATTATGACACTAGAGTATCTGTATATTGTGCCTCTAGAGCATCTCTATACCATGGCACTTGAGTATCTGTATATCATAACACTGGAGTATCTGTATATCATGACAATGGAGTATCTGTATATCATGACACTGGAGTATCTCTATACCATGACACTGGAGTATCTGCATATCATGCCACTGGAGTATCTGTATATCATGACACTGGAGTATCTCTATACCATGACACTGGAGTATTTCTATACCATGACACTGGAGTATCTGCATATCATGACACTGAAGTATCTGCATATCATGACACTGGAGTATCTGCATATCACGACACTGGAGTATCTGTATATCACGACACTGGAGTAACTGTATATTATGACACTGGAATATCTGTATACCATGACATTGGAGTATCTGTATACCACAACACTGGTGTATCTGTTTACCACTACACTGGAGTATCTGTATACCACGACACTGGAGTATCTTTATATCACAACACTGGAGCATCTGCATATCACAACACTGGAGTATCTGTATATCACGCCACTGGAGTATCTGTATATCACGACACTAGAGTATCTATATATCACAACGCTAGAGTATCTGTATACCATGACACTGAAGTATCTGTATATCATGATATTGGATTATCTGTTATCCACGAACCCGGAATATCTGAATACCATGACTCTGGAGTATCTATAGATCACGAAACTAGAGTATCTGTATATCATGAAACTGGATAATCTGTATATCGTGACACTAGAGTGTCTGTATATCATGACACTGGAGTATCCGTATATCAGGACACTGGAGTATCTGCATACCATGACACTGGAGTACCTATATATCACAATACTGGAGTATCTGTATATCATGACACTGGAGTATCTGTATACCATCACACTGGATAATCTGTTAACCGTGACACTGGACTAGCTGTATATCATGACACTGGAGAATCTGTATATCATGACACTAGAGTATCTGTATATCATGACACTAGAGTATCTGTATATCATGACACTGGAGTATCTGTATATTACGACACTAGAGTATCTTTATATCATGACACCGGAGTATCTATATTATGCCACTGTCAGTGTCTGTATATTACGACACTAGAGAATTTGTATATCACAACACTGGAGTATCTGTATATCATGACACTGGAGTATCTGTATAGCATGACATTAGAGTATCTATGTATCCTGACACTGGAGTATCTGTGTATCATGACACCAAAGTATCTGTATATCATGACACCGGAGTATCTGTATATTACAACACTAGAGTATCTGTATATCATGACACTGGCGTATCTGTATATCATGACACTAAAGTATCTTTTCTCTGAGATCTACAGTGCCTGTTGTGGGACACTGAGTCTATGTGCTTGCTGCATTTCATCCAAGTTATGTGCCTACTGCATGACAATCATCATATGCACCACAGTGTAATTCATATGCTGTTTTACTTCACAATTGTGCAGTTAGGGCCGCCTACTACGAGAGTGCATTGCAGGAGCTGTAGTCACTACGCTATGAGGCAAATAAACAGATTGACACTTGATGAACTTAAGCCTGCTTAAAGATTATGAACGATGGTCAAGTATCCTAGGAAAAGTAGGCTAGACAGACCTTTTGGGAAAATGTAAGAGGGCTAGTGACTGGTTTTCTTGGAGGTTAGATTAGATTTTGGCTTGCAATAAAAAGAGTATTCTCAAAGTTTATGATTTGCACAGAAATTCCATATAATAAGGAAAAATAACAATATATATTGCACATTATGTTTTTAACGCAATATCCACATACACTCCTAATATACGTGTTAAAAGTGTAGTGTTATCATAATCTCTCTGCCGTGTATGGCACAGTGAGTGACAGGAGACTACTGAGAAGGCACAAAGAATGGACGGGGGTTAGGATCCACTCTCATGTAGATCCAATCCTTTCCTTTCAGCCCCTGTCAACAGTATAGATTAGATCAATGAAGGCGTCCTCAGGCGTGTGGTAGCTTGTGGCAAACACATGGTTATCCTTTCCTGCCTAATGTTTAACCTCAAAGCAAACACAAGGAGATGATGGACGGAGCGCTGAAACTTTTCAGACACTCACCCCCAGTCACAGATCTGGGTTGAATCCATCATCATTCTTTAGCTCACTTCTCCAACCCAGACACAGCTATATGCAATTCAGTCTTGACCCTGTGCCTCATGGGAACAGTCCAGACCGAACTGCCAAGCCATGTCTTCCCTGGACCGGAAACAAGCATCCTGGGACCGGTTTTGGGCTAACAGCCCTCATCAGCCAGGCTAGCTTGAATCCAGTGGCAAAGTGAGCAAGGGACCCACGTCTGGGCATACCCTGCCAACTTAGGGCGAACAAAGCAAACACAAGGAGATGATGGACGGAGCGCTGAAACTTTTCAGACACTCACCCCCAGTCACAGATCTGGGTTGAATCCATCATCATTCTTTAGCTCACTTCTCCACCCCAGACACAGCTATATGCAATTCAGTCTTGACCCTGTGCCTCATGGGAACAGTCCAGCCCGAACTGCCAAGCCATGTCTTCCCTGGACCGGAAACAAGCATCCTGGGACCGGTTTCGGGCTAACAGCCCTCATCAGCCAGGTTAGCTTGAATCCAGTGGCAAAGTGAGCAAGGGACCCACGTCTGGGCATACCCTGCCAACTTAGGGCGAACAAAGCAAACACAAGGAGATGATGGACGGAGCGCTGAAACTTTTCAGACACTCACCCCCAGTCACAGATCTGGGTTGAATCCATCATCATTCTTTAGCTCACTTCTCCACCCCAGACACAGCTATATGCAATTCAGTCTTGACCCTGTGCCTCATGGGAACAGTCCAGACCGAACTGCCAAGCCATGTCTTCCCTGGACCGGAAACAAGCATCCTGGGACCGGTTTAACCTCGTCATGTGACCCTGGCAAAGCTTTTAAAACAGTACCAGTGAACTTGCAAAGATACCCAAATGTTACCGAAAACCACTTATTGCCTTCATAATAAACCAGGAAACCACCCAACATCCTCCCATGTGTCGCCCTTGTGTTCCTCTGGAAAGCATGCTTCTTTTGCATTACCTACCAGTATTTTGTTTATATATAGTGCTTCACACAGCATTTCTGCCATACCTAAATGCTACAAATAAGAGATGTCACTAATATTCAGTTTAATGGTACTCAATTTACTGACCTCAGAAAGATAGCTCTTTTTGCGTTGCTGGGATTTGAAGTTGTGACCTGAAGATCACTGCATGTCTCTGCAATCCCTGTTAAATTCACTGAGCCATCCTTCTGGCATGAGAGCATCCAGACTGTGCTTGAGCTGTGGCCGAGAGAAGAGTCAGAATCATTATCCTTCCCACCGGCTCAAATTAAGCACTGATGTCGCCATTCAACTTGTTCGAAGTAGGGAACCAGTGAGTTCTTTCTGATTCCATGCTCCCTCAGTCAAGTCATGGCCATCGAGATGCAGATTTCCGTTCACGGGGATATCCCCCCCACACCTCCAGATAGCCAACCAGGTGAGGCGCACTTAGGCACCAGTGGCAACATTAACACTTACAGGAAGTTTGCAAGAACTTTAGATACTATAGGCAAAATAGAAATGTGTCTGCTGCAGCCTTTACCGTACACTAAAAAAGGCAATTGTTCTGGCCTTTGGTAGTAATTATGTACAACCACTAGATGCCACTCTAAGGCTGTGTCTTACCTTGGATTATAGAAGAGCCCGTTTTAACACAGAAACTCATTGACACCTTGAAAACAATATAAAACCAGGCAGCTAGAATGTGCCTTATCTCTCGAAAGCAAAAATCACATAAAAACAGCCTTAAAAGCACTCCGCTGGTTCTCAGTAGATGCAGGGATAAGTCCAAAGTCCTCAGCATGTACATAGAGTACACTGGGGAAAACAACCCGGATATCCATGGAAACTGACACACCACTACTGGCCAATCAGAAACCAACGACCGTCACTGCACATCTGACCAATCAACACAAAGGTACCTGAAATATGAAAGCAAGTTTCCTGGAGCGTGAAGGCATATTCCAAGAGCGTACAATATGCTAAGAACGGGTTGAGAGCCTATCTACACTTGGATAGTGAGATTCAGACCAACTATTTAAACTTGCCTTACACTGATCTCCATGCAGAACTGGTCATCTGATGAATGAATTTAGGTCCTTGGTGTCAACTCACCTCAACAGGACACTAGCATTTGCTTTCCTGCGTACACAGACTGTTTGACAATCGCACCAAAAATGCTCTGAATGACTTAAAAGCAACACGACGGCACTTCCTAAAACTACAAAATAAACAAGACCTCACATGTACCTTTGTTATTGACTTCAGAATGACAAAGAGCTGAAATGGCCTTGTGCGGATGGACACATACCTTCATTGCACCTGTTTCTCACAAAAATTGAAACCAGTGTACGAAAGTTCATGCGTGACTCGTCCATACAGGAAATCTAGGGTATCAGGTTAATTGGGTCGCCAAATAAATTAAAAACATGAAATCAGATAATTAAGAGCTGGCTGGCACGGTGCAGGTTACACCTAGCTGTCTACAATACGCACATTTACACCCTGAGCTGCATGGGTGGCACTGGAATCCACAATTTGCAGATTACAAAATGATTTTGCAGCAGTCCCTTCAACCAGACGATGTTTTACTGGCAAAAGGCCTGAAAAGGATACAAGTTCACTTTTCAAGTAGGCAATTATGGAGTTTTTTTAAGGCTGGTTCGGTCTTCAGAGGCTGGGAATTTCAGGAAATCGCCCACGTATCTCCCCTATGATAATCTTGTTATATGCACACTCATGGATACCTCTCTCTCTCTCTCTCTTTTCTCTCCCTCTGATTATATTTCCCTCTCTATTTATTCCACCCTCTTCCTTAGTCTTGGTGTGGGTAAAACTATGTTTGAGCATTTCTTTTAAAACTCTGGAATCAATGGTTTGGGGTGTCATTTAGAGATGGCATTATTTTACCTAACAAGACAAGTTGTATTAAACTTTTTTTTATTTTCTTGAGAGCTGTGTTATTCCTGAGGAAGGCTTTGGAATGCCGGATAAGGCACAACGGCCATTTCCAGGTCCACATATGGGCATTTGAAATGCAAATGTTGATGTCAGTAAGATGCACCCCAACCATGTATTTGATGTCCCTGTGAGTTAATTTAAGGAGCTATGGTATCCCATCTGGATGGTACTAATTAGAGTATGAATGGAAGTATGCCTGTGTTAATTTGGGTAGGTATTTGCATTTTTAATTGATCCAAGGTGGCCAACAGAATCCTTCTAAACACTGTGGCTATCTTGTAATGGTAACACATGAATACAAGATGGCTGCCCAGTTTAGCAATAGTGGTCACAAAGGCTACAGAAAATTGCAGTTTACGTCAGTTGCAAATTAGTCTAGATGGACTGTCTGGGGTGAAGCTTGATGCTCTGTTAAAAAGGAGAAGAAGGAAAGAAATAAAAGGGGACCTATAAAGGGAAAAAATGAAAAACTAAAGAGCTGGCCACCAGCTGAGAGATGACATCAGGCCAAATGCTGTTACTTACAGTGCAATAGAGCCAATGACAGATATATCCTAACCAGTTGCCCCATGTAGTATGCCGTCATGGGGAGAAGCAGAATGTGAATTGCACCTGAACAGGCAGAAGAGGTCTGACCCAAAGACCCTTTATGTATGCATATGGATGTGAGGTTTTAAGTTTTGTTTATCACAATGCGTGGCAGACAACTACACTCGCCAGTCCTTCCTTAGAGGATCTTGCAAGGATTATCACTGTGCTAATCTTATACTCCCAGAGATTGTGAAGAGAAGTAGCCAACAACCTTGCTTACTACAGTAATCTGTGAAATTCCATGTAAGAAAATATCTTCCTATGGGCATAAGCATGCATAATGTAGGAATGAAGCGGCACATGAAGCAATGGAGAATTGTAGGTTTTATTGCAGAATGAAAACAGCTTAACATCCACAGTAGAGGAAACCGTCCGGCTCCTTCAACCGTCTTTACAGAATCCTACACAGCCCAACATTCTCCCATGACATGACAAATAGAACACTACACATCTTTGCCCTTAACAAAAAACAACAAAAAAACAACAAAAAACATAACATATACAATGCTTAACATAAATATAACAAAATCAATACTGGACAAAATCCTTCAGTTTCATAGGTACATTTTTAACACGTGCACTTCTTCTCATTTCTACAACATGTTGTTCTGCCAAAGGTTGAGTTGTACATTGTGTGACTTGATTATCCAAATCATTATTTGGAACAGAATCCTGTCCATTAAGATTCTTGCTCACACTGGTATTAGACTCACTCAAGGACTGAGTGTTCAGACCATCAAATATATGATCAGAACCAGCAATCCATTCACAATCATCCACAGACTTGCTGAGGGAAAATTTCTTTCTCAAACTTGTCCTGTCTTCTCGACCACTCATTATCACGTGTGGTCTCGCCCCAACATGCAACTTACACACAGAAATGCGTCTAAAATTCCAAATTTTCCCACCTTCAACTCTTACAGCTTTACTAAAAACTTCAATCACTTTCACAGGATCAGACCATCTTGTTTAATTGTCCCCCCAAATTTGACATGAACCAAATCACCCACTTTTCATTTGGACTCTTTAGGTCGGTTTTTAAAATTGTCATTTACCATATTTTCTTGATACTTCTTCACACGCTCCCTGACATTAGCCAAATCCAAAACCGTATTATAAGAATTTTTCACTTTCAACCACCAGGGCATACGTTTAGACCCAGGTTTTCTGCCTCGCAACATTTCAAAAGGAGATAACCCAGTGACAGAATTGGGTCACGTCCGATAAGTTAACAAAGTCAACTTTGGAGCTTTTCTCCACGGCAAACCCCTCTTGATGGCCAACTGAAAAGACTCCTTAACAACTCTGTTGAAGCGTTCTACATGACCATTAGCCGGAGGATGATAATTAGACACCTTCTTATGTAAGACACCACATCTTTTGAGAAACAATTCAAATTCTTTACTAACAAATTGTGGACCATTGTCAGAAATAAGTTCCTCCGGTAACCCTTCACGACAAAAGAGATCATCAAGAAACTCAATAACCTGCTCTGATGCAATCCTCTCTACAATTTTCAACTCCAGCCATTTTGAAAAATAGTCCACGAGAACTAACAGATACATAGCCCTGCCAGGCTGAGTACCAAAAGGACCCAAGATGTCAACTCCCAATTTCCTCCAAGGTCCCGGAGCATATTCAATAGGCGTAACATCAACGGTTAACGGCTTGCAAGACTTGTCACTCCGAGCGCAGGGAGAACATTCCCTGACTCACTTGTCAACCATACCATCAATACCAGGCCACCAGTAGAATTCTCTTATTCTTCTCTTAGTAGTGGACATTCCCATATGGCCCTCATGGGCCAAGACACAAATCAACTCTCTGAGTTTCCGTGGCGGAACAATTTTGTCCCCCCTCATGACTATTACATGCAAAAACATAAGCTCCTCCTTAATTTTGAAAAATGAAGCAAGCTCACTACTCAACGTCCTCTCTTCAGGCCAACCTTTGAGAAAAAACTTCTGAACATCACTCAAAATACAGACTTCTTCCATGGCTTCCTTCCATTTCTCCTCAGAAATGGCTTTGGCGAGATGCTCCTCCCCCAAATTCCTATTAACATCATCCATAGTATAAGCCACATCACAATCTTCCTTGTCCATGTATTCAGTTACATCCATCAAAGGTAGGCGTGACATACAGTCTGCATGAACGTTCACCCGACCTGGAACATATTCGACCACACACCGGTATTCTTGCAATTTGGCAGCCAATCTCGCTAAGCGGGCAATTAAAGTTCTGCCCCCACCAGCAGCCAGCATGTTATTCAATGGCTTATGGTCAGTTCTTAGTCGAAATTTGGTACCCCATAAAAACTGACGAAAATGTTGGGTCGCCCAAGTACACGCTAGCAACTCCTTCTCAATAGTAGAGTAATTGCACTCAGAATCGCGAAGCATTCTTGAAGCATATGATACCACATATTCACCAGTATTGTCCTTCTGCATGAGTACTGCTCCCAAACCCACACTACTAGCATCCACAGAAACAATGCATTCTTTACCAATCACATAAGATTTAAAAAATGGAGCACCAATAATTTCTTTCTTAAGTACATAAAATGACAGTTGTTGATCTTTCCCCCAAACAAATCTTGCATTTTTCTTTAATAATAGTCTTAACGGATGCACTTTAGTAGAGTAGTTTTGTACGAATTTACCATAAAATTCAGTTAGACCGAGAAATGACAATAATTGCTCTTTTGTTCTAGGTGCGGGGCATTAGAAATACTTTGTATATGGTTGAATTTAGGTTTGATACACTCACTGGAAATTTCATGACCCAAATACTCAACTTTGCTCTGCCTAAATTTGCATTTGGAAAACTTCAAAGTCAACCCCTTGTCTTGCACTTTTCTTAACACCTCATCCAAATTCTTGTCATGTTCTTCACATGTTCCTCCAAAAATTAAAATATCGTCCTGGAACGCACTAGCTCCCTTACAGCCTTCCAATAGCTCCTTCATTAAACGTTGAAAAACAGAAGCAGCACTTGCCAAACCAAATGGCATCCGCAAAAATTGAAACATGCCTTCTGGTGTTACAAAAGCTGTTAACCGCTTAGATTCCTCGTGCAACTCAACTTGGTGGTAGGCACTTGATAAATCAATAGTAGAGAAAACAGAGGCACCTGACAGCGTAGATATCGATTCATGTATATTAGGGAGAGGATGTTTGTCAATCCAGATCTCCTTATTCAAGCTGCGAAGTTCCACACACAAACAAAGATCCCCTGTACCCTTAAGCGATAAAACAATGGGAGACACCCAATGTGATGATTCTATGGGCTCAATTATACACTTTTGAACTAAATCATTTAACATGACTTTAAATTGCCCCGATAGGCTATAGGTACATTTCTCACTTTGTGCCTGACAGGTATTGCCTCGTCCTTCAGTATAATCTCATGTTTGAAATTGATATATTTTCCCAAAGTACTGTCAAAGAGTTTCAGAAAAGTTTCTTTGATTCCATTGACAAACTCTTCATTGTCAACAGGAACAACATAAACAGGTGGAGTGGCATTGGGATCTAATCTAATGCCTAATTGTTGCTGATGTGGCCAACCCAAAATAGCTACACCCTTAGTGGCTACATATACCTTTCCTCTAGTTCTTCTTCCTTCAAATTCTAAATCTGCCCACATGAACCCTTCTAAATCTATTTTGTTACCAGAGTACCCACCAGGTTGGACGTCAGGTGGAAATAATCTTTTTCATCCCAAAATTCATTAAACAACTTCTTCCCAATAATGCTATACCAAGCACATGAGTCGACCATCATAAACACTGGTTTGCCATCAATATTTGCTGTACATCTGGGAAAACACTTGTAATTAGTGTCACCAACACATAGTAATGAATTTAACTCAAAAGGAGCTTCTTCCTCATCATATGTGATGTAATTAACTCTTTGAGATGATCAACATACTTTGCCAAAATGACCCTTTTTTTGCATTTGACACATACTTTGTCCCAGGCAGGACACCCTTTAAAATTACCTACGTGGTTCGTACTGCCACACATGTAGCAAAATATAGTATTTCTCTAAGCATAAAATGTATTTTCTAACATTTTCCCTTCAACCTCCTTCTTGGCGGAAGTAGTCGGACTCTTCTTTGGTCCCATTTGATTCCTTACTAGAGAAACTTCAGGTTCAGTATTTTGCACTTTGATTTCTAATTTCAGTAACAAATTTCTCAGACTGTTCAATACCTTTTGCGATATTAACCACAGCATTGAGAGAAGATTCCGTACCCAACCATAATCTTTCTTGTATCTTTTTACTCTTGGTCTACATCATTATTTGGTCTCTTAGTACTTGTTCGTAAGTAATAGTTTCGAATGCACAAGAACCAGCCAAAGTACGTAGAGCAGATACGTAATCTTCTATTGATTCCTCCTCCTTTTGTGCGGTGCATAAAATTTGAACCTTTCCATCACTACATTGATCTTTTTCCCAAAACGGACTTTCATCTGTCTAATTGCTTGTTCAAATACGTCCATGTCCCCAGCGTCCTCTATAGGAGGAAAATTATTAAATTTCTTCAAACCCGCACCCCACAGACAATGCTGGAGTAATGCTAGTTTCCTTTTAGCAGGACAATCCTCTTTCTCAAGAACTTCAACATACGCTAAAAACATAGGAAACCATAGTTCCCACTCCATTTTGGGCTCACCTGCCACTTGTAAGAAATGTGGGGGTGCTGCAGTATTAGCCATAATGAAATCTCCACAAACAATAACACAATAGTTTCAAAACACAACTGGAGACCTAGTGTAGATCTTACTGTAATCAGAGGTATGCCCGTCACCGGTAAAACAGGCTGGAAATAGCCAAATTGCAGTTGGTGTGGATGTCGACGATATTACAGAATATAAGATATTCGTAGAGGTGTGCCTGTCACCGGAATTGCAGGCAGAAACAAACAAAGGCTCAAAGGCGCAAACCGCCGTAACAAAAGTGCACTGAAGAAATACAGGCCGAAATACAGCCCAAATCAAAATGGCCGCCAAGACGCGACCCCAGCGTGCTGACGTAGCAACAAGGTCAGCGTGTGATTCTGCGCGCTCCGGACTTTAAAACACACGCAGAGACACGCTGGAGAGCGCGCGAGGACTGCCAGCTTAGGAATCCTGTGCTTGCGCAGAATCACGATGGAGGGCGCGCGGAACCAACAGCAATCCTGAAGAATTGAATAAAATTCCCAAAAAGGAACTCACGAAGGTCTCAGGAGTATAGAGATCTTGAGGTGGCACCAGCGTAATACAGGGTTCAATTCGTTGCGACACCAGCACAGACGAGCTGCACACTTCCTTGCGGTGTCGATGAAGAGAAAAACACAGGTGAGTGCTGCTTTCGCTTCTTCCCGCTCGTCGCCAAATTCATGTAGGAATGAAGCGGCACATGAAGCGGTGGAGAATTGTAGGTTTTATTGCAGAATGAAAACAGCTTAACATCCACTGAAGAGGAAACTGTCCGGCTCCTTCAACCGTCTTTACAGAATCCCACACAGCACAACATTCTCCCATTACATGACAAATAGAACACTACACATAAAACATAGACTTTCCTACAAGAAGAATCAATACACAACCATTCCTAGGAGGAGCTAACAAGAATTCTCACTTTGCAAATGTATCCCCAGGGTTTTATCAGAGAGGTAACTAACACCAGACCCCTTGCCTGTTCCACTAATCTATGAGAATCCCTGTAAGACAATGTCTGTCTGCTGGCTTTAACATATACTTTTCACAATACATAAGCCAGGCTTACTTCTTTGTAATAACTTTTCATAGTGAACAGATCAGGCCTATAGTCACACCATCTCAGTCCAGCTTTTGTGTGTGTAAGCTTTCCCACATGGCAAAAAGTGCAATGCAAACACTCTTTTTCAGTGGAAGCATACAACCTCTACACAATAAAAATCTGTACTCAAGGGAATTAACATTTGGGCGGAGTCAGAGCCTCTCTCTCAATAATGTTTCTTAAAACTATTTTTTTGTTGATCACGTAAAGTATGGCAACAGCAGCGCTGTCAGGCCAGACCTAGGAAACTGAACTGCATGATCTAGTCATGCATGAACCAGGGAAACGGACACAGGTCGGCTATGAATAGGTTCGTCATCAAATGTCATATCATCAGAGAAACTGTTTGCGGTCCTAGGGTTTTAACCTGCAAATTATTGCTATCAGGTGTGGTAGTCTAATTAGTTCAAACAAAGTAAAATAAGACTACAACTTGAGTATACTTTAGTTTCCAAGATCCATGTATCAGAAGCTCATCCGATCCAAGTTTTTATGTTACATTCTGGGACCAGAAGTCCTCAATTTATATTGAGATCAAGAAGACTGCGATCCCTTCATGCAAGGAAAAAAATAGACTTGATGACCGCACATGGTACAGGGAAAATAAAAAGGTGAACGTCCAGGACTGAAAAGAGTGTCCTTGATGACATTGACCGAGGTGGCCACCCTCACCATGAAGAAATAAATTGTACCAATATCTCAAGAAGGTGTGGGCGATCAAGAGCTAAAGAGGTCCATTGTTTTTTCACAGATGCGCCTATCACCTGTAAATACAGAGGAGTTAAGAGAATCCCGCCCATCGTCGCTCTGCTCCAAGCCACAGCGTACCTTACAACCGCCATTATACCTCAGACGAGCCAGCGAGCGGCCACCGACATTCCATTCAAATCATATTTTCCCCACAAATGAGCAAAGCTGAATTTCATGGGCAATTACACCACATTGTGTGGTTATACAAGGAACCATGACAAATCTCTCAGATGGAATCTAAAAGCAGGGCTTTCTGCTAATGTGAAGGAGATGAATTTAACGCAGTGTGTGTGAGAGAGGGCCCAGGTGCTGCGCGGAGCGCTCGCAAAGTCATTACGCCGCGAGTCAAGGGCTGCGATTGAAACATTGGCCTGCGGTAAGGCACTTCTTGTAAACAGCTGAGCGGCTGTTTGTGAGGTGCCTGAGTGGTTATTCTAGAAGGTAAGTGGAATCCGATGGTGCGGAAACTCGCCCTTCTGTTCGGTCTACCACGGAACGTAACATGTGTATTTGTAAAGCGCACATTCACCCATAAGGGTTTCTTGGAGCTATGTGACAGATGTTAACTGTAGAAGAGTACTTATTTTATGTACCTTGGGAAGATCAAAGACTGAGCAGGCCCACCTGGATTCAAACTTGTGACTGTGCGGCCAAACACAGTGGATGCATTAGTTCACGGATCAAACAGGCGTGCTTTGGGAAGGTGCACATTGAGGGCGGCAAGGCACCCAGTTATGAGTAGATGGCAGTTTGTTACAAAGCTATTACTATTCGGAATACAGGACGGATGCAGTCGTCAAAGCAATGTGTTGGCTATGCCAGCGCTAACCTGCCGGGAGGTCTTGTGTTATGAGAGTGATTTGATTTGATGTACTAATAAAGCGCAAAGAATGCCCATAGGCTTCTTGACGCTAGCGTCTGCAAGATACTGTACTAAGGTAGCAATGTTTAAGGAAAACTATAGAGGGAGAGAAAAAAGCCAGGATTTAAGATGTTTCCTGAATCAGGTGATATCCAGCCAGTCCTAGTTTTCCGGTCAACAATACTAACCACCAGGGGCATTTTAGTTTTGCTTTTACAATTAATTGTGGGCCTTCAAATCCCAACATGCTTGATGCCACTGACTAAAAAAACCTGTACAGGATTCTCATGCCAAATGGCCATTTTATAGTTCTACAACGTACAACGTAGGATGGCAACTTTATCTTTGCTAAGTTATTTATCTCTGCAGCAATGGACGCTGCTTTTGGGGTGGGTCAAAAACTGATTTGCGTAAGGTTGATCTCTGTGAGTAGTAGCACAGCGAGCAAAACATAATGGAATGGAATGCAGCCCAGAGAAATGAAAGTGGTTGGAATTAAATCAAGTTTTCCACCCATCAGTTTTTGATCTCAATCTGCTTGATTCCGCTCGTTGACGAATAAGGTGTGCTTTTGTGACAGCATCATGGCTAAATGGATGACTCTGGTGCCATGGTGTGCACCTGAGGGTAAGGACAATGTGGTGGGCTTTCTAGTGTGTTTTGTTGTTACAGTGGATACACGGATGGAGTGTGTTGTCCTTTTGGGGACCATTGCTTTGAATATATACGGCTTTGGTGCTGTGTTCTGTGCGGAATGTTTCATGTATATCATACCAATATACAAAGCTGCAAAGAACTGCCTGTCAATCAATCAATTAATCAATCATTTATAAAGCGCTGCAAATCACCCGCGAGGGCCTCAAGGCTGTAATTCTTGCAAACACTACTATCAGCACCCATTGACCACAAAGTTTTCTCCATGGGAGGTTTCATCATGAAATCTGGTTTATATATTGCTGTGAGAAAAAAGAACACCAACATTCACCCAGTTTCAAAGTGCTGAGGAAAATGGATTTTAAATTAACCCATGCGAAATGGCACCACCATGTTCGGAGCAACTAGCACGGGCAAGCAAATATTACTAGCTTGCGGGGGAGGGGGGAACTAGACAAGGGCGGAAAGGTAGCGTAAACAGGAATCTCCTTGAACTACCACAACTTTACTCGGGTAATAAAAACGTTAAATACCCTCAATGTCTGTTAGTAGAGGGATACTCGAAGTATGGCCCTGGTACCACATGCGGCCCTTCTGAACTTTACAAGCGGCCCCCTGGTGAACAGCAGCCCTGGGCTGTTGTTTACTTGAGGGTGCACTAATATTCCAAAAGATGTTTACTAAAGGGACAAGCATGTATTTACAGGTTAACTGAAGTTAAAGAAAAGAAGCAAAGCAGGTTTCCTGCACCACTTAACTTTAGGAACACATTGTATTTTTAGAGACATCTTGCAACAAACGTGTAAAATTGAGAACGTCTCCACAAAAATCAAAAAAAGTGCAGTTATTTAACATGCAGAAGCATTTCACCTTAGTAGATCAGTGCATTGAGAAGTATTTTTTTAAGTGATAGTTTGCGAACATGAATTTAGAAACATCCATACTGTGCCCCCCACCCTGAAAACAATGCAAATAGTGAACTAAGAGGCAAATCCGTTATGTTCACCGTCTGAGTGGCCTGGGTTGCTATTATACATGGACAACACCTGCCACCCTGTTGGCATCAATGCAGCCCTCGGTCACACGACAGGCCAAACTTTTTGACTCCCCTGGAAAATGTTTGCGAGTACCCATGTAGTAGAACAAAGGGATGTTGAGCGCTCCATTGAATACAATGAAGTGGCTCAGGGCCATTGGCCGCGATATCACTGGCGCTTTCGCAGTGTCAGAAGGCGGCTTCTGAAAGGAGCTGTAATGTGATTACGGAGCATTTGGGTGGCTGTGTTGTGTAGATTGTGGCGCCGGGGCCTGGCAGCCCGAAAGGGCAGCACGCACTGATAGCGGATCTTGCCGACTCCCTGCGTCACTGTCTCATCACACTCAATCAGAACTCTCCTCCTGCGCCCACCCTCACCATCGCCTTATCGGTTTACTTTTTTTTGCTTGTATTTCTATTTGCATAACATAAATTCAGGGTGGATTATCGACAGTGCTTTAAATGGGGAAAAAATAAGTGCAGGTACTCATTAAAATGAGCTAGAGGTATGAAAAGTGGGCGGGGCCAGAGGTGGGGCTAAGGGGAAGACATGATGATACTTAATGACCTCTATACCAGTTGCAGCTCATACCAAAACACACAAGAAATGTGTTAACAAAACAGGGTAACTTGTTACACAAAATGAAAGCCAAACACAACGACATGTTAACATTTCCTTGTTTTGTAATGTTTGCTGGTTCTTAATGCTTTACTGTTATTTGTTGTTGTTTGGCTCAATACTATATATTCTCAAGCGTGCACACACTCAGAAAGAAACAGACATGTACAAACAAAGCATTCCACACATTTCCTTTAAAATACCTCGAAAGAGTGTCCGATTCCCTCCTGTGTTCACTCACTTTTCTCTCACACAAAAACAGAAACACACAAGCAGGCAAACACTCAGACTTAAGCAGACACTCATACAAAATTCTCAGGTGGGATTAAAGCCATTTTAAACTCCTTGGTTCTAATGGCTTTCTTAATTGCAGCTACCAGCGGGCTGCCTCGATTCCTGTGTTAGCACAAATGCACACAATAGTGTGCACAGGGCCTAAATGGACCCGCCACTGTCAAACACAACGTGATGGTGAACACCCGGACATTATGCAAATGAGCCCATGCTGAATAGTTCAGAGGCGGCTCAGCTCAGGGCTACAGAAGTGCCTTGGCTGACAGAGACAGGTTCCAACACGGACAGCCTAGTGCTCACCAGCACTAGCAGAGAATAAGCTTACCTTTCATGAGTACCGGTACTCTCCTTGGCAGTAGAGAAGTGCTGGTGCTAAGAGTGATAAAAATAAGAAGTGCCGGTACTCAGTACCTGTGAGTACCCGCCCATTTCAAGAACTGATTATCGAGAATTCAGCCCCTTATTGGGTAACCTGGCGGCATAGTTCAATACAGTGCTACAGAGACAATTACTATCTTCTTGGCACTAGTTTATCAACAACAACTGCATGTCTTCTGTACAGTGCTCCATTGATTTGTTGCTAGGTTCGCACTCCTGAATGGCATACGCACATAGAGGGACAGCATGTAATTCTATTGCTGCTACAGAAGGTCCAGGCCAATCTGGGTGGCCGTGAACCAGGGCTAAGAGTTAGCCCCACCATGTCTTCACTGGAGTTATACCAAATTGCAAAGTCCTTCACAACTTTCTTTCAAACACCGATCAACCTGCAAAAGTTGAAACGTTTTACTCTTTCCCGTTTGCCTGAAAATGTGGAATTTTGCGACACTTTGTTGTAAATGGGAACCTGCAGTGAAAAAATCTGCAAACATTTGCCTATTTTGCTTAGGAAACTCCTCTGCAAAAGGTAAACTTGTACAAAAATGGAAGGGTTCGAAACGCGTTGACCCCGCTGGTTGGGGGAAGATAATCTTCTAACTAATAATCTGAAATGAGGAAATATGGCATAACAGCCAGTTCCTGTAATACCAACCCCCACTAGCATACACCGGCAAGATGCATAGTGTGATTGATTGAAAAATGTGTAAACTGCCAGGTGTTCTATTCTTATAGTGAAGGACTGGTCTTTTTTCACAGAATGTGTTGTTTTTTCTTTTTCATTTATATGTTATTGTTTGAATATGTTTAAATCACTGTTGGTAAATGGTTATAGAAAAAAGACAAAAAAAGTTGCTCACATGTGATAAATGTTTGTAATTGATTTCCAAACAGAGAATTGATTGTGAAATAAATCACGAGGGCCATCACATTGTAAATGTGGTTCTTATAGAAAAACTGAAGTAGTTAATTCCAGCACCTAGACACCGTTACTCCTGATAACACAGCATGAGAGCAGCGCCCCTGAATGGAGGAAGCAGCCTCACTTGGCGCTCTCCAGTGCACCGGAAGCCTGCACTTGCTCTAACCCAGCTGTCTTGGGTTAGAGATGTTTAAAGTGCGCATGTGTGGCTGGCCATCACAAGATGGCCGGCCAAAAAGACCTGCACACTTTACACAGTGCACAGACAGTCCACCCTCCTCTCTTCTTCTGTCACTAACCTGGCCCGTCCCGCACTGACGCTCTGTTTTGGACGGGTGGATGAAAAATAAAATGGTAATAATAAATTACCATTTTATTATTAATTTCTTAGGCTTTGGGGGGCTTTGAAGTGGGCCATCGCTCCTCTGCTCCAACGGAGGAGCCGCCACTGCAATGGCAGTCCTTGGCATGGAGGGTATGTGCCAGCCAGGATCTAGAGCAGAGAGAGCCACGAGACCTGGGCATGTGCCGAGAACGGTGCAACTAGTCTGAAGTCCTGGTGGGAGCTACAAGTAAGGTCATCTCATGGCACAGCGGCCAGTGCTTAATTTGGGCCAGTGGTTTCCAGTGCTCAGCACCAGCACTTAATTGTCAACAATGGCACTTATGACAGCCTACCACGTGGTGGTACTGTCTGTCTAATTTAGAAATGAGCAATACAACAGTGATTTATTAATTCAATATACATTAAAAAGAACTAGTACCTGCCTACCAAGCCATCCTTGTAGTGCTGGGCGCCTAGAATAGTCTGAATTGTCACACGTGTATGAGTGTGTGGGTTATTAGTTGTGTTGGTACTGTCACTGGCAGAGGCAATGGGTGATGCAAGTTGCAGTGGCCTCGTGACGCCGGCCCTGGCACCTAGCCTTTCACAAATTAAGCACTGGTACGGCTGAGACAGTAGCTAGAGAGGACAATCAAACCAACAACACACAAGTGCCCCCTGTGATCACTTTAGGTCTATCCCTTAGTAGACCTGTTCCAAGTACCCCAGCCTACTGACCAATGGGAGAGCCATCAAAGGATTCCCAAGTTTTAAAAAAAAGACTCCTCATCAAGGTATCGCCCCCTACAAAGACTAATATCCTCTTTTTAGAAAAATTCAGAGATCATTGTTTTTCTCTTCCCTTTTTGCAATTCAAAGAACTATTTCTATACTTGCCTGTCGTCACTAGGGATGTGAGACGCAATGACATGGATCATGTTCCACTCATTTTATCCAAAAATACATAATGCAAGTTAATTCTGCATAGCGCTCACAGTACGTCAATTCCTCCCGTAACATAGTTAATGAATGGAATTAATATCAGAGAAACAAACTGTCAGCAGAATGTATGATTACCTTCAGTTCCATTCCTTATAATGTATTCTTCCCAGAGTGCACCTCGAGGTGGACACCCATCAGAGGGAGCCACCAAGCCTACCTGTTTCTTTCTCAAGCAATATTGCAGTGAACCATCGGTCATCAGAGCTTATAGGTGAAGTCTGGCAATCCCCGACTGCCATACTGAGGGAGGCCGAACATGAAAAGAGCAGCCTTGCAGCTGGCATACACAGGTGATGGAAGACACCTTACTCACTTTGATTTAATGGGGCTTATTCTCAGAGGTATTTAAGAGTATATAAATACTCATGCAATACTCTTTTACATAGTCTTACTGAATTGGCCCCAGAGCAGTGCTTAATTTGAGCCGGTGCTTTGAGCCGGTGCTTTCCGGTGCTCAGCGCCTGCACTTAATTGGTTTCCGGTGCTCGGCACCGGCACCTAATTGTCAACACCATACTTAGAACAGTCTACCACATGGTGGCGCTGCTCATCTAATTTGGAGATGAGCAGAACAACGGTTGTTTAGGAATACAATATACATTAAAATAGTGCTAATACCTGCCTCCCCAGCCATTCTTTTAGCTTTGGACCTGGAATAATCTGAACTGTCGCATTTACATGCGAGAGAGATGGTTAGTAGTTGTTTTGGCAGCAATGACAAGGGCGATGGGTGGTGCAAGCTGCAGTGGCCTCCTGGTCAGAGCCCTGGCACTTAATATTTTACAAATTAAGCACTGCCCCAGAGCTTCTAAAATGGGAATTAAGTGGCATTATTCAGGGACAATTCACATACAATTAGTACAAATAGAAAGGGTACGTAAAAGAGTACTCCTCTAGTACTACTTCCTGTACTCATAAAAGGTTTTGTGAATCACTTGACCTTTCTTTTTCTTGGCCTCTTTTGGTGCTCTTTTATGGATAAAGAATGCTGCTTTGCTTCTTTTAATCATCCCAGCTATGGAAGGGGCATGTAACATAGGTCCACATAATTCCAAGACTTTCAAGATATTCACTGACTATGTAAATGAGTTTAATTAGCCACTAAAATCCATTTGTTGTGTAAAAAACATGTATGCCTCTGAATGAGTGAAATGAAGGCAGAAGGGGAGACTGGAGAAAAGGCGGCCAGGCAGAAGAAGAAATGTACTATGTAGAGCGGCAATAGGCCCAGAAAGATTCTGAATGTTTTATGGCCTGAAACCTCTTCTAGGCAGGAGGCTTGATTCACTTTCTGCCCTCTAGCTGATAGAAGAAGTTTTGTGCCTAACAGTATTTTCTGCACTGTGCATGTTGGAAATACCCTGGCACTTTAACCTTGTCGAAGCACTTTCTGGCACTGTCATATAAACACTAACGGGTGACAATGTTGCCCTCTGGTCTCCCTATATTTTAATGATGGCTCTGTGTGTAAATGATTAAGCGCTGACTCAAAAGGCTTCCCAGAGTGCAAGAAATGAATGCCAGTTCACCCATCGGGGACAAAATGGCGGGCCCGGAGTGGCTGTTGGAGATGACCTGCAGTTCTGGCTTTTTGGCGCTTTTAGGATAAGGCCTTCAATCTCGAGCGCTGAGGCGGGGCCAGGGAGAGGGCTGAAATCCAACAAGGCTTCTGGGAAGATGTTTTTGGACACTAATTGTCTAGTGTTGGGCTTTCTTTTTACAAGTCATTGCTATCAAGTGAATTAGTCCAGTTGCTTGAATTGATGTAAACAAAGACTGTAAGCCGGAGAATCAGTTGATTCGTTGAGTGAATGCTCAGGACGAGAAAGATTTGGTCCTGCTAACATGGATGCATCTTGCAGCCTTAAATGTGAGCACCAGGCAGTCGGACGCCATCTTTGCTGCCACATATGAGGCTTGAGATGGTGGACAACAGGCACTGCTCATCTACTGAAGAGGGCCTTTGAACGGGCCCTCAATGAGGGCCTTGGAATGGGCCTTCATCACTGCTCATCTACTGAAGAGGGGCCCTCATCACTGCTCATCTACTGAAGGGTAGACACAGTGATGGGACCCCCGAGGCGTTTAGTGGATGAGTGGGGGTCGGTGCACCCAGGTGAAAGAGCACCCAGGTGAAAGAGCGTCGCTTACAGGATAGGGCACCACGTAGGATGTGGGTGCGATGTCCTATCCTAGTGGCATTACTTGGGAAGAAGGCGCCCACCAGGAGCTACCGAGGGGGCACGTCCATGAAAGGAGGCTGAGGTAGGATTTTATAAGAGGTGAGGCTCGTCCATGAAAGGAGGCTGAGGTAGGATTTTATAAGAGGTGAGGCTCGTCCATGACAGGAGGCTGAGGTAGGATTTTATAAGAGGTGAGGCTCGTCCATGACAGGAGAAGGCTGAGGTAGGGTTTTATAAGAGGTGAGGCTCGTCCATGACAGGAGGCTGAGGTAGGATTTTATAAGAGGTGAGGCTCGTCCATGACAGGAGAAGGCTGAGGTAGGATTTTATAAGAAGTGAGGCTCGTCCATGACAGGAGGCTGAGGTAGGATTTTATAAGAGGTGAGGCTCGTCCATGACAGGAGGCTGAGGTAGGATTTTATAAGAGGTGAGGCTCGTCCATGACAGAAGGCTGAGGTAGGATTTTATAAGAGGTGAGGCTCGTCCATGACAGGAGGCTGAGGTAGGATTTTATAAGAGGTGAGGCTCGTCCATGACAGGAGAAGGCTGAGGTAGGATTTTATAAGAGGTGAGGCTCGTCCATGACAGGAGGCTGAGGTAGGATTTTATAAGAGGTGAGGCTCGTCCATGACAGGAGAAGGCTGAGGTAGGATTTTATAAGAGGTGAGGCTCGTCCATGACAGGAGGCTGAGGTAGGATTTTATAAGAGGTGAGGCTCGTCCATGACAGGAGGCTGAGGTAGGATTTTATAAGAAGTGAGGCTCGTCCATGACAGGAGGATTTTATAAGAGGTGAGGCTCGTCCATGACAGGAGGCTGAGGTAGGATTTTATAAGAAGTGAGGCTCGTCCATGACAGGAGGCTGAGGTAGGATTTTATAAGAGGTGATGCTCGTCCATGACAGGAGGCTGAGGTAGGATTTTATAAGAGGTGAGGCTCTTCCATGACAGGAGGCTGAGGTAGGATTTTATAAGAGGTGAGGCTATGTGAATGGGTAGGAGAGAGCAGGGGGAGGAGTTACAGGGCGCCACCGCCTTACCTCCTAAAGTTGGGGAAAAAAAACACGAAAGCAAAACACATTTTGGAACGAAATAATAAAAAAATAATTTTAGGGCATTCTCCATGTGAAGTATGCTCAAAGTACATTAGGACTGAAAAAACACACGCATCACCTAAACTCCAGAGGGAAGTTCCCCGGGCTTTAGACGAGGGCCATGGTCGAAGAAGGCCAGCTGTGCAGTGAGACCTGGTGGAGGGCCGAGGATGGCGAGTTATTATCCGGTCAATTACTTATAATAATCTTGGGTAATAAAGCCGAAAATACAATAAAATTGGAAACAAAATATTGTAAGGATAAATGTGAATATTAGGGGGTGTGAAAGAGTCTCTATCATTGGAAATAATCAACGGTAAGCTGAGAAGGAGGTAGTGGCAAAGAGTACGCTTAAAAGAAGTCAACCCCATCAATTGATTTAAAAGGGAAACCCCTACCTGTGAATGGCTCAGCACCTGCAGATGACCAGAGATTCGACACTTAGCTTTGATGGGAACAGTCTGCGCTCTTGAGTGCTCTAGTCACACGATAGCATCCGATGCAGACCCGGCCTCCTGCTCACCCCTGAAACACTCCTATGTGTTGCATTCTCCAACAGTGTGGGTTGGTGCTGGGAAATTGTACTGGCCACAAAAATGAATTTGTGGCAAATCTATAATACATGGCTTGTCTTTTGCATTTTAATGTGTACTTCCAGTTACTCAGGTGGAAATCCGATGGCCCACACTTGACAAAAGGAGAGCCGGTGACTAGCCTTCCCGGCTCTGGACTGCTGCTGGAGGTGCGATGGACAAGAACGGAGATGCAGGCAGGAGGATGGCCGCCTCTTGTCCGTCGTGCAGCAAGGCATGAGGCGAAAAAGGTGCTGGAGGTGAGCACCGACATTGTGACGATCCTACGTTGAGTAGACGTGGGTTGTGCCACCTCCATGGATGCAACATGCCCACTGCGTCTGTAGTTTACACGTAGCCCCGATCCCCATGGGGCACTGGCTGTATCAGGCGGTTGGTGGTGGTGCTTGAGGTGGCTTAAAATGATGAGGCAGGGAGCACAGATTGGGTAGGCGCATGTCCCCCCTCTTCCTCAACTCTGTCGGAGGTACGCCCTCTGTAGACCTCGTAAAGATACTCTACACTTACCCCTACTCAAGACTTGAGGTCTGTGGCTATAAGCACCACCTATGCATATATATAGAGAGGATGTAGCCTTACGGCTAGAGCGCTCGACCTCGAAGCTAGGGAACTGGGTTCGAGTCTCGGCAACGTCGCTCAACATCCTGTGATTCTGGGCAAATCACTTAATCTCCCCGTGCCTAACAAAAATGAATGTGTCCTTCTGTAACGCAACTGGTGCTCATGTAAAGCGCTCTGATACCCGATTTCTCGGGTCTAGTTCGTGATATATAAAAAAAAATGTTCATTTACACATACACATGCATAGTGCATATACCCACACATATACTATTATCATGAAGCTTTGGTAATCAACTCCACAGGGCAACCATCTTGATAAAGCAGCCATGTTGTTAGTACAGGTAATATCAGCCACCATGCACCGAAGGAGAGCCGGTATGTACAGGGCCCTTGATCCAATGCTCCTGCCCCGAATACAGGTGGCGGACAGTAACAAAACGACCAAGCTGGCCCTGGGCCTTGGGTTGATGCACAGTTCCCTAGTGAGAGCTAACCTTGCATTTTCTTATTCAGGACAGAGTGAAGATATGAATCCTGCCTTCTGTGCTAGTACTAGCGGACAGTGCCACCGCAGTCCTGTTTGCAGGCGGAGCGGTCCATTCCGCATCAATGTGACGCGCAGAGACTAGCACGGCCTCCTTTCAGCAGGCGGGCACGTGGCGGATGATGAATACATTGGGGAGCACCTTGAACTGACTCAGCAAACTCCGTCCCGTCGGTGCCTAAAGTGGAACAGCAGTGCTTGGTTTTTTAACTCAAACACTTGAATGTGCTTACACGGCACCCACATCACTCCCATGCGCATTATGCAAGTGGGAGAGAAAGCTGGCGTCATGTTTTTCTGACTTTGTCTCGCTATGCACATTATAAGCCACCCAGTTTCAGTGAATTGGCTGGGGATGTGAGTACGTCACTAGAGGGTAGAGCAGGAAGCGGCTAGTAGGGCTGATCCTGCCTTAGATCAGGGCATCTCTCTGTATGTGGCATCCCTCACCTTGGGAAAAGGCCACTACATAGTACAATAAGTGACTAAACCCCAATCTTGGCAAACGCCACCACCCACTTACATTTATCCTCCCAATTTTGACTGCAAATCTATGCTTTTTATATTAATGTTCATTTCCTTCTCTGTTTTATTTAAAAGAAATCGAGTAGGTTTTGTTATTCCTTATTGTAATGAACAGCAAGGCCTAAGGCAGTGGAAGGATGTTGGAGTAAACTGGTAAATTTGTAGCATCACAGAACTCTTCTGCAAAGCCATCCGCAACTTCCTCCATGAGATATACCATTGTCTCAAGTTATACATCTTCTTCTCTTGACCTTAAAAATCTCTGCTATAGGAGATACCTATTTATAGACCACGTGGTTGTCCACAAAACATGGAAAGATCAGGGGAGACTTGGCGGGGTATCGAAGCACGGAAGTCGAGATGAATCGACATGTTGGAGTTGCCACGTGTAGCAGGGACAACCATTCTTCATGAGGGAATGTGGTGGAAATGAAAAAGACGCTAATGCCATGATGTGTTTACAACTACTATATGTAGTAGGTGTCGATACCATCAAAATACTGTAACTGCAAGTTACTAAGAAATGCTAATCAACTTGTTTTTGGAGAAAGAAAGTCCCAGCTACAACTTAAAGTGCCTAGAAAGCCAGGATGCAACATTCACCAACACTCACCAACTCATCCAACTTTCATCCTTACTGAGCATACAGGTAGGTCTCAGACCCTAGAACTCCATAACTGGTGAGCGGTCCATTTCACTCTTAGTGCAATGACCGTGGAAAATCCGCTGATGATGCAGGGTGATTGCCTTCTGGACAAAGGGGCTTTAAAGACCTAAACAGGGCTTTTCAGTTTAGTGCTGTGCTGTCCAGGCAGGTGTTGTAGGATCCCTTTACTCTACTCACCTTTCAGAGCCTTGCATTCATCTAGGTGCAAAGGAGACTCAAGGGACTAGGTATCCGTGCCTACGTTTCTGTGCCAGGAAAGAGCCAGCGGCCATGCTCCAAGAAATGGGGTCCGCCATCTTGGCTCTTTCCTCATTCTTGCTCTAAACTTACTTCTGATGCTGATGTCTCCAACATGAATGGAAGAAGAAGTGCCAGCGTTACCAGTCATAGTAAGAAAAAGCTGTACCATGGCCAAGGCTGCATTGCTCAAGGAGTGGCACCGACATGTACAGCATCTGCTGGAGAGACGTATCATCAGTCCGCCCGGCAGGTTAACAGGTCGCGGCACTATGGGCAGAGCCTACCTTGTACCATTGGGGAATCCCAGGTAGAGAGGAGCCCAAACAAAGTCCATGATTGGCTGCCTGAGTAGGATAGAAAACATCCCAAGCTGAGATGCAAGAAAGAACTCCTCCTAATGAGCTCCTTCAGTGTCAGGGCCTCCTCGCTGAGGACTAGTTGTGCTTAGTCTCATCTTAGGCCTGAGTATCCTTTCTAGCTCGTCCAGTCAAATGTATCCATTGGTTGATGTGGGAGCAGAAGTAAGGACGCGTCCACCTGAATGAGCCAAGTCTGAATCATGGAAACTATGATACAAACGCTTGTGTTTTGTATATTGCTCTGGTTTCCTCTGTGGGTTCAACTACTAACTTTATGATTCCAAAGCAGAAGATGACCTTCAGTGAGGGGGCTAATAGATGGGGGGAAGGGCAGGGGATGGTGCGAGACAGAGAGCACGCATATCTCAGTGGCACTGTGGTTGTGCTTATTGCTGAGAGGTGGATGTTACATAGGTCACTGTTGACTTTTTATTGACTATAAGCAATTCTAGCAGAAAGTTGACAGTTCACTTCCATCAAACTTCACCAATTACATGGACTTTACAAAGTTTTTAAAAAAAACAACATTGTGAAAGTCAAGTAAAATGTAGGTTTTCTGAGAAAAAAACATGTTTAGCTAGAAAATGTGCAGACCGGTGTCCTTCCCTGTATGCCTCGCCAAAGCTTTCTTGTCCTCCCTCCTCCATCTACACAGCGCACGTCTCCTCTCATTTATTGCTCAGTTGTTACTTATTTTCCTCCCTGTTGTATTTCTTTCCTTCACAGCTTTTATATGCGGGTGATTTTTATGCATGGGAGCTGGAAGTAGGGGTGGAGGGAGGGGGCTTGCAACACCCCCAAAAATAACCATGCTGGAGTTCAGAAGATGTAGAGCAGTAAAGATACCTTTATATTTTCTTTTTATCTTGTCACATTTCATTCAAAGACAAGGGTCAAATGTCAAGGTCTGTCCTCTGACAAACTGCTGCTTATTTGGAAACTGGTGTTTACTTTCATTTCTCTGATGGTTTTGTAAAAGACGTCTTGGTGGCAATCCTGCGAGAGCATAGAAAGTGAAAAGAAGGGCTGTAGGATATCTTTTTGTTTCTAACACCAACAACATTTGAATGACTGTAAATAAACTCTACACATATTTCAAAATATATCAACAATTCGGAAAGCACAAATGAAGCACATTCTATGTATTTGTCAGGTGTAATGGAACCAAAGATTTTAATAGGATCAAAACAAATCAAGACACTTTACTTGGTGATGAGCAAATTATAAATATTTGCTATATATTTTAACCACTAAAACTGCATGTCTATGCAAATTTAGTGGACATTTTGAAGGAAAATGTCCCGTGTGTAAATGATAGTGCGCTACTACACCAGTGCTCCAAAATGCACCACTAGCTACATACCACACCCTACCACTCTCCTGCTGGATGAGCGTGGCATATTTGCTACACTCGTTTTTGTTGGATGCTTGCATTTTTCACAATCCCTAAGACTTCAGTTATATAATATTGATGGCAGCACCCCCACCACAAAAATTGTTTTAGCACCACTGTTTTTATGAGGTGGTGTTTGCTTCCGGAGCAGTTTGACTGCTGCAGGATTGATAAAGATGTAGTGAACAGGAAGTTGAGAGGAAAGTACTCTGGAAACCTGACCCATGACACACTCTGGCTGAATCTAGAAAGGTGCTCAGGTACATCTGTCACATCACACACTATGCCTGAGTCCAGGAATGTGTCCACGTGGGCCTGCCACATAACACACTGTGCCTGAGTGCCGGAAAGTGTCCACGTGGCCCTGCCACATGACACACTGTGTCTGAGTCCAGGAATATGTTCACGTGGGCCTGCCACATGACACACTGTGCCTGATTCCAGGAATGTGTCCACGTGGGCCTGCCACATGACACACTGTGCCTGAGTCCAGGAAGGTGTCCACGTGGGCCTGTCACACGACATGCTATTTCCAAGTCCAGGAAAGTGCCCATATGTACCTTTCACATGACACACTGTGTCTGAGTCCCAGAAGATACTGAGGTGCACCTGCCACATGACACACTGTGCCCGAGTCCAGGAATATGTCCACTTGGGCCTGGCACATGACACACTGTGCCTGAGTCCAGGAAGGTGTCCACGTGGGCCTGTCACATGACACACTGTGCCTGAGTCCAGGAATATGTCCATGTGGGCCTGCCACATGACACACTGTGCCTGAGTCCAGGAATATGTCCACGTGGGCCTGCCACATGACACACTGTGCCTGAGTCCAGGAATATGTCCACGTGGGCCTGCCACATGACACACTGTGCCTGAGTCCAGGAATATGTCCACGTGGGCCTGCCACATGACACACTGTGCCTGAGTCCAGGAAGGCGTCCACGTGGGCATGCCACATGACACCCTGTGCCTGAGTCCAGGAATGTGTCCACGTGGGCCTGCCACATGAGACACTGTGCCTGAGTCCAGGAAGGTGTCCACGTGAGCCTGCCACATGACACACTGTGCCTGAGTCCAGGAAGGTGTCCACGTGGGCCTGTCACACGACACACTGTGCCTGAGTCCAGGAATATGTTGATGTAGGCATGCCACATGACACACTGTGCCTGAGTCCAGGAAGCTGTCCCCGTGGGCATGCCACATGACACACTGTGCCTGAGTCCAGGAATGTGTCCACGTGGGCCTGCCACATGACACACTGTGCCTGAGTCTAGGAAGGTGTCCACGTGAGCCTGCCACATGACACACTGTGCCTGAGTCCAGGAAGGTGTCCACGTGGGCCTGCCACATGACACACTGTGCCTGAGTCCAGGAATATGTCCACGAGGGCCTGCCACATGACACACTGTGCCTGAGTCCAGGAAGGTGTCCACGTGGGGCTGTCACACGACATGCTATTTACAAGTCCAGGAAAGTGGCCATATGTACCTGCCACATGACACACTGTGCCCGAGTCCAGGAATATGTCCACCTGGGCCTGGCACATGACACACTGTGCCTGAGTCCAGGAAGGTGTCCAAGTGGGCCTGTCACATGACACACTGTGGCTAAGTCCAGGAATATGTCCACGTGGGCCTGCCACATGACACACTGTGCCTGAGTCCAGGAATATGTCCACGTGGGCCTGTCACATGACACACTGTGCCTGAGTCCAGGAAGGTGTCCACGTGGGCCTGCCACATGACACACTGTGCCTGAGTCCAGGAAGGTGTCCATGTGAGCCTGTCACACGACACACTGTGCCTGAGTCCAGGAATATGTCCACGTGAGCCTGCCACATGACACACTGTGCCTGAGTCCAGGAAGGTGTCCACGTGGGCCTGTCACACGACACACTGTGCCTGAGTCCAGGAATATGTCGATGTGGGCATGCCACATGACACACTGTGCCTGAGTCCAGGAAGGTGTCCACGTGGGCCTGTCACACGACACACTGTGCCTGAGTCCAGGAATATGTCGATGTGGGCATGCCACATGACACATTGTGCCTGAGTCCAGGAAGGTGTCCACGTGGACATGCCACAAGACACACTGTGCCTGAGTCCAGGAATGTTCCACGTGGGCCTGCCACATGACACACTGTGCCTGAGTCCAGGAAGGTGTCCACGTGAGCCTGCCACATGACACACTGTGCCTGAGTCCAGGAAGGTGTCCACGTGGGCCTGTCACACGACATGCTATTTACGAGTCCAGGAAAGTGGCCATATGTACCTTTCACGTGACACACTGTGTCTTGAGTCCCAGAAGATGCTGAGGTGCACCTGCCACATGACACACTGTGCCCGAGTCCAGGAATATGTCCACCTGGGCCTGGCACATGACACACTGTGCCTGAGTCCAGGAAGGTGTCCATGTGGGCCTGCCACATGACACACTGTGCCTGAGTCCAGGAAGGTGTCCACGTGAGCCTGTCACACGACACACTGTGCCTGAGTCCAGGAAGGTGTCCACGTGGGCCTGCCACATGACACACTGTGCACGAGTCCAGGAATATGTCCACGAGGGCCTGCCACATGACACACTGTGCCTGTGTCCAGGAAGGTGTCCACGTGGGCCTGCCACATGACACACTGTGCCCGAGTCCAGGAATATGTCCACGAGGGCCTGCCACATGACACACTGTGCCTGAGTCCAGGAAGGTGTCCATGTGGGCCTGTCACACGACATGCTATTTACAAGTCCAGGAAAGTGGCCATATGTACCTTTCACGTGACACACTGTGTCTGAGTCCCAGAAGATGCTGAGGTGCACCTGCCACATGACGCACTGTGACTGAGTCCAAGAATGTACTTGGGAACCCATGTACACCTCTCACGTGACACACTGCGGCTAAGGCCAGGAAGGTAGAATTGTCGCATGACACGCTGTGGTTGAGCCCAGTCGGTCAAGTGTCTAACTCGTGTTCCACCACATCACGCCATCTTTTGCTTTAAATGTAACTGTGCTACTCTCAATACGTGTCTTTGCTGCAGGGCGCACTTCCCACGGTCTGGGAGGGTGTTGGGTCTGTGCGCTGTGTCTTTGCCATGTGGGGCAGACAGCAGGGAGTGAGATACATGCCTCCTTGGCATAAGTGTGCCACTCTAAATAGCGAGGCAAGCTGTAACTATTAACGACAGATAAGCAGCTCATCCTTCAGCAGAGGCATGGCAGGGCAAATGCCATTTATGAAAGTCTGCAGCAGAACAGCACTTCTTTAACCTCCCTAGCAGGGCTTCACATACTCATGGTTCCAGGGAGCCATGGAGCCCTATACTGCAAGTACTCACAACCAATGTGAGGATGCAACAACGTCGCTTCAAGCCTTCAAGTAGCCACCCAGTGTAGAGAAAAATGCAGTCCTCTTTACCCAGTCTAACAATCGGCACTAAAGGGCATTTCAGAATGTTCCTCTGTTTGATGTCTGAGAGCTAACGTGAAACCATTCACCGGATAGCAAGCAGGGTGGGGGGCAGGCATCATTTGAAAGTATTTTGTTAAAGATTGTTGGGATGTAGTTTTTTCTGGAGGGGATGCTGCTCACTTGTATTTTTTTAGCTAGTTATTTGCACTGGTGTGCCTCTATAGACCTTGCAGTCTTGGTCCACTTACTACCAGCACCGTATGTGCAATGTACAGCGACGAAGTGAAGAGGGGGTCTTCCCTCTCGCTTTTTAGAGGCGGTTGCCCAGGTGTCCATCGGGAAAGGGTCTGCAATAGGTTTACCGCAAGTTGGATCAAAAGCTGAACACCACTGTTTTTCTTAAACGAAATGCCAGGTTGTGCTCCAAGGTGGTGGGCATTGGCTGCCACCTTAGTGCTGCAACAGCCGCCCCCTTCCCAGCTCCCTCGTCAGATTATGTCTGACTTGCATGCCAAGTCGCTTTCCTGGCACCAGAATAGCTTCCCTGGGGGGATTAAGATTTATGTTGTCACAAAATGGCTGCCAAGGACTTTTCGGATGTTCGTTGAAACAGAGGGCCTATTGCTGTGCTGGGCAAGGGGCGCGGTTCCAGAACAACCGAAGGAGCCGCGTTCCTACAAATACGATTTCCCCTATACATAACAGAATTAAGCTCAATTACCAAACGGTAAAGTGAGAATGCTGCTGCTCTGGTGAACCATGTGGCTACCAGGGAGTTGAGAGGATGTATTTCCGGATACTTTGATTTTTCATTGGATGAACCGATGTCACATCAGAAAAAGGATCTCGTAGACCAATGAAGGTGAAGAGGAGTGCAAGCATGGAAGGAAAGTGTTTGTTTCAAATTATCAAGTTGTGATAAAAGAAATAAGTTGAAAATCCAAAGAACGGGGCCCACCAGGTAGACCTAATGAAAACAACAAACACAGTACATTCTGACATAAACAAAGACAGTAAAAGACACAACACCGTGCAAACCCATTAAGGGACAGCTTTACGATTAATCGCAAACGCAATGCCATTTATTTAATCTAGAGTACGACATTCAACACACTACACTGCCCATCTAAAACCATACAGCCACATACATGGTGCTCACAGTGATGGCTACCTGTGACATTCAGTTATGCACAGACATATGAAATCCTCTTACATGGTGTGCTCAATGACAACTCTCTACTGCAAACTCTGAGGCACAGTGAGGCATTGCACAATGACATTTCACAACCACATGCACTGTATGCACTGTATCCTACAACCACATGCTCTATAAAAGCAGTGAAATGTCGTTGACAACACTGTCCGCAATGGCATTTTGTAATAGTCTACACTTAATGATAGTGTACAATGACGTGCACTGTATAGCATTGGCGGACAACAGCCTACGGCCTTCTGCAAACAACACTCTGATTCTGAATTCAAAGAACTGCTCAAGGTGAGAAGCCGGCTGGCTACCCGACCAACCTTGTTTCAGCACAAACCCTTAGGGGCAGGCTGCTCTCAAGATAGGGCGCCCTACTCTCAACATCTGCAGCTCCCACTGCAAGACCGACCCACAGCAACTCGCTGGTTCCAGGGACCTCCTCTTCGCATCAAGACCTTCTTTCCACCTCTCATCAAGAAAAATAACCTTGACCCAATGTTCTACAGACCAATCTGGGATGCTCCATTCTTGAGAAAACTTAACACATCTCTGACTTCTTTGAAGGAAACAACCTACTGTCTTTCCACCAGATTGGACTAGTGCAGACAGAGGCCATGAGTCTGCTCTGATATCATCTGGGATGACCTTAAATGGCTGTGGGCAGAAATGAAGTGGCAGTGCTGCTACTGCTGTGCCTAGTAGCCCATCGACATGGTGCACCACCAGACCCTAATACTGAGACAAGAGGAACTTGGCGTCCAATGAAGCAGCCTAAATGGGATCCTCTCCAATAGTTACAGCAAGGCCAGCATCAACTTCTTTCCACCATTCACATGGACTCCGTTCACCATGGAGTCTGGTGTACATCAGGGCTCGATCACCTCCAAACCACTCTTCAACTTTTACCTTAAGCTGCTACTGGATATGAGAAACATCCTTTACCTACAGGCAGAACCACGACCTGCCTTTATTTCGCAGTCACTACCCCGACTGCGACATTTCCACGTGTTCCTTTACCACGCAAATCATTACAACAACTTGCTTTAGGGGGTGCGTTGTTGGACTGGTGTTGGATTTTAAGTTCAACACCTCCCCTACTGATACACTGACTGGAGTTGGAATAGTAATTTATGCTATTCCAAAGACCAGCGCCTCCCCAAAGGCAAGTCATTGGAACGACTTGCGTGGTGAAAGAACGCATGGTAATATCGCAGTTTGGGTAGTGACTGCAGAGTAAAGGCATGCAGGGTTCCGTCATACATCCACTGTACATCAATAAGCCCTTTCACTTAACCTGCTACAACTAAGCTGAGGACACAATTCTTCCTAAAATTTGAAAACATGAAGGATCTATTCTAGACTTGATCATTGCCTCTGTGCCAAGGATTAATGGGTGTTGAGTAGCTGCCTTAAACTTAACTCTTCCAAAACGAGAATGGAATAACTACCAGCCTTCAACTATTTGGCCACAGAAAGTTGACGCTGTGATGAACCTAACATATGTAATCTGAATCTCCAGTGAAATTTGTGAAATGTATTAAGTGTGACTTGTGTGCCTAAAAATCAAACATAAGGCAATAAAAAAAAAAAAATTCGATCCTCACTAAATGACATCAAGTGATGATGGAAATACACACCAACCTTCACCAGGGATGTCAAGTAATGTGAGAAACGAAGTAAGAAATCTGGGAATGGTCATGGAGTCCAAACTTCCACCTGGACCCTGAAGTAAACCAAATCACAAAAAGTACTTTCTACATTTTGCAAACTCTGTGATGCATCTTTTCACAGCCTGGTTTCTTTCCAAAGATGCCATGAATCACACTCGACACCAAAACACTTCCCACAGAGGGATATAACATGTTGTCCTTTCTCTCTGTCTTCTAATTCAGAAGGTCTGTCGGTCACTACAGCTTGTAGTCCCTTGTCCCTTGTCTCTGTCTTCGAATTCTGAAGGCATGTGGATTGGTGGGAAGGACCATCTTTTGCGTGGTACCACCCCAGATCTTTTTCTTGACTGTTTTTGCTGGCTGTAGAATTCTGTGCACTTTACCCCTTCTAACCGGAAGTAAAGTGCCTGTGCTCCCGCTTCAAACTTGATGAAATTGGCATACCCCGGATTGGCACATTTAACGTACCTATAAGTCCCTAGTATAGGGTATTACAGTGTACACAGGGCCTGTAAGTTAAAGGTCATGAGTGGACTGCAGCACTTATTGTGCCACCCACTATAGTGGCAATATGAACATGACTGCAGGCCTGCCATCAGTATCCTGGCTATACAGGTTCAAACTGCAAATTCGATCTGTCATAATAACCCCTTTAGACAGGCCTAAACCTTCCTTTTAAATATTAATAAGTCACCCCTAAGTTGGCATTACATGCCCTTAAGGAATGGTGCATGGTAGGTAAAAATAGGGCATGTAAAATAATAATGTTAAACATGTCCTTACAGTAAAAAAACAATCACAGCTATTTTCACTATAGAAGGAGTAGCTGTTCCATAGGATTGCCTAGGGGTACAATATTACTTTTAACCCGTTCGCTGCTTCTGTCGGCCAACGGCCGTCGCGAGCACTACCTCCGTAGTGCTGCGCACGTCCGTTGGCTGATGCGGCCCCGCCCACTCTTCAAAGCCGCCGCAGCGCGGCGGAATTTCGGCCGTGGTAAAGGGGTTAATATTTGATACCTCCAGTTAGGAAACAGCTATTTATTATTGGTAAAGTGGGATTTGTAATAAAATCATTTGTCCACATCGTCAGTCAGACACCAGGCCAAGTGGGAATGGAGCTGCCCCCAGAACTGGTTTTGAGGGACCACAGAAGGTGGGGTTACTCATTTCTCTGGCTACACCTCTAGGGTGGGCACAGAAGCACTGCACAAAGGAAAAAAGGTTCTGCCTTGTTGCTTTTGATCGGAGAGGGGCACTGTGTGATTGTTCACAGTAAAACATACAGAAAGTGCTGCACAAAAGTGGGTAGGGACACCCCTGGGAACTTTTACCCCATTGGCTAGGGAGTGACCAGGAGTTTTCTCCACCCGCAGGCTGGCACTGGGCATAAAAGTGGCATCCCTAGTACCCTCCTCAGATCACCTCTGGGTGAACAGAAGAGGACTGGACCTTAGAGGAGCCTTGAAGACTGGACCTGCTCTCCCTCTTGTACCTAGGATAAAGAAGTGGGCTTCAATGGTCATAAGGCTGACCTTTGGGCTACAGGGACACAACTTGCTTCAACAGGCCCCTTATCCTGCATTTTCAGCTAGCCAGTCCCAACTGTACCCAGCCTGGACCCTGCTGCTGGCATCTGCTGGAGTGAGTCTCGACCCTAAGTGCTGCTTCCAAGATTCTGGACCCTTGGCTAGTGTCAAAGTGTACTCCTCCTAACAAATCCTGAAACTTGACACTAGGAGACTTTTTGCCAACTTTTTGCTTTGAAACAGAAGGGGAACCGGGACTAACCTGCCAAGTCAATGCCGCAAAGATGCATCACCCCTTGGCCAAAGATTCAGGTTGTGTTTCCTTCGCGGCAGCACATCTGATTCAGCAGGACCTCGCAGAGAAGGTATCCAGCCTCGTGGAGCCCTTCTTGGCCACAGCCTGCACTCTTGCCCCACTGGAAGAATTAGAGCTCTCAAAAAGTGACTAAGTCCGAAGGTAGATATCTTCACCGGGTGAAGACGCAAAAAATATTCGGACTGCAAAGGACCTTCTCTGGGTATAAAATTCAAATTTCTCCTGCTCTGAGCGTTCCTAACCAAAAAAAATCAATGGTATATATACATACATATATATGTACATATATATATATATCCATACACACATATATATGTACATATATATATGTCTGTAGAAGAAGGAAAGAAAAAATATATAAAAGTGTAGAATTAACAATTAAATATTAATTATGGGGAGAGGATGTAGCCTTATGGCTAGAGTGGTCGACCTCGGAGCTGGGGAACCAGCTTCGAGTCTCGGCAACGACGCTCAACATCCTGTGATAATGGGCAAATCACTTAATCTCCCCGTGCCTAACAAAAATGAATGTGTCCTTGTGTAACGAAACTGGTGCTATGTAAAGCGCTCTGATACCCGATATCTTCGGGTCTAGTTCGTGCTATATAAAACTCTAAAAAAATTAAAAAATTAAGAAAATGTAATTTGATTTCCTAAAAAAAAAAAAATTTACAGAAACAATAAAAAAAATGAAATAAATGATGCAGAATAAATATATAAGCACTAACCATGGGGAAATTATGACAATTCTAAATAAATGATCCGAAATAATTATAATCCGAAATTATGGAAGTCAAATTAGTAGCCATAAATCAGACCTTTCTGCCAACAAACCTATATGGTGTTTGAGAAACAGCCCTCAAAATCACAACACTTGCCTCAAAATGTCATTTAAGATATGTTGATGCTACCCTTGTCTCCATTTCAGCCTGTGTCTGATCAGTGCCCACAAAGATACCACAAGTAGCTACTCAATCTGGTAAGGCACTAACTACCGGAGTCCTAACTTGTTCACATCCCAAGGTAGGACACAGAAAGCCCTGCCTGGTAGGACCTGCTGGTATGGAAGTCATGTCACACTCGAAGAGTTAGTGTATGTCTTGTTCTTCCTGCATGGCGCGTTGGTTGTGTTCTCACAGTACAAAGAATGCCTACATCATAAATGTACAAACCTCTTGGCTGGCGATGCTTGAGGGAGTTGTAGCAGCTGTTCGCTGTGCCAGCGGATGTCAACCAGGACATGCCAAGGCCCTTGCCATGAAAGGAGGCTCCTGCCAGCCATTCTGATGCTCTGCAGAGGGTCCCCACTCTTTGTCAAATTTCCACTTTGCACTGACTTGTCACTTTGAATACCAGGCATACTGTGGCAATGCACACAGGCACACAAAGCTGTCATTATCCCAGTAAGTAGTGGGACCTGCCTGCACTATGGAGTGCACAGCCATAACAAACTTGTGGTTTCTGGCCCATAATATGGAAAGGAAGGTTTCGTGGTCTGGGTCTCAATAGCGCATAATATTCCGTTGCCTCGCATCCTCTGACAAACCATTTTATCTCGCAAGCGTCAAACTCTTACCAGCATTTCCTTCCACCCCGCTCAACATACTCCAATGCCCCAAGCAGATCCTGAGAGAAGAATCTTTCTGCAGGTTGATTAGCCCCAGTGGTTAATTAGTAAAAAAAATAAGTGCCGGGGCTCTCGTCAGGAGGCAGCTTGCACCCGCCCATTTCTCCTATTAGCGCTGCCTAAAACAGAACCAACTACTAACCATGAAAGTAGGGAGAGGATGTGGCGTAATAACCAGAGCTGCCGGCTTTGGGGCTGGGGAACCAGGTATGAATCTCGGCGTTGGCTCAACATCCTGTGATTCTGGGCAAATCATGTAATCTTCCCGTGCCTACCATAAATGAATGTGTCCTTAACTGGTGCTCATGAAATGCGCTGGTGTTGATGATTAAGTGCCGGTGCTGAGCACAGAAAAACCACCGGCTTAAATTAAGCACTGGTTAGCCCCATGAGGCTTCTTATCCTCTCCAAAATGCCTACAGTGCCCTCCGATAAGAGAAGTCAAACATAGCACAGTCCTAGTTTTCCACATGCCCGATGCACGTGCTCTAGCGGTACTCCCTGTAGAGGACCAATCAACAGCCCTTGCTCACAGTGATAGGTCAATTCACACCACAACAATGGCTTCACTCTACTCTCTACCGCACCAACTAGGATCCATACCTGCAAGTCCCTGCAGGAACATCACATGCCAACAAACCTTGCCACCACCAGAAAGCAAGGAAGCATTTTTCAATGTAACATGCTATATGTATGTACAAGAGCACAACCCTATCTACCTCACACCCTTCTGTCCCACTACACACAGCTAGTGGGGCAGGTTTGCAGCAACACAATTGGAGCGTTCTTCCAATCCTCATGCACGGCAACCAGAGCTTCCCACATAGACTGTACTCTGAACCCACACTCTCCAAACCACTAAGGAAAGAGCAATGGAACGCAACAGCAGTGCTTAATTTGAGCCGGTGGTTTCTGGTGCTCGGAAGCAGCACTTAATTCTTAACACCAGCTCTAATGACAGTCTACCACATGGTGGCGCTGTCGCTCTAATTTTGAAATGAGCACAACAACAGTGTTCAATAATTCAACATACATTAAAAATGAATAGTAGCTGCCACCCACAGCATTCTTATATCTTTGGGTGGCCTGGAATAGTCTGCATTGTCACACCTGTAAGAGTGCGAATATTAGTAGTTGTGTTGGTAAAGTCATTGTCGGCTCTGGTAGCGACAATGTGTGGTGCAAGCTGCAGTGACTTCCCGAGAAGGGCCCTCGCACTGACTTTTTGTGAATGATGAGTAGCGCCTGGATGGAGGCCAAAAACTGTATAAAGTGAGGCACAAATACCTACTTTGGCGATTATCTCTCTTTCTGTAATAGTCCAACAAGATTTATTTGTACATATCTGAAATTTGCAATACTATTATTGACTTTAATATATATGAAAGATGTTTCCAGCTTCATAAGTGCGAGTCACAAACCCACAATATTGATAATTCCGGGCGTGGTATTACTGCACTATTTGAATGCGGAATGCGGAATGAGATGCTGTGAGCAGCCGTTATCCATATTTGGACAGTGGTCAAAGTGCATTGAAAAAGCATGGGAACTGCGATCCTGAGTACTGTGGTGGGAGGGTCAATGACAAATGGTGGGAGGGGGAAGCATGCAAGAGAGAAAGCGAGCAACACATGAGGGAGAGAACAACGCAGAGGCAGGGAGAAACACACAAGGGAGAGAGCGACATGGAGCGCAGGGGAGAAGCATATGAGAGAGAGTGCCTGCAGCACACGAGGGAGACATCAACGCAAAACCTAGGGTCAGGGGAGAAGCAGACGAGGAAAAGAGCTGGAAAACACATGCCCTCTCATGGAGTGCTCAACCAAAAAGAAAAAATGAGTTCCCTAAAAATGAACAGTGGAAGGATACAATCAAGCGGGTGATAAAAAAAATCTTTGCTTCAGTGGATGGATAAACACAAGAATGTGATGCAAGCCATGGAATAAGAAGCAAGTTAAATGAGAGTGGCAATAAAGCCAACCAATGGTGAGCAGTGGGTGGGCTGCAAGTGCACTGTAAGTTTTTGGTAAGTCCACAAAAGGTCTTTCTACACCAGACAGTTTGAGCGGTCTAGTAGACGGAACCTAAAAAGTGTTACATACAGTATACAATAGACTTCACACATTATAAAATTAGGCTGCTGCAAAAAGATTCAGTGTTTAATGCTTACAGTGCTTTCAAAAGTTATATTTTTACTAATACTCAGCAGCCGGTATCTAGTGGAAATCCTTCTTATAGGTTTCCATTTAAATGACACATCCTAGCACGGTTAACAGCCCTACAATACCTCTGAAAAACAATATTTCTTGGTCACCATGATGCTTCAAATGATTCTATCACTAGCAGCCTCTGCTGGCCTTAGATTTGCTTATTAATCAATTGCAAACATTTTCTGTACTTTCAGGTAGCAGGCACTCTGGAGAGAAGACTTGTTTCTTTAGCTGTCTGTCTCTTCACAATAGAGGAGATGCCCCCCCATTTCACTTGCAACCTGAGACAGCCAAGAAGAAGGGCATTAAGCATGAAGGGACAGTGGTTTTCTTACAAAAAATGTTGGGAAAAGTTTGGGAAAAGTAAAAAAGCTTGGGAATGGCATCCTTCAAAGATCCCACTCACTTCGACCTCTGTATTTGGGGTATATCCTTTAACGCACTCTTCGCCGGCATCAACTAGAATCAGCTCAAGAAACTACAGAACGTTAAAAATGCTGCTGCCAGACTGGCCCTCGACATCCCCCGCCGCAGCCACATCACACAACACCTCCGAAAACTCCACTGGCTCCCGGTCAACAAGAGAATCACCTTCAAGCTCCTCACACATGCCTACAAAGCTCTCCACAACGTAGGACCAGCATACCTGAACCACCGCCTTGCATTCCACGTACCCGCCAGACAACTCAGTTCCACCCAAAGCGCCCTGGCCTCCGTCCCCAGGATCCACAATAACTGAACGGAGGAAGTTCATTCTCCTACCTTGCAGCCATGACCTGGAACACCCTGCCCCTCCACCTCAGGCAATGTGTGTCGCTGACCCAATTCAAGAAGGACCTCAAGATCTGGCTCTTCGAATGATCCTCCACACCCAGAGGGACCAGCAGCCACCACCCCCCCAAGGCTTGAGATCCTCACGGGTGAGTAGTCGTGATTTACAAACCCCTGATTGATTGAATGATGGATTGGTTGATTGATTGATTGAACTTAGCTGTGTGGTATTTCTCCGACGTTACAATGATGACGACTGCAGAAAGTCGACGTGCGATACAACTCTACGTCTCCATGCTCGTCCTACTTTGCCTGATGTCGGATCGAAAGCCTCAGATGGCTTTGCTGAGATATGAGCCCCCCAAGCTCAATCTCCAGCGCTAAAGTCCTTTTTTGGTGTTTCTTATCCGAACGCGGCGGCATTCGCCGCTTTCGTCTGTCATTGCTGTGACACTAGTGCTAAAGAATCCTTCTGCCTCCTGCCTGCTGAGGCATGAATCTTGTTAAGGACATTGCACCACAATACCCAATCTCAAGCATGACTAGGCTTCTGCCCCTGAGGAATTTGAGATATTTAATAGAACTGTCTGGCCTATCAGATTAGATGACTGTTTTCCCTAGTGGGGCCAGACTGATCCTTCGAGTCAGAATAAACACAGTACGTGCTCTGAGGCAGTTTCTCTGTGTCCTGGGACAGTGAGTGGGTGCTGGGCAGTAACCGTGGTGGATACTGTTTACTATTGTTTTTTCAGGGCCACAGGTACTATTTGACTCAATTGGATCAACAAGTTATAAATTTGTACACTTGGTAGCGAGTCACGTGGTCCAAGGTTACTCAAGGTGGTGGTAGAGGGTTTGGAACACAGATAGTGTACGACACAAGTCAATATGCAGCCCAAATTAAAGGGCACATTTATCATTGAGTTGCGTCGCTGTTGCGGCATGCTAGGGGGTGCAAGGGCGATGCAACTACTAAGTCAGATTCATCAAGCCCTGAGTAGCTTGATAAATCTTGAGTAAGGCAACGCAGCACAAATCACTGTGTTGCGTTACTCTGCCCCAGGAAGGCGTTCCATGGATCCACCCATGGATTTTGGCGCTTTTCCAGATTTAACATTACTTGAAGACCTGGGAATGCATCAAAATGCAACGCCTCTCCAGGTGAGGCATAACGAGGAGAAATATCTTTATTTCTCCTCGTTTTTTCCTCTTTCTATGTGTGCTGCATACTGCAGCACACATAGAAAGAGGAAAACGCCTCAGATGATTGTTTTTGCGCAGGAAGGTGTCTCTCCCTGCACAAAAACAATCCTACTTACAACGCAGGCACCCTTGCACCATGGTGCAAGGCTGCCTGCATTGGCGCTAGGCTGCCAAAAGTGTGCCAGTGATAGGAAAGGACAGGAATGCGCTGTACAGTGCTAAATATGGCACATTCCTGCCCTTTCTCTTTCACGGAGAGCAGCAAGGTGGCTTGCTGCGTTGCGTTGCATACATTCTTGCCCTTCAATGTTCAGTTGGAGGATTATCTTTGAAAAAGAGTAGGTCTTTCATTTATAGATTGGAAAGTTACAATTTTGAGAAGCACAGAACAATTAGACTACACCAGCATCTTCTTGGGTGGAAATACAACCCCAAATAAACAATGTAATAATATGGTTTGCTGTGGACAATGGCTTCTCTAAATGGGCACAGTTTCAATCTGCCCCCTGCCCTAGTTTTTCAGAGGTGTTGGGTGCAATGTTGTTCCATACAGGGGCTTTCAGACTCCCCGGATGGATTCCCAGCAAAACAGTTAAAATATCAAACAAACCAAAAGGCCATCACTCAAAGCGGCATACCAGCCCACCCAAGTTCAAGATGAAATTCAGGGTGACAAATGGGCGATTTCACACGTCTCCATGTCCTGATAATTTGGTGACTAGGGATCAGCCATTTAATTATTTAAATGCTTTGTAATGCGCTGGCTTGTGGCAGCAGTGGCTTGTAGAGCTGCTACAGTGTAAACTAATCATGACTAACATACTCATCTCCACCCTCAGGAAGCCCAGATGCATGACGGAGGTAAGTCAGGGATGGTAAGTCAGTGTTCTACTCAGTATCGGTTTATGGCTGAAGTCATATTATGTTTCAACTGACTCTCGCTTTCTACGGAACATAGTCCAAGTAGTTCCACTAAAGGAAGAGAAAACATCCCTCCATAGGTAGGTTTAACTTTGTCCTGAATGAGGCCCGATTTGGGAGGTTTCTCAGTTCAGGACATGGTGAGTTCCGTAGTTCTGCTCCGGCACCCGAGTCAATCTCCCTCTGTCCCTCTTGTGATTGAATCTGTGTTGAGTGATCAGGTTGGCCTTGCTGAATTGCAAGTTGTGGTTAGGGGTGTAGGACGGAAAAAAGCCTAAAGGAATTTTGGGTGCAAATTCCTTATCCTTTATTGGATTTTTTACTATAACATTTTCGATTTTAGGTTGACTTTTCTAATTGTAAGTTCTAAATATGTTCCTACAAGTACTAGTACGCCAACTGCTTCTGGCTAAAAACTAGGACTGGCTGAAGATGCGTAGCCCCTTTGTCACAGGGTGTACACAAGAATTGGCCAATAGGTGGTGCTTAAAAGAGCTAATGCCAGGACGCCGGCTATTGGCAGAACCTTTCCTTTGATGCTTGGGAGTCAGAATCTTCCATGAGTGGTAGTGATGAGGGAAAAAGAGAAACAAAAAGAGAAGGATGGGAAAGTACTTGCTCGCAGCAGACCAGGGTAAGATATTGTGCATTAGGAAGGCAGGCACTCTGTTGAATGGCATAATTATGTGCTATAAGACTGAGAGATGGGCATGGTCTCACGATAACGGAACAAAGAACAGGTCAATTCAACCAACTGGCCAAATGAGCCTGAGAACAATGGTTAGAGCGGTGGTCCTCGAAGCTGGGGAACCGGGTTCGAGTCGCGGCAGGGACGCTCAACATCCTGTGATTCTGGGCAAATCGCTTAATATCCCTGTCCCTAACAAAATGAATGCGTCCGTCTGTAACGCAACTGGTGCTCATGTAAAGTGCTCTGATACCTGTGGGTCGGGTTTGCGCTATATACAAACTCCCCCCAAACACACAAACAAAATCTGGAAGCATGGTGGCATGGACCATCTAAGCATCCTAAACATGCCCTCAAAATGAAGTGGTAAAAAACATATCTATGTAGTAGCCTGCTTACTCCATCCCTCTGTTTAGAAAATGACTTCTTCAAATTTAGAAAATCGTTGAAAATTGCCTTCTTATGAAGGCCCCTGGCTTGCTCCTCTGCTTATGTCCATACTAGTCCTTCCTATGTTTCTTGATTTTTGCTCATCACCCTTCTTCCTGCTTCTGTACTACAACCTTTTAAAAAGCTTTGAAGCAGTCTCTGGGCTGGCACAGTGCTATACAAAAACAATGGCTTGAGTCTTGAAGACGAGGTTTCCGGAGTGGCACCTGGTGGCACAGATGATGCCTATGTTACATAAGATGGCAACTGTGTATTTTAACACAGGCAGGCAATGCCTCTAGAACAATAGAAAAAGACCTCGATGACAGGAAAATCATAGCGTGTGCGCGAGCCGCACTTCTCACAATGTCATTCGCTTTTTCTTAGTAATTTGGAAGCAGTGCCAGCAAGCAAAGGCGGAGTGGGGAGGGAATCTCGCTATAAACTAGTTCCCAACTAACATCCATGCAAACCCTTCAACGCAGAAATGGCAGAACAGCAGTATTTCGAGAACTTTTATACCCGACGAGGGGTTCTAAATGTCCAAGGAGTCAGGTAGCCTCTCCACAAATCCTTATACATTCTTCTGTGGGAAGCAGAGGTCTCTTCTCTGACTCATTTTGGATACAAATGTATTAGATGGCATAAAGTACGCCTCTAATGTAAAAAGGGTGAGAGCCCTTAAGTGGGATGAAAAAAAGTGTGTGTGTGGAGGGGACAGGGTCTCTAAAAGGGGCGTGGCCTATGTCATGAAGGGTGTGTCTTAAACATGTAAACTAAATGTCTGTAATTTCCATAGTGTGCCACCTGACTGGTATTTTGTTGCCTCTTTGAGCTTGCTGCTTTTACATCTGGGTATAAAAAACAACTGTGATTCCAAAAAGAGGGACATCGGGGCAGGTTTAAAGAGGTCCAACATACGTGCCCCAACAGTACTGTACGCAAGAAGGGTATGGAGTTCCTCTGAGTCAAGGTAAAAGAACAGGGAGATACTAAAGGTGGGAGTAACACAGGAATAGCCTGTATGTGAGGGGCCTAGTATGTGTAGATGTGAGAAGGAAGTGAGTTAAAACAGGTCAGTTAGTCCTAACAAATATTTATTCAAGAAGGTAAACTGCCTGATTAAAAATATAGAGAGTGGCGGTGAACTAGAGGCAATGTATCTAGCTATATACGTCCTACTCTCGGTCGGTCAACATGTTTCACTCCCTGGGTGTTAGGAGGATCTAGGCGCTTCTTCAGGACCAGAGCAAACGCTATCTACACAACGTGATAAGTGAAAAACTACATACCACGTTCTCAGGTCAATAACCTATACTGTTGTCTAATGTGGACTGCAACAGTATCCGGCAGTCATAAAGGACACCAATTTGGGTCCAGCGTTCGATAAACGCTCCGCGTGTGACCTACCCTGCCGCCGGAACCGGTTACCTTCTTGAATAAATATTTGTTAGGACTAACTGACCTGTTTTAACTCACTTCCTTCTCACATCTACACATACTAGGCCCCTCGCCCCCACTGCACCCTACGGCAGGAACAAAAGATCCCCGCCAAAGAGCCCCGTACTGGGTGGCCGTCAGGTATAGCAGCGCCGACCTGACGAGGGGCAGGCTCATATGATAAAGCATGACACCTAGCTTGCTAGGTGTGTGAGAGCCCTAGTTCCGAAAAGGGGAATTCCCCCTTATCTTCAGTGTGGGGTTATTCCTGTGTTACTCCCACCTTTAGTATCTCCCTGTTCTTTTACCTTGACTCAGAGGAACTCCATACCCTTCTTGCGTACTATAAAAAACAACTGACATATACCTAACACCGGCCAGGACTATTGGCTTTGTCAAAGATTGTTAGCTGCTTAAGATAAATGAGTTAGAACAATGATCTAGTGGTAAATAATTAATATTGAAAATGTTTTTGTTCTGAAATTCTGAGACTGTGAATTAAACATTACTGAGGCCTGTTGAAAGGATAGCGATCTTCAGTGTCTCTATCACTCTTGTTATGCCCGTTGGACAAGTACGACCCTTTTCTCTCCACATTCCTCTATCCATATCTTACACCTCATCTCTTTCCTCTTCAGAACCCTGTTTTTAATCTCTACTGAATGCACTTCCTCGCATCTCTTTCACTTCACCACCACCAAACACAGCGTATCCACTCACCTGTAAGCACTGCATTTTCTTTTACTTTTGCTTTGTCAATATTTTGACAACTGTGTACCTCCTTCACACACACACAGATTTACACAGAAACACAATTGCAACTTGAATACATGGTCATTGCTCCTAGCGTGCTGGAGAAAGGCCAAAGATTGGATGATCATGTCTTCTGTACACCTCTATGACCCACTGACAAGCACTGTGAGAAACTCGCACCACCTTCAGTCTTAACTCCAGAGCTCTCGATGATGGCCCATTATAAACACCTAGAGGTGACTCACTTCAAAGCAAGCACTATACAAGAGTAACACGCTACACGTATAAAAACCACAGGAACGCATCATCCTGGAAATAGCAAACACTCCTAGTGAATGCAAGATTATGAAAAACGTGAAAGATAAACTGGTATTGACAAGGATTACCTTAACGTGTTTTACATTCAGTGTTCAGAAATCGATCAGTGTTTTTGCCTTTAAAGTTAAGGACATGAATATAGGGCCCGAAAAAGACCTGTTTTCATTTCCATTTTTAATTACTACCGGGTCTGAGTCCCGGAGAGACCCGGCCCAATGAAAACACGAGGAAGGAGCAAAATGATATAAGCTAAATCAGAGGTAAAAATGGGAAAAAAAATATCCGGAGAGACCCGGCCCACTGAAAACACGAAGAAGTAGCAAAATCATAGACGCTGACTCAGAGGTAAAAATGAAAAAAAATAAACAATATAATAAAAAAACAAAAATTGTAACATTTTAACATAAACCATAGCACGTACAAATAATGCGTGAATGTAACAGATACTTCGAGAAAAATTATATCGGCCATACAGTAGTCGTGGTGCGCTCACTAGATTCATTTTGTGTTTCTGCAAAAATGTTGCAGTTTACATATCAAATGTGGTCAAATGTTGCAAACTCTAAATTCACTTAATTTTCAACACACTGGACGGACAGTTAGGAAAAAGAACAGGCCAAAATGACTGGTACAGGTAGCCTATCATATAGCGCAGTGGGTTGAGTGCCAACTTTACAGGTCTAAGTGTGACCTACTGCTCAGGGGTTCATACTCTGCTCAGTTGGCTTGAGCTTTCATTCTTCTCAGGGTGATACAATAGCAACTATTGACTGATAAAATAAAACATGTTCCTTAAGGAAGAGCCAGTTCAGGCTGTGTGTGTGCTCTATAGTGGGCCAGTATTATTTTACGAATACGAACTGAATTAGAAACGTGTGAGAGGCTCCTGGTGGGGAAGGAAGGGGGCTGGAGAGAAAGAGTGTTGAGAGAGGTGAAGCAGAACAGACAACTAGAGGAAGAGAGGACAGGAGTTTAGACCCGAACCATGTGGGAGCTCAGATTCAGAACAAACTAAACAAATCCAAGGACCCTATGAACCACAATAAGTGGGATGGATGGACGGACGGATGGATGGATGGAATGACTATTTAAATCATTACAAGCATTTCAGTGGGAGTGACAAGAATGATTAAGGAAATCTACAAGAGAAGAACATCCAATGTGAATTTAAAGACAATCTTGCTTTACTCTAAAATGTACCCATACTTCCTTCTGTTTCTTCACCCGTATCACAGACTCAGTTTGAGACCTTAACACGGCTCCTCAGCTGAGTAGCCATCTCCTGCCTGAGTACCAAGCTCTACCCTTGCTGGCTGCCTCTAGATGCAGTTGGAATCAGCGCTGGGACGCCTCGTTGCTGGGGCAGCCATGTGCTTTTACAAATCACGTAAAATAACATAACATGCACTCCTGAAGGCAGTTCCTGGATCACTCTTAAAGACACCACCCATCAGTGGCCTGGGTCCCCTACAAAAGCCACTCTAGACACCCAAGAGTCTGTCCCGGGCACCCTCTCCCTGGTGTCTGAAGAAGACTTTCCACAGGTGTCCAACAGACAGCACATTTTTCAAAGCATCTGAGATTAATAGTGTCTCAGGCAGAATTCATAAAATACCTTTTTTCCTCTTGGACAGCATCCCACTATTGCATATGTGAGCCACTCATTACAGTGTCTCTACATAACGAGTCCTGAACAGGAAACACATGATATTGTTTCATTTTTATGTTAACATTCCTCTATAACTGAATATTTAAACTCGTGTTCTGATCAACAGTGCTCTATAGCTAATTACGAGCACCCTTGTTTTTAGATTAATTAATAATGCTAAATATGTAATTGCTAAGGTTTCAGCTTCTAGTTAAATAGTGTTGCCTTGGTAACTAATCATGGTCTGGCTTCTAGATGCATGTAAACATCCTGAGTGTTTTTTATCAAATAGATGGTATTACAGGGGTGTGCTTGTTTCCTCCATGTGCTCCCAATATGGGGAGATAAATATTGTAACTAAATCACTTAGTGCCATATGTATGAAGCTGTTGTGTGTGTGAAAAGGTCTGATTCGCAGAAGCCATCACAAAAAGGCTTTTGGTATATATGAAAGCCAAGCTGCGATTCGGTAACACGCTACTGAAATGCAATTTAGGTTTGCAACCAAACACCGAATCTGTATTTTTAAGGGGTTTGTTTAAAGCGTCCCTTCCAAATACTGATTCAGAGTGGATGTATTAATGTTATGCAACCGCAATCCAATCGTAAAATATTAATATTGTACCGACTACACAAATGTAGTAATAACCCACTCGCAAACGGGAAGGGATCCTCATGGGATACTTTGCTGTTTGCAAATGTTAACAATAACATTTCTTAAGAGTAGGCAGTGGTCCTGTGTACTTACAATTTTCATTTTGTTGTTTAAACGCATTACCTTTTACTTTAAGAAAAACGGATTGCATTTATTTAAAAAAATGCTTTAAAAGCATTCACAGACATGGTGGTTTGCTGATCTAAGCAGGCCACCATCCCTGCGACAGCTGCGATTCAGAGTGGGTCACAATTTGCGACTCACCTCATTAATATTCATTAGGTAGATGGAATTGCGATCCACTACAAATCAGTTTTTGCAAACCGACCTATTAATACATAGGTCAATTCGCAAAGGCTGAATGGATTCAGTAAAAGTTGTACGCAGTTTGTGACCACTGTTACTGAATCCATTCTTAGTAAATCTGGCCCAAAATGATTTGCAAAGGTTACACAGTTTCCGAGGATTTCACAGTACTGTCTACTGTGAAGCTAGGATTAGAATTCTGATCTTCCTTTTCTAGTCTCAACACTATGCACCCTAGAACACACCTCCCTCCTGACTTAAGGCTTGATTACGACTCTGGCGGTCTTTGACCGCCAGACTCGCGGTGGCAGTCCTGCAGCCACCGTATTACGAGGCGACCATTCAGACTGCCAACGCTGCGCAGGCTGTGCAGGGAACCGCTGTTCACTGGCAGTGGCACAGTGGACAAGGGTATAAAATATGCAAGGCGGGACCGCCGCGGTCTGCCGAGCATATTACGAGTTTCCCCACCGCCAGCCTTTTCATGGTGGTGAGCCCGCCATTAAAAGGCTGGCATGGGGGCCCTACTGGGCCCCTATGTCCTCGTCACCATGGAGATCCAATCAGGGGGGCACACCATGTGCCCCCCTGTTTGCATGCACCCCAAATTCCAGCACGGCATGGACTTCACAGCCCATGCCTTGCTGGAACTGCTTTTCCCTTCCCATTGCGGGGTCCGTTTTCAGGGCACCACCATAGGAACGGCAAAAGAAAAGCCTGCCAGACACGAGTTAAACTCGTAATCTGGCAGGCAAACGATGCACGGCTTTGGTGGTGCTGTGCTAGGGCAAAGCCGGCGCAGCACCGCCAAAGTCGTAATCGGGCTCTTAGTGTTCCATGTGTGATGGCTAATAAAGCCACTACTCATTTATGTGAAGATGATGAACAATCATAAAGTGTTCTTCGTTTTCCGTTTTTAATGATTTTTACATATAAAGACAGGGGCTTAGGGGGGTGTTTGGGGAGTTACACCCCCCAACAAAATGTATTTTGTGATAAATAGTTGGGTACAGCTGCTTTTAGTTGGGTATGACGAGGTATCTGTCGGAATTTACCAATAACTTTTACATACACAGACAAAAAAACACACACTCTCTCTGTCTCTGTTTTTAAAGTCTTCAAAGATGTTGGTTATTTTACAAAATATTGTGTTTTCTCTCTTAGTACCCCTACCAATCCATGTTCCTCCCACTTTCCACTGCCCCTTAAGCCCCCCTCATGCATCCTGTTTGTTGTTTAATGTATTTGAACATGATATGCAACGTAATTGTGGGAATTTGAAGAAGACAATAGACGGTGGTGCTGTTCTTGTTTTTTGGGTAACAGTGACAAATAGAGGTACCACGTGTACCAGTGTGGTCAATTAAAAAGATGTATTCTGAACAACCGAGGGAGACAAGCCTCTAAAGTGAGACACGTGATCAAATGATTTAATAATTGACTTGACAATGGCAAATAGCTCTGTTTTGGCAACAACAAAAAAAGTTGAGAAAATCGTTAGCATATATTGGGCTCTTTTGAGGGGGCTCAGAGACCAAGATTTCACAAATAATCTAGCCATACAAAGTGGCATGAAAGAACCCAACTGCTGGGAGTTGCAACTAAAAAGGCACAGTAGATGTCATGTAAACCTGTTAATGGAAAAGCGAAGAAATGTAAAGAAAAGTAACAATGATGTTGCAGTGGTTCAGGTTGGCGGACAGATTATCCAGTCACAAACATGACGGATGTCCATTCCGCCTTATTAAAAATTAATGATATCCTATGGCACCTCTAGTAAGGTGGATGGGATATTTATCACATTTGTAATGGAGTACCCAGCTGCCAAACTCTATATTATTACACAGTGTTCTCCCGTCAGTGTTCTTCATGGCTTGCATGTGCATGGAGAGGCGGTAGCAGGCTGAACACCAGCCGACAACAGGACACATGGTAGATGGCTGCTAGGAACACAGCCCAGTGTGGCGCCACCTGGCAACAGAACTATGACTCAGCAAAGAGGGCACAGGTGACAAAGCTGCCAAGTTTCCCAGCTCCATGTGTGATGTGCTGCTCCAGGCAAGGTTTGCTCATTTGAATTCCGAGACTTGTAGTCCTGATTTAGAATGGAATAAACAAGACTACAAGTCACAGAATTCAAAGTAAAAACCTGGACTGAAGCAGCACATCACCCATGGGCCTGGGAAACGTGGCAGGGCACGGGTCAGGCGCACACAGGGTTTGGCAGAAGGCTGCCAATCATACAACGTCGAATGGTGAGAACTGACAACCGAGCTACGGCACAGCAAATGGGCCAAAGGTGAGAAGTATGAAGGGCTTGGTAAAAAGCCGCCAACCACACAACTCTGACAGACATTATTACCAAGTAACTTCCAACACAGTTCTTCAGCCTAATCAAAAGAGTTTAGTTAGCGTACATCATTTAACCACAATTTCGAAGATTGCACCCTTGGCGTAGCCGCTAATGGCGTTCCTTGTTTACATTATTAACAATGGCCTCCAGTGACTGCTCCTATTTTCATGTTTTCGAATACAAATACTTGTTTAACAGTAATCACAAGGTCAAACCTTTGTTCATTTGAAGTACTATATATATATATGTATGTATGTATGTATATATGTATATATATATATAGTCTTTATAACAGGTACGCTGAGCTCGGAGGATAGAGCCTATCATGCAGCAGTGAAGGCATATCTGGTGCCAAAGGGTGACTATATCACAGCTTGCCAATGGGGCGGTGGTGAGAGCAGATCAGTGTACAGTGAGGTGGGGTGAGGGCACATGGAAGAAAAGCAGAGAAGCTGAGCTGTGAGTGAGAAGGAGAGTGGAGATCCGTGAGAACTGAAAGTTCTTTGGAGAGGACCTCTGCAGGGGCTAAGAAAGAAGCAGTGCACGGATGTGCAGGGCTACACTCGGTGTAGAGATACGGCCATGTTGAATGGTTACCAAATGACTTAGCCCCTAAGCTACATCAGTGCTTCAGTCCTCATGAGCAATAATTTAACACCCTATTGCATTCTGGTAGTTGTAGTCTTTGTTTAAATCAATTGTGCCAATTAAACTAAAGTACCAGATTACAAGGGTAGTGAAGGGAAAGCCAAGGACTGATAAGGAGGCATCAGGCTGCCCAAATAATAGGAGATACTGGGTCTGCTTAGATGGGAGACGTTTCCCTGGTACAAGCATGAGCTGCTCAAACAGACCAGGTTTATTTATTTGCACTCTAGGACTTATAGTCACATTTGTCCCATCATAAAATTAGGACCACAAGTCCCAGAAATAAGAACTAAAACCTGGACTAGATGAGCTAGTTATGCATGGACCCGGGATACTTGAGAGATCTGTAAAATAGGACTCATTTGAGAGAATGGGCAGATGAATTGTTAGTGGCTTGATGATGAGGACCCACCTCTAATGCAGCGTATGAAATTAAGTACCTGTGCATGAGTCAAAATCTGGCCCCCTATGCGCACAGAGTGCACACGCTGCTACAGCAACTACATAGCTGCCGAGAAGCTCTAGTCCATGCTAACAAAAGACGTTTTCAGCCAGCAGCAAGCATTATCTGCAAACTTCCGAGCCCCAATGGTTATGTATTTATGTAGCTTTGTGGCATCGACCAAGAGTCAAGATCACGTGCATCAAGGGGGCTTCACAATATTGCATAACCCATATATATAGTTTGGTCACAGGCAGATTATATGTTTTATACAGAATCATGTTTTTGCTCAAGTACAAAAACTGGGATTTGAATCCAGGAGTTCATGCATCCCAAAAGTTTAACCCAGAACGCACCATGCACCAGACATCTGGCCAGGCTGACAGAGTCACACATAACTTGCAGGCATTGGTTGGTCAGAGTGACCTCAAACATCTTTCTAGAGTGGACTGTAGTGTGGGAAGAACACTGGCAGAGATTCCAAGCTGCTGTACATCAGGTATGAACAGTTAATCTAACCCTGGTTATGGTCTGGCTTGGCAACGCAGCTGTTGCCAGACAATTACGGGAGAATCACTAGAGAGGGGCTTTGGTTCTGCCCACATGTTGGGTGCCTGGAGGACATGTTTTGTTTGGGCAGAATTTTTGTGCCTCTAAAAAATAATTGCTTGTCCTCCACGCAACTTCAGTGGTGTAACGAAACTTGAGGGGGCCCCCTGCAAAGTATAAATTTAGGGGGCCCCCACGTTCCTGACCCAGTCAGGAACTCTCAGGCCAGGGCCCCACCACCTGTGCACAGTGGGGGCCCCCTGGAGCTTGGGGCCCCCCTCACACTGTGGGGGCTGCGGGGCTATTGTTACACCACTGCGCAGATGTGATAATTTTGTTTATTTATCCAGGTGGCTGAGCTTGAACTTTCAGGGGCACACACATGACACTATAATGCTGTAAAAGTGTCTTGCATAACTAGATAATTCATGGTGGTTTTCTTTCTCTGGCAGCAGCACAGATGGGAGGATGGCAGTTATTAGCCTACATTGGTTTTAAGGCCGAGCTTGACAGTGCACGACTGTCATCTGACCTCTTAACCTATTCCAATATTACTCTACAGTTTTTTGCTTCTGCACAAATATGTATTCATCCCCATGCTATTTACTTGTAGTACTTCACATTACCATACAACACTCCTTGAAAGCCAGAACTATTGGCATTGCCAATGCTTGTTTTTCTTTGTGTTGGGTACATTCGGCTTTGGTTTCTCCACCATAAACCCAGAACTAATGCACTAGATGCAATGGGAAAACAAGCAATAGCAAACCCAGTAGGTCTGGCAGGCTGTTTTGATGGTTATGTGTTTAAAAAATATTGTTGCAAACTCAAGCCACAAGAAACAAAAAGGGAAAAAACATGCTGTTGCCTAAACGTGGTGGCCATATGCTTGAAATAAAAATTTGAAATTAAAAAATAATAGCGATTTATAATTTTATAATTTTAACAGAACAGTCTGGGTGTTTCCTAACAGGCAGATGCACTTGGATCAGGTATGAACAACTAGTTTTTTAGTTTTCATTTGTAATAGACATCACAGGAAATGTGATTGTTATTGCTGTAAATAATAGATACTACGCCTTTAAATTATTATAACTTAAAGGCTTAGTTTAAACACACAGGGATGACTATAGGAATAAAGGAGGGAAAGAAAAAAAGCATTGGCAAAGTGAAGTATTGGCGCATGAGCGCTGGTATTGAATTGCACTTCTTTCTAGGTGGATATGCACATGTGATCAGGAAAATGCCATCCCTTACTGTTCAAATGCCAGTGGTTGAGGTGGGCTGATCCACTCACCCATCTGTATACTGTAGTGGGCAGAAGCAAAATGTGTTTGACTGCTGAACAGACCAATGGGTGTAGAGGGCTGAGCCAAAGCCCCTCTATGTATTTATTAATGTAAGTTTTTTTTGTTTTTTTTTATAATTTCGATTATATACTGCTGATGAGATAGTTAAAAAGACCCACTCATTCCAGACATGGGATAACATGAGATCTTGGAACGAGGGAACCAGATATAAGCAAGGATGAAACCCTCTATATATAGTAAACTGTATACGAGTGAACTGATTAAGAAATAGTGCAACTTACATCCGAGCATAGCAATATTAGGACACATTTCCTGTTTTGTGTATATGTAAGTCAACTTCTCTAATTGCAAAAGTATCTACAAAGCAACAAAGTGCCTTGCAATAGTTGGGGGGATACAAATATGGACTAAGGACCACTCTTCCAAACACCTCATTTACCACCACCCCCCTCTAAATGTTACTTGAGAGCTGATGTTGTCGACCTTGTAAGATTTTGTATCACGGTGAGAAGTGTAACTCACACTAAGTGATTGTAGGAAGAATTGTGCCACCATGGTGAGCTGAATGTCAAGAAGTGCGGAAGCCAAATGGGAAGGAAAAGAACGGTCCTACCCCTCCAACGTCTGTGTGTGGTTCATCGCGAAGGTGGACTCACGGCATAGCCCGGCGACGAAGCTAGGACACTACACCCAGTATAAGACCAGTGCTTAAGCCGGGGGTTTCCGCTGCTCAGCGCCAGCACTTAATTGGTTTCCGGATCTCGGCACTTAATTGTCAACACCGCACTTAGGACAGTCTGCCACATGGTGGCACTGCTCATCTAATTTAGAGATGTGCAGAACAACACTTTTTTATGAATACAATATACATGAAAAATGACTATTACCCTCCGCCCCAGCCATTCTTATAGCTTTGGGGCCTTAAATAGTCTGAATTGTCACACTTGTAGGAGTGTGATGGTTACTAGTTGTGTTCTTACTATCATTGGCAGCATGGCAGGGGCAATGTGTGGTGCCAGCTGTAGTGCCCTCCTGACCAGAGCCCTGGCACATATTTTTTTTACAAATTAGGCACTGTTCCCAAACAAACCCATATCGCCACTACCTGAGAGACATCCACTGGCTCCCCATCCAGAGGAGATGACAGTTCAAGATACTCACACATGCCTACAAAGCCTTCCACGGCCTAGGACCTGCCCACATCAATCATCAACTGAACTTCCACCAACCCTCTAGACACCTGCGCTCCTCCTCCCTCGCCCTCGCACACACACCCCGCATCTGTCGCAACGGTGGCCGCTCCTTCTCCTGCATCGCTGCCAAGACTTGGTACGACCTTCCCCTCCAGCTCTGTACAGCCCCTTCGCTGGCAGACTTCAGAAAGAAACTCTAGACCTGGCTCTTCGACGGACACACAGCTCCCAGATACCCCTAGGGGTGACAGTGTTGCGCTTTACAAATGATTGATTGATTGATTTGTGGAGCGTACACAAGATTTAGAATGTAATCCAGCTGCAACTAGGAGCCGCTGGAGAGCTTCACAAGGGGGTTTGTTGTGATTTCATTTATGGGGGTCAAGGCACACTCTGGCTGCCTGGCTCTGAAGTCTTTGGAGTCAGGCAATGAGTTTCCAGGAAAACCAGATTAGCCGATGTCAAGGCAATCGAGATGTGCCGGAACAAGGGCATTCGTCAGCTCGATTCTGTGGCCCAGGCGAAGGAGTGGTAGAAGTTTCCCGAAAAGAGAGAGTTGCATATTCCACCGCTGCCAGGTGTTGACTTGGGGAGTAAAGGTGAAGTTGGTGTTGAAAAGAATTCCCAAATTCCTTACTTTTGGTAAGGAACAGGGAGTCGTTCTAGTAATCCATCAAACTTTGACCTTTCTATCCATCACCAGTGGCACGGTAGAGGCTTCTAAAGCCAACGTTCTCCATAAATAATGATCAGCCTGCAAAGTAAATAAAGCAGCTAGAAGGACCTACTAAAGGTCGCGTTGGCGCTAGACTGGAGACCTAAAACCGGGACACTGGTCGATTGGCCCAAACTGTCAACGTCGACCCGGAAGTGCTTACTATTCGCGAGTGTTGGTCCCAGCAAGTGAGTAGGGGCCGGCCACCGTCCCTCTATTCTGGCGCTGTCTGTTTATGCGAAGTGTAATTTCTCACTGTTCTCGGTTAATTGGTCTGAAAGCATGATAAACGGCGGCGGCTGGTTGTGCAGCAGGCATTGCATAAGGCATGCTGGAGTCCGTTTCCATGGCGTCGGGGAAAGATTCCGGTCTCTATGGCAACATCGGGTCAGCTTGTCGCACCTTGTATCTTATAGAGTCTAAATGCAGATTGTTATTTCCAAGGAGAGATAACATAGATACGAAACGAACGAGACCAAGACACTTTTATTGGCCGCCCGGTTTGTGCCTCCAGCCCCCCACACCCACCCTCCCCCACCTCAAAGGATCACCGTCCATATTTCACTCATTGTTCAATAAGTGTGATGGAAAGTGTCAACGGGGCCTGCTGCTGTTGCGGCAGGCCTGTTTGAGTGGGAGGAGCTGTCAGGGGTGGTGCAAGCCGTAGACGAGCTACGGATTTGGGGCTGATGGATGGCACAGGATATCCTGTAGCAGCCCTTTGAGGGCTTGGGGAAGCGGCCTTCACATAGTGCTGTGTGCCCAGGGTGCACTGCTAATGAGGATCATGCTCCACCATGATGTTCCCATGCTGGGGCATTCTACTGCAGTGGGGACCGTTCTCATCAAACCATCAGTTGTCCACGCCGCAGCTTCCTGTTGCCTAAGGTTCATGTTTGCAGTGGCATTTTTCTGTGGTTGCCATTGTTCACTTTCTGAATGAATGGTATGTTTTTGAAACCACCACCTGAGGTGGGCTGATGGGAATGTCTTATACAGTGCTTAATTTGTAAAATAATAAGTGCCAGGGCTCTGACCGGAGGCCACTGCAGCTGTCACCACCCATCACCCCTGTCATCGCTGCCAAAACAACTGCTAACCATCTCTCTCACCTGCAAGTGCGACAGTTCAGATTATTCCAGGTCCCCAAAGCTAAAGGAATGGCTGGGGAGGCAGGTATTAGCAATTTTTATGCGGCCACTATTTGCTTGCCTGTTACACTTCCGGGATAGAGACATACTATTGCAAAAGGCCTGGGAGGCCAGACACTTCTGTGTGGACAATGCCTCTGGGGACATTTATAAACCATGAGGCAGCAGGCCAAGGGCAAGGGAATTAGCCATACTCTTTAAGTTCACTACAGAAAACTCAGACTTCCCTACCTGGACCTGTCCTGTAGCAGATACTGATTACATGAATATGTGTTATCATATGTAATATGCCTGTTAATACATAGACTCTCTATGATAGGCACGCATGAACCTTTCTTTCATTTGCTCGTGACTACAGCAGCCGGGCAGCAGCCGGGTAGCAGCTTACCATAGTAAAGCTGCATTAAGACCGCGCCATGGAGGAAGGATTCCTTGGAGAAACAATGACCCGCAAGGAAGGGGATCCTCATCATCATTTTCTAGGCACAGTGGGAAGGGAATGCTCAGTCACATGACTTAATCTTTAGAAACTATACTGTTTACACTTTGCTGTCTCAACCATTCCTCCTGTGGGGCTTACCCAGCAACAGAGCAGGTGCAAGGTAATGTTCTGGGACACCCACCCATTGCACAGGGCATTATCAGGGATGATCTGACCATTAACTCAGTTTGGCTAATGCCAGATTGGACGGCTGCATCAAGGTGAAAAGGAGGCCGCTGCAGGCCCCGCGTAGCACGGGGACCTTCACCTGTCAGTGGTTCCCCTTGTATCTGTGTGGGAATCTCAGGGACCCTTTGCCACATTCCAAAGGGATCCCCATTCAGTGCTTAATTAAAATAAAAACATATGTGCCAAGGCCCAAGGTGTCACTTAGTAGACAAATGTAGGCCTGCACCACCCAGTGCCCCTGCTAGTGCTGCAAATGTCAATACCAATGGGCTGGCGCGCGACTATTATTATTTTTTAGTGTATATTAAATTGCAAACTGATATGCTTTGCTGAATATACACAGACAATACCACCATGTGGTGGACTGTCATAAGAAAAGTGCTGGGGATAAAAATTAAGTGCCAGTGCCGAGCACCGGCAAACACCACCACAAATTAAGCTCTGGGCCCATCATATTTCATTACGCCACTAGACAGCATTAAAAGCTTTGGGGCTTCACCAATGCTTGTTTAGGGCCAGTCTCCTGTTGGTGTAGAACTGCTTCACCACAGGTGTTCATATTCTTCGATATTATCATCTCTAAAGCTCTGTTATGCCAAGCATGTCTGTCCCTCCGAGTTATCTTGTAAACAAACACCAGCCCTAACAGCCACTTCTGCACAGCTTGTGCTCAAAGTGTTCATGGCTGAGTCAGGGACATCCAGCCGAGCCGCTCTAAGCATCTTTGTCTGCCCATGGGCATAGTTAATACTTTTAGTGTCATCTGGCATCCCTTAGTCGGCAACACCCTAGGCAGCTGCCTGCCATAGCGGGGACGGTCTCCTGGTCCAGCCGCAACACCTAAGATGGCAGCCGGGGGGCTGGAGCGCTGAGACCGGCCTGGCTGCCCTGCAGGAGCTGAAACGCAGCATCGCCCCTCATCCTGGAGCCTGACACTGGGGGGGCAGAGAACCTGTGAGGACCGGCGCGGAACAATGAAAGTGATACTCTGCTGCTGGTGGGCACTCCCCGCCGAGCCACGGCTCCAAAGATGGCAGCCGACTGCTCTGAGCCCTGTGCTGATGCTGATAGTGGATCAGCCCGGGCATCCCAAGGAGAACTTCAGACATTGTGTGGCCACATTGCTAGGTTTGAGCGTGGTCCTACTGTGGTGCAGTAGGGAGGTGTTTGGAGGGGGGGACCAGTGTGCTCTGGAGGCTGCATTCTGCAGGGTGAGGACGTCCCGGGGGCGTTGAGACTCTGAGGGATTGCTCATACAGACAGGGCCATCAGGCTTACACCTTTCCCCTGCCTGGCAGGAGACATTTTGTGGCAAAGGGCACCTCCCTGTGGGCGTGCAGTTGGGAATTGGTGAGACTTCACATTGACTCTTCAGTGGGAGCTAGAGGCAGAGAGCTCCCTCACCTTCCACGGAGGCCTTAAGCAGTGAGGGGCAATGCAGCAAGCCTGAGAAGGGCCCACAGACTTGGGGACTTGTAGTGGCTCGGCTGGACCCAGAGACGGGATACCGACACACTATGGGTCGCACCAAACCACCCAAGGACACACCAGCCCATGGAACTCCTGGGAAACACACAAGGACAACGGCTGAAACTCCCCTCTGACCTACGGGCCACCCTGATAAGCTGGACTTAATACTTAACACAGTTAACGCCACACGTGAGGTACTGGAAGATAGATATGGTGTCCACTGACTTGGGGATAATCCGAGACGATCATCAGAAACTGGCGGACAAAGTCAAACATAATGCTGCTACCCTGGAAGAAGTGGAACCACAGTCCGGGGCCTACAGGATAGAGTAGCTAAACTGTACCAGCAGGTGGACCTCTTGGATCATTGGGCGAAGAACACAGAAGGCAGCGGACACCGGATAACATCAGAACAATTGGCCTGTCAGAGAAGGTGGAGGGAACGCACATGGTGTCCTCCCTGGAAGCCTGACTGATTAGGGAGATTGCCTTCTAAGGACTCTAGCCATTTTTGGTGGTGGAAAAAGTGCATAGAGTGCCAGCAAAATCATAAGCATCGGGCGCTCCTTCATGGCCAGTAATTGCTCGCCTGTTACACTTCCAGGATAGAGACTTAATATTGCAAAAGGCCTGGGAGGCCAGACACTTACATGTGGATGATGCCTCAGTGGCCATATAACCAGACTACAAGATGCTGGACAACAGCGGTGAGCCTCATTTCTTGCTGTTAAGAACGAGCTGAGGGGGGCTGGTATCCGGCACATGCCGCTAATCCCAGCATGCTTTAAGGTTGTAGTGGATGACCATGCTACTTTCTTTGAGGACCTTCCTGCGGCAGGGGACTGGCTGGAGGTATATAAGGGTGGCCACGAGTGGAAACGTAACCCCAGGCCATCCGGAGCGAAACGTCGCCGCCAAGGTATCCGAGAGGGCCTCACCAGAGTACACCAGACAAAAGGGCAGATGGAAAGGGAGCTAACTCCAGCGCAGCAAAACTTGACTGTAATCCTGTCGAAAGGGGGGGCAAAATCTCCCAATATAGAATAAGCTGCCTTTAAAGTTGACAATGCTTCAGTCAGTCTGTAGGGGTGGAACGCTCACTTTGGACTGAGCTAACACAACTGGAGGTGCCATTTGCTGCCTATAAATGGCAGTTCTGGGCCATCCCGAGATAGCACCAAGCAAAACACGCTGAGGTGTTGGGAAAGCTCCAGTCCTTACGGATGCAGGACTACTAGACCACTGTGCACGTGTACGTGGAGGGAGCATGTGGGTAGGCTACTGGCGTGGTTGATCTGCGCTGAGGATAGGGGGAAACCCATTACTCAGATAGCTGGGCTGACAGGAGAACTGATCTACTCCCCAACTGGCATTCATGAAGTATTTACTGGGTACTACAGGGAGCTATGCTGAGCTGCCGAATCTGCGGAGGGTCTTCTTGGACAGGGTGAATTTGCCACAGATCCTTGAGGCCCCGGTTACTGAACTCGAGATCAAAGCAGCGATCAAAGCACTGTCTCGGGGCACGACACCTGGGACAGATGGTCTATCCATTGAATTTTATCAGGCCTATGCCACATAACTGGTTTTAAAATTGGTGAAGATGTATGCTAGGGCCTTAAACTGTGGGCAGCTGCCAAAGACGACGAGAGAAGCCCTGATTGTACCTATCCCTAAGCCACAAGGTGACACTGCTGATGTAGCAACGTACCACCCACTTTCTATGTTGAACCTTAATTACAAAATCTTTAGAAAGGTACTAGCGAACAGACTGCAACTGTACCTCTCTAAGCTGGTGCATGAGGACCAAAATGGCTTCATTCCCAAACGATGCACGTCACATAACATCCGGCGCCGGTACCGCATCTTAGATGAAACGGGCACAGTCCTGTTCCCTGAGGCACTGGTCCTTTCTGTGGATATACGGAAGGCCTTTGATACCCTCCGGTGGGATTTTCTGCATGCGGTCATGGCTCGGTTGTCATTGAGAGAGGGCTGGAATGAATGGGTCATGCTGCTGTATGCAAAAGCAAGAGCACGTATACCTACGGGCAAATACACCTCAGACCTTATCGAGATTGGCAGAGGGACACAGCAGGGTTTCCCCCTCTCTCCAATGCCAATGCTATTTGCGTTAGTGGTAGAACCAATCCATTGCCTGCTGGGCTTGGAGGTCTGGACGAAGGGATCCTGATGAAGAATGGTGTTCACACCTCTTCACTGTATGCAGACAACATGCTAATCTTTTTGCGGAATGCCCTTGCGGGCATCCAATGGAGCGTCCAACTGATGGATGAGTTTGGACAAGTGTCTAGCCTTCACACAAATTGGAAAAATCTTGTGCCTCCCCCATCTCGGTCCACTGCATGAGATCCCCAGACCCAGTGCAGACCCTCCAAATCCAGTGGGAACCCAGGTCCCTACAGTACTTGAGGATAAGAGTATACCACACAGATGCGGACATCTGAGAGGGCAACCTTGGGCGGGGGAACTTTTAGGGCAGTGTGGGCTTTTGGCACAAGCTACAGCTGCCCATTATGGCCCGCAAAGATCTGACCAAAATGGTGATCCTCACTAGAGTACTTTATTATTTTGAGAACCTCCCTTTTTGAATCCCTGGAGCGTGGTTTCGCTCCTTGAACACCCTGACCCGGGAACTGATGTGGGATGGGCACTGAAACAGGGTGGCACTGGGTACGCTATAACGACATATGACTGGGGCAGCCTGGGCATTCCAGATTACGAGCTCTATTGCCTGGCGGTGCAGTTGTGGTGAGTCGCCCGCTGGCTGGTGGGACATAATTTGGCTGAGGTGGTGAATACGGCGAACAACACAGGAAGGGCGGTCTGTTGGCTACGATTCTGGGAGTCAAGCTCAAGTCACTGCATAAACCCAAACTCCTCTCGATTGCCCTAGGTGCCGCCGCAACCCCCTTGACAGTTGACAGGCCTGCCAACCGCTTGAGGAGGGTACTTCACAGTGTGCTGACAAAGTCCTTGGACAGATGTGGCGTGGGAACGTTGGGGGACTGTTACTCGGATGGGTCATTTTGCATCTTTGGGGACTTAATGACAGAGGAAAATCTGCCCGGGGCTCAATTTTTAACATATGGGACATTAACCCCAGCTGTACTGCAACTTTTGGACACTTTATAATTTGAGCCCCCAATTCACACCCTGCTACAGCTCTTACTAACCGTCGGAAAAAGTAGAAACTTTGTGTCTTGATTTTACAAAACGGCATTGGACATATGGGTAGATAACTTGCCGACCTTGAAGAGCACGTGGAAGGGTTTATCAGTAGACCTATTATTGGGATGGAGTGGGACCAGACTCTGGAGCGTGCATATACTCTCACCTGCAATACTCAATTTAAGTTTACGCAATTTAACTACCTACATTGCTTGTATCTCACACCCCACAGATTCAATGTCATGCTCCACATGGCGGACCATAGTAGCCCCAGATGCGTCTTGACTGATGCTGGCTTCCTCTATATAGTATGGAGTTGCTCTATTAGGAACCTTTTTTGGCTCCTAGTGGCGCAGAACTTGGAACACACTGCAGGAAAACAACAATAGCATCCAGTGGAAATATGTCTGCAGGAATTGTAAGCTTGGAAACCTGAAAAAAAAGTTGGCATCAGATTTCTGGATCTAGCATTGGGGATATCTCGCAGGGATATTGCCCGGCACTTGAAGTCCCCACACGGCCGCCCACATAGCAGGTGGCAAAAAGAGGTGGAGACCTGGGCAGTGGCGGAGAGTGCAGCGCTGCGCGCAGAGGAATGTGGAGAGCTGCGTAAAAACCCACTGCAAACCTATGGGCGGAGGTGCTCAGTAGCTTCAGGGACTACAAGACCTAGGAACTATCCCACTGGAGTGCGCTGCTTTCGCGCCCGCCCGTGCGACTGGCACTGGAGTAAAGGGCCCGGGAAGGGGACTCGTAGCTGGGTTGGGGGCGCTGCTGCCCTGCACAGGGATGGACTAGAGAGGGTATGGAGTGGGCCTGACCGACCCCTAAGTAATGCCTATCAATGCCTATATTGGAGCGCATTAGCAGGTATATATGGCTCACTGGGCACCTTTCACTGGGCAAGAATGTCCTTTAAGTTACACGTTGTAGTTCATGTTTTCTCTACTCAGGAATTTGCAAGTATCAGAGGGCGCTGGAATGTCTGTCGTAGTACTGTTAGTAGGTGTCCATCTTGGTAATCCGAATGTTGCTATGTGCATTAGCATGGGCGATGACAGTGTCGGTGAGTGCTTCGCAACACGCACTCCGATGGCATACCTGTAAATGCATGAAGTGCCCACTGGTAACGTGACAAGTGATTGTAAACGATTACGGATGCTGGTTTTTTTTCTCCTGAGTTGGCCTTTTGTTTATATCTTAGAAATGCCAATAAAGATATCTTTAAAAAAAAAAAAAAAGGAGGAACCTGCACTTCTTCACCACTGCTGTGTGCTCCTTGCCTCTGTCATATGACCTTTTACCTACCACTGGGGCTTTCTGTTCGGTCTCACTGCTACAGTCTTACTTTTGCTCTTTCTCCTTCCTCTATATCATCATCACCTCTTACCACTTGCCTGTATCTCTCTGCATCCTCAGCGCCACTCCCTGCCCTCCCTACCTTCTCTCCTTTCTATAGAAACGATCTTACCACCATATTTTTAGCTCTACCACATTTCTCGCCCTATCATCACCCTGCCACCGCCATCCTTGCTCCTGTGGCACTACCACACCTAGTCCTCTGTTGTTTCTGTCTATACTCCGTCATCGCCACTCCACTATCTCGGATTATTACAAATGTGCGGTAGCTCAGAATTTGTAGAAACATCCAAAGAGATTCCATCTTTCCTGTAAAGATCCACACAGTTCGAAAAATAAACATGTTGCCATAAATATCTCATGCCTGCTGATCACTGTTCATTTAAAAAAAAAAAATAAAAGATCAGAAGAATGAAAAGCCAATTCTCCTTTCGTAGTTTAAACCGCAGCAGTAATTATGTTCTTGGACCTCTATCTCATCATGTCAGACTTATTTTACCCCTTTCCCTCGAATCCATCCAACGATGGCTTATATGACACTATTTCCTGGAATTCTTCTGTTGCAATCCTTTGGCCTCAGTCAGACTCATGTGGCTCTGTTTATTTCAACGTTTCCGCCTCAGTCAGACTTACGTGGCCCTGCTTCACTCAATGCTTCAGCTTCAGAGTGCATGTTCTATAAATGGACTGCAGCTCCCGATCATTACTCACCTGCACGAGGGCAGTATGGGCGTGCTGTAGGATGCACCTACCACTACCTTGTCCATATGGGAAGGGGATGTGGAAAGGACTATTCATGAGTCAGACTTGTTTACGCAGCACACTACGTGCATCCCTACCCACAACCATATGCACTGGACCCACGCGTGTCCCGGATGGGATGCACCCTGGTTGGCAATTTCAGTGAATTTATTCTTCAATTTATAGCATGTGCTCATCCACCCTAGGGGAAATCAGCGCACAGCCGAGCTTCTGCGAGCATATATTGCTTTGAGCATTGCGGCATTTACTGTTACTGTATAGTGCTAACATTTCATGGGTGGAGAGGTGGTATGGTGGGGATCTCTCCCTCAAGGCTATGACATGATCTTGACGCTATTATCTGTAAGGTGTAGAGATTTCATCAAAGCTTTGGGGAGCTTACGCATGGTGAAGGAGTAGATGGGGGGTGGGGTGTTGGAAAAACCACCAGGGTAGGGTCTCTGGGAATCCAGGACCCAGCATCACTGGGAGGGGGGGTGGGCAGAGATATGGTGCTTTAAATGTAAGGATTGATTGAGTGGTACTAGAAATAAGGAGTCCTTTACCTCTTCTGCGGATCTTTGTAGAGTGAGTTTACGTACAGCCTCTACGCGAACCAATGTGCAGCAAGAATCTTTCCCAACTAAGCTGACCACACCCAGGTGGTACTCCACCTCAAGCAAACATCTGGAGAAAGATATTGAAACAGCACAGAGGAGTTTCTGAGATTGTGGAATAGATGGAAATGAACTGGTTCAGCCCCATAAGCATAAGCCTGAGTTCTTATCGGCAGGTGCTGGTGCAGCTCTAAAGAAGGTTAAAAGGACTACTTGGCGGGATCTTCACCGAACACACCCAAAGAGAAAGTGTAGATAGGTTAACTGCCACTTAACATCCTTGGACAAGCACGTCCATATCTGGAAGAACGAGATAGAGCCTTACTTGCCAGAACTGTTACTGGATCCATTCTAGATGCTTGCAATGCCCTCCTGCCTGCTACATCAACAGGATCATTTGTGGAAGCTTTAAGTGATCCTGATTACTGCTGCTTATACAACCATGTGAACAAACAAGTCTACCCACTTCTACGATGTTTGTATAGACCATGTACAAAAGTTGGGTGGGAACTTTCCTTGACATGTGCACCTGCAAGATCCATCTTGCAGAAAGGTTTGCAAAGTCGACTGCAGTCCCTTCTGTAATACCAAAGTGCCCCAGAGGCATCCAAAATGGGCAGAAGCTTGTTGTGCCGCACCGGGCACTTGCGGTAATACAGCCTCTAAAATCCAACCCAAGCTGTGGAATTTCTCCATGTAAAGGCGTGATTGTGATTACCTGTATCTTGCTGTGCATGTGAATGTGAAAATACCAGAAACGATACAGCATGACTTATGGTTCTGGCCTAAGTGATTGCTTCTAGGCTCCCTCCCCATCACCTCCAGGCTCCTGTAATGCGCATATGAGAAACCATCTTGTACTATGTGCAGGACCACATGCCTGTTTTCTACATAAAAAATATTCTCCACGCTAAGACTTGTAAGTAAACATGCATTGGCAAAGCTAATAGGTCTGGCTTTAATGTGGTAATGCATGGAAATACAGCAATGCATAAATGTGGTTTAGAATGTTAAAGCCAAACCTACTGGTTTAGCCAATGCTGGCATAACATAAGCAACAAGCATTTGCAATGCAATAGGTCTCGCATTTGCGAGAGTTTAAGCTATTGGCATTGTAAATGACAATGCCTTTTATTTATCTGTTTTGATAATTAACACATAAATAAAAGGCATTGTCATTTACAATGCCAATAGCTCAAACTCTTGTAAATGCAAGACCTATTTCACTTCAAAGAAGTGGCCGCATTTGTCCCGGGCTGTTTGAAAAGTGAAAGCGCGCATGGCTCACTGAATGTTGCAGGAAAGCATGTCGTGCCTGCAGTAGGAGAAACTCATTAAAGAAAATAGTGCTTACGGACTAAATAAAACATACCGTGCAACAACAGAAATAAAAGGGCCAGTCCTCATGGGAGGTTACAAATGAAGACAAGGCGGTACTAAGGAGGGACTAACAAGCCTATTACGAATCAGAAGCCAGCCTTTACAAAGGACACTCACGCAAGCCAATGAAACATATGGGCGGAGAGTGGGCGGAGCTTCAATTCCATACTCGAATATACCATGCTTCGCAGAGCAGCGAATGTGGTGCCCAGGCTCGACCTAAAAAGGGATAACTTCCTATCGAGAATGCTTACAGAAGATCAGGGGCGTAGCTAGGCCTAAGGTTGCCCGTGGCGGCCCCTGCGTTTGCCGCCCTCGGCAAAATTATAGAAGAGCGGGGGGGGCGGCGGGTGGTGGTAGCGGCCGCGGCCGATTCTTGCGGCCGCTACGGCCGCAGGTAAGAGCGGGGGGGGAAGGGGAGCCGGCTGCCGCCCCAAAACTCGTGCCGCCTGGGGCGGTCCGCCCCCATCGCCCCCCCCTAGCTACGCCACTGCAGAAGATAAAGAACTGAATGTGACAGTGTGATGATTGCATGTACTGTTCAGATGTAAAATAGTCCTCCATGCATTCCAATGGAAGCACTTTCTAGAAGGTAAAAAAAATGGTAACAATAGGTTTTCAGACAACTGAGGTGTTTTAGCCAGACTTAAAATAAGCTGGCCTGGCCCATTTCGATAAACTATTCGGGTGAATTTGGTGCGTGTAAGTATAACATTAATGGGTGTCACAATCAACAATGTGTCACTTGTTTACTGAATTTCAATATTTGGAGGGTCGAGCTGTGTCTTTCTTCGCACTGGAGTGCTCGCCCCCTTACCTCAAATGTAGACGTTAAACAAAAGACCTGTGAGCAGTTGGTGTTTTTCAGCAGCAAATAAAGTAAAAAGAATAGGTATTTTGTTGTACAGCCAATTGAGGAGATTGACAAGCTACCTTTAGAATACTGCATTTATTTTTTGTTGCCAAAATATGAAAAGGACATTAATAAACTTGAGAAATTTAGAGGACGGAAAGCAAATCAGTGAAACTTCTGCTGACTTTAACACAGGAAGAAAAAATACATGACTTTAAAATGTTTAGACCTCAGAAAATGTCTCAAGGGAGGATTAGGTCAATGTTTAAGTGGAACACACAAGAAGACACAAGATTCCCTTTTCCAGGGCGCAAATTACTATTAGAAGTAGCAAAGGTTGAAAACTAGATCCATTAAATGGGAGTTAAATTAGACAAGGGGCTCGCTAGGCCCCAGGCCAGGTGTTGTAAGTCTATCGAGAACCTCTGTGCAGTAACATGCACAGTGCTGCAGCGTGGGCTGTGCACGGTGAACCTGTAGTGCTGCGAGGCAGTCATAAAGCAAAGGAGGGACAGCGCAATAAAAACTCATTAAACAAATAACGTTAGCCGTTTTTATTGCCGAACTCAGTAGAACTCGTTATGTCAACCAACCTCAATACAATAAAAGCGTGATTCAGCACTGCCAGGACTCCTATGAGTGACTTTGAACTCACACACAGATCAGATGAGTGCAGCCGTCCATTCCTTGAATGATCATACATTCTCTGTCAGCTGTGACTGGGGAGACGCTTTCCGTGCACACACGATCACACTTTAGTTTTAATGTGCATGCTTAGAGCCGTGTACCCTTTCTTCCTCAAATTGAACTTGTATTACAAATTTGTCCGAGAATCTCCGATATCCGGGTGGTATACATAGACACCTGGCTGCACCCCTGAAATCAGTGCACCAACACAACAATGCACTGCATAGCACTGAATAATTATTTCTAATATACCATTTGAATAAGTATTATAAATAGCTCAACTGCAAAGTAGCCGGGCAAAATTTAAATATGTTTCAATCATATTTTATTACATCTTCCAATCCTGCTACTTCTACTAAGTTGTAACCAGCGATCTAACAACATGTTGTACTGCATGCGAATGAATATGCTAAGTCACCCTTATGGTACCTTCAGGCCTGAAGTCGGAATTCCACGGTGGCGTTCCATCAGGCGACTGGTTTAACCCTGCCTCTGCATCAGCACCACCATGGTCATCTTTCCGATGGTGTTTAATGGAGCGATGAGGGATCAGCCCAAGCTTGGCTCCTGTATCATCATACAGTATATTTGAACAATACTTATTTTTCAAAAAAGTACACACTCAGACCAATGTGGGGGGGGGGGGTGGAATGGGGGAGGGGTTTATTGAAAAAAATAAAATAAAACTTACCATCCCGCGCCAGCTTCTGGATGGGTCCCGACTCCCGCCGTCCGGTCCTGACTCCTCCGTTATCCAATTCCGGCCGGCTGCAGCTCTCATCGTCATCAGGAAAGGCAGCCTCCCTCCCTCCCCTCCGCCAATCGCAATGCTGCAATGGCAGCGTTGTGATTGGTGAGGCGCATTGGAGCGCGCCCCACCCGGGCCATTTTCTCTATGTAGGCTGCTATGCAGCAGCCTACATAGAGAAAAAGGGAGAGTGGGCGGTCCTGCTCGAGGGCCCTCGAGCAGGACCGCCCACCCCCAACCAGGCACTTCTGCTTTCTCGTAGTGCGAGAAGCAGAAACATAAAATGGTAGTTATTACCATTTATGCCTTCTCACACTGCGAGGAAGCAGTGGGGCGGCGCCCAAACGCCCCTATGGAGGAGCCGCCACTGCTGGGGCCCCTCCGGCATCCTAATCTGGCTCCGTGATTCGAGAAGCCAGGCTCTTGACTGTGCCTTTTCTCTCTGCTCATGGGCAGTACAACCAAACTCTGTCCTACGGATAACTAAGTTCCTTAGTGGTGCTTTTTGAGGGCATTCTGCTTCCTCTTTTTTTAGTATGTTTATGGGGATCGCCGTTTAACTCTCACCCCGACCCCTTGCCCTTTCATAATTCTAAAATATGCTTTTCCAGATCAATTCCCTTCCGTGTTCTTTTTTTGGGTCTGCCTTTTGACAGTTCAGCGTATATATAAACCTTCTGCTAATATACATCGAGCAGGATTTGAATCTTCCCCTTAGAACCATTGGGTTTCTTCATCCAGCTTCTTTTAGCCATTGGCTTGAGACTTTGTCAATCAGGTTTGGCTCAGACCAGGGGAGTAGTTATCTCTCACCAAACGGTATTGGCTGTTTGGGTGTATCCTTCCAACTCCACTGGTAGGCTTGTATTGAACTGCGTGAGTGATTACTTTACAACTATACTATACTTACAAGTGTAGCAGGCTCCCTCCTCTGTGTCTCACTCTAATGTGTGAATGCTACATACATTTAACCCACACCTATTGGCTTTGACAGTGCCTGTTTAATATAGAACATTTAATACCCTTTTTATCTCCTACCCTCTGATGCAGTCCAAAAGAATTGTTTTCATTTTTTTTTTGTTTGAGTAGTTTCTGACATTATAAAACAAGAAATTCAAGGGTTCTTCCCATGTTTCTGGCCACTTTGGCCTTCTTCCTAGTTTTTATGGTCTGGCAATTATGTGAGCATCACTAGAGAGCATGTGAGAGCCTACATGTTGAGAGCCAGGAGTACATGTTTTGATTGGGCAGAAGTTGTGTGCTTCCACAAAAAAGTGCTTGCCCTGCACGTAGCTGTGATCATTTTGTTAATTTATCCTGGTGCCTAAGCTTGCACTTTCAGGGGCAGACACTTGACATTGTGATGCTGCAAAAGTGTCCTAGAACACCACGCATGGGAGGAAGGCAGCCACGAGGAATGTACACCTTTCCATATGTAGTTGGATTTGTGTGTTTTATTCTGAATGGGTCAGAGGATGAATAGGAGAATGAGTAAGTGGATGAATGAACAGGTGTATGAGTGTAAAGATGAATGACAAAGTGTACGTGTATGATGATCTATTGAGTACCTAAACCCATCAGTGACACAACAGACACTTTCATTCATAAGCCAGACCCACTGGCATTGCCAATGCTTGTCTTTATTTTGATCACACACCCAAAAGGGTATCAATGTGTTTTTTGTCATGGGGCTAAGACCATGACAGATTTCCAGGAGTGAAAATAAAGGAAAAAATTACATAAAACTATAGCACGCATCAGTGGCAATCCTGAAATTCTGGCACAGATATGGACCATTCTGGACAAATGTTGGATACCCCTGAAATTATGACTTGTTTTGCCTGAATTGTGAATTCAGCCCCATTCCCGCCTTAGAACAGACCAACTTTTTCTCACACCTTCTACATCATCAGTGAAGTTTGCAATTACTTGTGACCTGTTCACACCTGCATCTGCTGACTGTGGTCTCCCAGGAAAGCAGCCTCAGACATCAATCTTCGTGTAACTTCCCATTTTAAAATGTGACACAATGTCTGGTGCAGCAGCAGTAGCGACTACCGCTATAGTAAAGTGGTAAGGCGGGGGGGCTGGGTGTTAAAAATAAAATAAAATAAAAAGACTTTCCTGCAACTCCGCTCCTGGCCGGCTCGTTGCTCCTCCTGTCCCGGAAGTGAATGGGCTTCACTGCACAGGCTGCCCACCCAATCCAGACGCTGCTCTCATGCTATGGCTAGCATGAGAGCAACGACTGGATTGGCCTGAGTGGGCTGGTTTAATGTGGGTTCAGGCGAAGGGAGCCTGCAGCTTTTCTCCAACCTGGCTGCACAACACAGCTGGGTCTGAGAAACCTATGCATGTCTGTTTAGCCGCCCTAGGACGACCGGCCGAACTGACATGCGCACTTATAAGTGCCTACAACTCCTCCCTACTGCTGACGTGATGCTCGTCAGCATGGCTCCACCCCCGCCCTAACCTCAGCTCGGCTAGCAATAAGGTAAGAAAAATAAAATGATAACAAAATGTTTTTATTATCATTTTATTTTTCAGTGGGGCGACGCTCTTACACCATAGCGGCGGAGCCGCCCCTGTGCAGCAGGCCAGGCAACCACTGCCTTTCTCCTGCCTTAAGCTGGTTGTACGCAGCCTCGAGAGCAGGTGGGCGACGCACAACACAGAGCAGTCTCCAATCCTTTCACTGTGTTCCAGCAGAGTTGTAAAATGACTTTAGCTAAATGTCAGCACATTACGCAGCGTTTCACAGAGCAATCTAGAAGGTATTCAGAAGCAGAATGTGTCACCGGCTTTGTTTATCTGGAAGACGAAATGGAAATATTAAGTGCTGTGTGTGCCTGCTGTGGGTGTTCAATTGTGTCAGGCGGTACCAGCTCCCTCTTCCAGACAGGTAGCTCCAGGTCACCGAAAATGTGTAAATACTAATGCATTTGCTGTTACTTATCACATTCTGCCACCCCCTGCTCCAGTTAAAGAATGGAAGAGTCTTTTTCAAAGTACTGTGGCTGTCGCCCCATTCTCCTCAGAACCCCAGTCTGTCAGAGCGATTGAGGAGTCTTTTATAAGACAACCACCAGACGGAGACGCTTCTAGGCACTTCCAGCCATGGTTGTCTTTTAGATAGTGGTCTTAGTGTGATTCTCAGCGCTCCCTCTTGGGTTTAAAGGGCGCTCAGAGGCAAGTGAAGAAAGACCATTTCTGCACCTGCACAACCGTCCCCAATGCTATGCCTTGCCGACACTCAACAAAAGCGAAATACGCAGCAGCTTTTCCACCATCAATGGTTCTGAAAACCTAGAATACCCTTTTTTCAGCAACCCAATTCTTTTAATTCTAAGCCATACTCCATCTTTAATGATAACTTTACTTGCAGTGTCTTGGGTAACCAACCAAGATATCTTTAGTGAAAGATGTCCTGCCTCTCATGAGCACAAAAGGCCTAAAACCAGTAACACAATTTGGTTTAATCCTGCATGTCTAAACCATCTTCTAGACTTCCCATTCCCATTCCAACTAGTTCTTCTGGCCAACTGTAAAAAACATTTTAAGATCTTGTTGAATCGCTCCACACTTCTTTTTGCTTCAGGATGATAAACTGATGTGTGTATAACGGGTAATACCATTCCTGCTAAAAAACTGCACAGTTTCTGATGTAAATTGGGACCCATTATTCCCCATAACATATTTTGGTAAACCTTCCCTTAAGAAAACATTATCCTTAAACTTCTAAACCACAACTGCATCCATCCGGTTCATAACGTCTACTTCCAACCACTTCGAAAAAACATCAACTATGACCATAATATACTTGACTTCTCTGATATTCTTCAAAACTGGACCTATGATGTCTATTTCTATCTTTTCCCAAGGCACTCTATGACACTTCATGAGACACAGGGGAGACCTAAAGATCACTTCTGATTTATCAGAGTTATCAATCACTACACCATCCATCACCATCTTATCTACCTCCCTATCAACCCCTTGCCACCAGTACATATCCTTGACTCTCCTTTTGATGAGAGGGAGTCGTGTGGTAGTACCGGTGAAAATAAGAAGGAAGGGTTTTGAGATTTGCCATGACGGATGCAGCGTCTGGCCGGAGGCTATGACTGAGATATCATGCTTGTCTCATCAAATATGTAATTTTAACATGCCATTAATGATGTAATATGTGAGGTCATAAGCATTGCATGATGGGGAACGCTAGTTATAGTTTGCTCACTAAGGGATATCTGGCATATTTCTGTGTTTTTATGATATCTTGTGTCTCATTCCAACACTCAACTATAACATCACCTTAATCATTGTTTTTTAGTCAATCTTTATAAATTGCCAGACTGGGGACCTAACGAACCTTGGTAAAAACACAGTCCCTCCTCCCCTCTTTCTCGTGTCCCATCCATCTATGATCGCTTTCAATCCTGCTCACCTCGGTCATTTGTGGGTCTGCTCAGGGAGCAGCTTGGGATTTCAACGAGCAGGACATTTTGTAAATGTAACAGACATAAGAAAAGAGTCTGATCATGAGAGGTGCATTTCAAGTGCACTGTTGTGTGGCTTCGTCCCGTGTGGTAAGTATCTACATTAGAAATGAATGGACTGTCAAGTGCACTGTTGTGTGTCTTCTTCTAGTGTGGTAAGTTCCTACACTAGAAATGAATGGACTGTCAAGTGCACTGTTGTGTGTCTTCTTCTAGTGTGGTAAGTTCCTACACTATAAATGAATGGGCTGTATAGCACGTAAAGTTGCACTTTGAATGCATTGTTGTGTGTCTTCTTCCCATGTGGTAAGTTGTTACACTAGAAATGAATGGACTGTATAGCATGATGAGTTGCACTTCATGTGCATTGTTGTGTTTCTTCTTCCCATGTGGTAAGTTCCTACCCTAGAAACGAATGGACTGTATATCACGAAGAGTTGCATTACAAGTGCATTGTTGTGTGTCTTCTTCCCATGTGGTTAGTTCCTTCTCTAGAAATGAATGGACTGTATAGCACAAAGAGTTGCTCTTCAAGTGCATTGTTGTGTGTCTTCTTCCTGTGTGGTAAGTACCTACCCTAGACATGAATGGACAGTATAGCATGAAGAGTTGCACTACAAGTGCATTGTTGTGTGTCTTCTTCCTGTGTGGTAAGTACCTACCCTAGACATAAATGGACAGTATAGCACGAAGAGTTGCACTTCAAGCACACTGTTGTGTGTCTTCTTCCTGTGTGGTAAGTACCTACCCTAGACATGAATGGACTAGACTGTATAGCATGAAGAGTTGCACTACAAGTGCATTGTTGTGTGTCTTCTTCCCATGTGGTAAGTTCCTACACTAGAAATGAATGGACTGTATAGGCGAAGAATTGCACTACAAATGTATTGTTGTGTGTCTTCTTGACCGTGTGCTACTGTATACACGAAGACTCTCAAAGAGATAATAGTGACTTAAGAGGTCTCAAGGTGGCTAAGAAAGACATGCTAGCAAATAGTGCAGACAGCAGCTGTCCACCCAGCCTATCTGCACATTGTGTTTCTCTCTGGCCTCCCAGGCAGTTATCAAGTGCACACTGGCTGTGGTGTTCATAAGAAAGAGTTGTATAATAAAGTACAGAGTTAAGTGCGTATTCAAGACAGGCACATGCCAAGCAGACAATCTGGTCTTTGCATTTCAGTACTAGTCGCTACTCTGAAACCTCCGACCTCCGTAGTAATTGTTATGACTACCTTTGAAGTCCATTCTTGTGGTTACAATTATACATGTCTTTTGGTGGCAGCTTGTGGTTAATTAAGGTAGACGACAGACTTTAAACTCTGCACTATTTGAATCATGTGCTTGCGTAGGGATACACAGCGACAAGGGTGCTACTTTCGATCACTTCCTGATATGAGAGATGGCCATTTTTATGTGAAAATAATGCCCTTGTTTTGAGCCCTTTGTTTTCCCTGTCCCAGAGAACCCGCAAAAAAGAATATGTTAGGATTATGCTGTGTTATCTTGCTCCTGATGTTTATGTTTATGGCACATTAGGTGCATGAATATTGTGGCCATACCAGAACCTGAATACGGATGTATGGATAAAATGATTTGTTCTGGCAGGCGGCGTGCAGAGTAGAGAATATACTGAAGGGAAATACAACACTCCATCTTTGATGCAATCTGGACGTGGAAACTGACCATTTCATTTTATCTCTGTGATCTTCGCCCACCTGACTGCACAGAGCATCTTTGCATGTTCCTACCGAGGTCCTGAAATGTAAGCTTCAATCCAGGGATATTGCTCGTGCTAAAAATACTTACTTTAATTTTGAACTGGATATAAGGGTCGCGAAATGTGCAACAATGATTTGTTTTGTATCAGCAATAACTGGGTAACATTTTTCAATATATTATTTTATGGAAACGCGCTGTGATTTTCCATATCGTCTTTTATAAAGCATTAAATAACAAGCACTGGTAAAGACAATAGGCCTGGCGCTGGCTGCCATCCTTTTGGCTTTGTCAATGCTTGTTTTGTTTTATCGTGGTATTTGCAAAACCTTTTTTTGTTGGGAAAGCTGCCGGTCCCTGGTCACTCTAAAAAAAGCATTGGCTAAAAGCAAACATTTTTTTTGGTCTCAAAAAGCACACATTGGCATAGTAGTCCTTGGCACTGAAGCAAATTACTTTCTCTGTAGATGTGCTGCTTGTGAAAGGGCAGAATGACATCACTCACATTGAAGTCAGCCAATAGCTGAAGTGGGCTGACCTGCTGCTGCATGCTATAAGTTTTATTGGGTGGAAGAAGAATGTGAATGACACAATAAAAGACCAATGGATGAATCAGCTGGCTGAAAGACCCTATAAGTAAATATATTATACATATAATTTAACTAGAATCAAATGATCATAGCTAAAGTCAGAACTACAAATGTTAATCGGCTGACGGAGTTTTTGATTTATATTTTCCCAATATTTTACTTTTGCTGATGGTGGGGGTACTCATGCAGCCGAGCGAGTACCGGATGGTCAGACTACAGAACGCTGCAGCTCTCAAGCAGGCAGCCCTAAAGTGTTGGGCCGCAGGATGGAGTTCATTTCTGGATTTCCAGCCCATTGCATGATGGAGCTGGAACTACCTGCCACACCTCATCCAAGAGGTTGCCAACATTAGGCAACAATGATGGATCCAGTCCAGATTTTCAAGGCAATAACCGATTACCAGCACTATTCCTATTGAAATTCATTGCATGTAAATATATTCCATTCATCCCACGTTGATATTCTGAAAATATGGACTGGATCCGGCCATTAGGGAACAATATTGCAGATCATTACTTGCATTACTTACTTTGACCTCGTTGACTAAGGTTATCCGATGACTCCATGTAACCAAGAAAGTCCACTCCAACCCTGGTGGATTCAGGAAGTTGGGTGCCTGGTGCCATTCAGTGGACCCCATGGAACCAACACACGTATGCACAGTGGCCTGGGTTGGAACATCGCGTCCGTGGTGTCATGGGGTCACCTGGTTACCGAATTATTGATGCTGAATGTCGTGTATTTCTATTTCACCCTTTGGGGCGGCTGTACATGTAATTTGCACAGATTATTCACTTAGGTGAGCCCACCATAGAACAGCATTCTACAGTCAACGATCCACGCCTGCCATGCACAGATTGCAATCTTGTTCGTCCAACGTGCCATGATTGGGACCTTGTAAAATACAGATGGTTAGTAAATTTGGGGATCAACATGAATGACTTCTAAAACAAGTAGAGAGGCTGGCCTCACATTCTCTTCCTGCCCGGGATGCACCCTTTGATCCCATTGGTTACCTCCGTCTCCCCTTCCTCCGTATTCTATTCGCCTTCAGACTTCATCAGCCAATGTATATTCCAGTGAAAATGATTGATGGATAGAAGAGGATGCGAGGCGGAGCCTCCGATGTACACAGCAGTTCTAAGTAGGATGGAGCCGAGCTTCCCTAATGAAGCGAGAGACGAGCAACTCCATTCCACACTGCGCACAATACTTATTAAGAGACAGGAGAAGGATGACACGCGGAGATAGATGACGTGCACCTGTCCCTGGGACTAGCTGCGCATCCTTCCTTGTTGCATTACTGGTTAAGATGTGCCATTACTGGGCTGCATCCGATGGCCTGCCGTGGCAAGGAGTGCCAGCCCTCAGCCTAGCTCTCCCCAGAGCTATAATGAAGAAGGCAGGTTTTAGGGTACAAGGCGGGTACCATTTCATAGCAAGGGATTTGCTTAGCTCTTTCGCCAAAGCATTTAACAAAAAACAAAATAACCATGGTACAACAACATGGAAGGGACTGGAGAATCACAACAAAATTAACTAGATAAGAAAACTAGAAGTAGGAAGATTGCCCTTTAGGAGAAACCAAAAAGAATGAAGTGAGGATGCAAAGTATATGCTAAGGGTAATTCCAGTGCTTGTGGGTTATCAGGGAAAAAACACAAAAGTGAGAATTTGTGCAGATGGGTAGGGTACACCAAGAAAAAGCTGAGTGGGAGCGTGGTGCATGTATGAATATAGAGAGATATGACAGAGCATGAGTAAGGGGTAGCAAGACCATTTAAAATAAATGTGTAAGGAACGAAACAACAGTTAATAGTTAAATAGAAGCCATTACCTACAATCCTAACTTCAAAAAATGGCGGGAAAATATAGACTACATGTACTAGAATGCACATGGCTGAATGGTGGGGTACTGCACAAAACCTCGCAGACACTAGTCACTTACATGAGTGACAGCCACTTACGGCTGGCTCATTACGCCTTCATCTGACGATATATCTGTAATTGACTACGTTCGGAATAGATCATTTAGCAGCTCATGAATATACAGTGTGATGCCTCTTACAACAGAGAGGCCTTGATGAAGTGCTGCACCAGCGTGTAGCCGAATAACTAGATCAAACGGAGATGAGCGCCAAATCACCCAACACATCAATTCAATTTCCTTGGCATTCGTTGCGCAAGAGGCTCTCGCGCCTGCAATACATCATCTCAACAAACGACCCAATCAAGGCTTCGATATAAAAGAAAATCCAAAGGCGGAGATAAAAAACAAGGCTGCGCTGATATCGAAAGAGCGATAGCATGGGGTAGAAAGCACAAGGACATTCTTCAAATTGGCTTTTACACAGATCCCGTTGCAGATTTATGAAGATCAAATTGTTAGGGAAGCGTAAGGTTTATGTAGGTATCAGATGTTCAAATTTATCTTCCGACACAATCGGTACTGGAATAAGCATTGGAGACGGTGCCACCTGATTCTCTGTACTACCAGACTAGAGAGAAAGTCAAACAGAACCATCACCATTATACATACACCCCTGATCGAATTCGCGTCCTCCAACCGCACACTTTTCAGTCTGTCACTGTGGGGCATATTTACGTTCCCTGGCGCATCCCTGCATATCAGCAGGGATGCGCCAGGGAAAATGCGTCACGCAAGTTTACCCTTGCGCCACGTCCGATGCGCCGCATTTACAATGCGGCGCATCGTGGCGCAAGGATAAGCAGATGCGTGACGCATCTGCTGGCGGAAGGTTGGCGCAGTGCTGAAGTTGTGTCGCAAGCACGACGCAACTCCAGCACTGTTCCAACCTTCCCTATCCCTAACATGGTGCGTCAATCCTTACGCCTGCTTGAAGCAGGCGTAAGGATTTGACGCACTAGCGTCGGAAAAGTGACTGCGTGAAATTTTGTAGATTTCACTACGTCACTTTTCCGAGGCGTTCCTGCGCCGGAACGCCCCCCCTGCGCCGGTACGCCCACATGAAACCTGACGCAGGTTTCATGTGGCGCAGGGGTTTACTACGTGACGTATCTCCCTAGATGCGTCACGTTGTAAATATAGCGCAACGCGGCGCATGGTTTGCGTCACCGCTGCGTCACATGCGTGACGCAACGGCAGCGCAAAGTGGCCCAAGGGGCTTGTAAATATGCCCCTGTGATTTTAAGTTGCTAAATTGCGCTGTTTGCTGAATTTATCTAACAAGTATATGATTCTGAACCTATTAATAATCTGATTTGAGAATCGTATTTTTCTCGTCATGTGGGAAAAATTTATTTTGAGGGTCTGAGCAAATGGAAGCATTTGTGGTCATGAAAATGTTTTAGGGTTCCAACCAAAGGAGAGACATCTTTAAAGAAGACCCTTCTTTCTGAGCACCACCGACTTCACAAGTTGAAATGAACTTTTTTCGGTACCAGGGGCACAATCTGGGCAAAATGCATTATTCTATTCCATTCTATTCTAATCTAGGAACTTCTAAAGTGCATGGCTACCCAAAGGGCCTCCCAGCACTCAACATCTAACCAGGTTCAAAACGCTGTATATTAGATAAGCAGAAATGTCTTAAGCTGTCTCATGAAACTAAGTTTATCCTTGTTCTTCCTGACTGCTTCTGGTAGAGTATTCCACAGTTTGGGTGCAAGATATGAGCATGCACGTCCTCTGCACCCGGCTTTCTTGATCTTAGGAACTGTGAGTAGACTAGCTTTGAGGATCGTAATGGTCGACTAGGACAGTAAGAATGTATGAGATGCCATAAAAATTGTGGTCCCTTCATATTCACTGCCCGGTGTGCTATGCATAATGCCTTGAACTGTATCCATTTTTGGACCGGCGCCAGTGTAAGCATGCTAATAAGGATGAAACAGAGTGATGTTTTGGCATTGCCAAAGGAGTCCAGGCTGCTGCATTTTGGATCGTTTGGAGTTTTTTGATCACAGATTGTGGCCTTCCCAAATATAGAGAATTCCCATAGTCTAGGTGTGCCAATGTTAGACTTTGTATTACCACTCTCCGTGTGGGGCATGGAAACTATCCCAGCACTTTTTTGAGGGTTCTCAACAGGCCAAAGCAGCCTGAGGCTAATTTTCTGGCCTGGACCTCCATGGTGAGGTTATTATCGATTAGATCACCCAGACTTTTTACATCTGATTTAGGGCAGAATGTTTCCTGAATGAATTAGGCCAACAGATTTCCTTCCAAATGGAAGGATTGTTGCTAACAACTAGGACTTCAATTCTGTCGCCATTTAATTTCAGACTGCTGGCGGATATCCAGTCTGTAACTTGCCTTAGACATGAATTGAGTTGACAGGATATTGCTGCTGTGTCAGGCGTAAGTGAGATAACAATCTGCGTGTCATCTGCATAGGACACCATTGAAAGTCAATGGAACATGTGATCTCTGAAAGCATGGGACATAGAGATTAAAAAGAATAGGGCTCAGTGATGAGCCCTGTGGTACCCCACATTTTAAGAGATGAGAAGCTGAGAAGAAAGGTCCCTCAAAAACTTGAAAGCTTCTGTTCTTCAGAAAAGAGGCAAATCATTTTAAGGCTGAGCCGGTAATTCGGGCCTCTTTTAGTCTCTGAATTAGGATTGGGTGGGATACCGTGTCAAAGTTTGTGCTTAGGTCAAGCATTATAACTGTCGCTTTGATCAAGGATTTTTTAAAATTCTTCTATGACTGCTATTAATGCTGTCTCCATGCTACTTCCGGGCCGGAAACCCGGTTGGGTGAGATGTAGTATTCCGTGATGCTCTAAAAAAGAGGAGATATGTTTATTAACAAATTTCTACAGTAATTTGCTAACTCCAGGGAGTATGGAGATTGGGCTGTGATTTTCCACCTATGTGGGATCTAAGGATTTTTTTTTTAGTAATGATCTAACAATTGCATGTTTCCAGGCATCTGGGACGCTACCTCTCTCTAGTGAATGGTTAAAATTGTCCGTCAGCACTGGGAAGATTACATTGTGACCTTTCATCAGCATGTCAGGAGGTGCCGGATCAAAAGGGGATCCAGATATTACTATTTTTATAACTTCTTTGTCACCAGCAGAAGGGAACTTAGGGGCCTATTATGATGGCGGTCGGATGTCGACCGCCCGGCCAGCAGCGGTGCCCGCCGGATCGGCGGTGGATATCTGCCCCCACCGCAAGCCAGAAAACCGCTGGTCCGATTAGGATGGCGGTGGCGACCGCGGCGGTGGGACATTCCGACCGCCGCTTTTCCGCAGGTCACCTTCCGCACTCCTGCCTGGCGGGTGGAAAAGGACCGGGATAATGGTGGCGGTGCAGAGCAGGCTCCGTCGGCACGATTATGATGCCGGCGGTAGCCAGCCTTTCCGCAGCGGTCAGACCGCCATGGAAAGGCTGGCGGAGATTGTCTTCCGGGGGCCCGTGGCGGGCCCCTGATGTTTTGTGGGGGCGGGGGTACACTGGGGGGGTACCCATGGTCCCCTCGACATTCCCCTGTACCAGGTGGCAGGCACTGTGCAGTGCCTGCCACGTAGTGCAGGGACATGCTGGACATGCCCATTTGGACATTGCGGCGGTGCTGCGGGTAGCAGCAACCGCCGCAATGTTAAGGCCCGCGATCCGACCACCGCGGTCGGATTTCGAGCGCGGGTCATCGTAATTCGACCGGCGGTGATGCCGCGGTCCATGCGGGCGGTCTTTTCCTGCTACCATGGCGGTCGGCGAGGTTTTCCGACAGCCATCGTAGTGACCCCCTTAGTTTCTCTTTTCCCAGCCCATCCTGCTGGATTTTATTAAAAACATTGTTGGGTACTGACTCCCCTTCCAAAGTAGCACAAATATTGTTAACTTTTCCGAGGAAGTAATTGGATAACATTTTGCAGCTAGACTCAGAGGAGAGGGGGACTGGAAGCCATACTGGCTGGTTTTATGAAAGAGTTTACTATCTTGTATAGCTCCTTTGAGGAATTGGGTGCATTTTCAATCCTAGTGTTAAGATAGGATATTCGTTCTTCTCTTATGGTGTAGTGTAGCTCCTATTTCCCTAATAGGCTCTGCGCATTGGAATAATATATCCTATAGGTTTGACATAGGACTAAGGTCAGTATGTCCCTATCGAGTATATTAAACTTAATTACTTGTGCCAGCTAGCTCAGAGGCCACTAGAAACTCCTTGACAACAAGAAGGGAGTAGTTTCTGGCAGCCGCAAAACATGACCACTGTGTTTCCCTTTAGAATCAGAACGTGTCCCAGAGTCGTGGAAACAATAGATAACTATTTCACTCAGCTCAGTCGTGCATGCTTAGTTTTCTCCAAGTTACACAGAAAGAAATAGACGGGCGTTTCAATAAAGGATTTATTGAACAGTCTTGTTTCTGGTGTAAGTAAAATGTGCTGTTACGATCACAAGACAGTATGCAAGATAAATAATGTACAGTGTGAGCAGTAGAAATAAATAATACTGCGAGAGCATTATCTTTTAGTACATATGCTGTTACACAAATAACACAGACTAAAAAATGCAAGTACTCATACGATGCGTTGCTAAGCTAGTTCTACCCCAATGTACCTAACCTGACCTAGGTGTAGGACAAGGGAAGAAGTAGGTGAAGTATTCCTTACTATGGTATACTAAGAGTATGTTAAGTCTAGTATGCCTAGTATGCCTAGTATGCCAAGAGTCCCTCTAGGTTCTAGTCAGCTCCATACCTGAAGAATGAGAGAGGTAGGAATCTCTTTGCCAGACTCGAACTCCAACACCCCGCAAGGGAAGTCAGATCACTGGAAGCTGGACTCTCTGCGTGCAGGGATGACAGCGTCTTCTCAGTGCGTCAGGCCGGGAAACGGGCTCCTCTGAAGTCGAGGTCTCCTCTGGTTTACAGGGGCTAGGGAAGGTATATTTATACCTGAGAGCACCTAAGAATGTTAGTATTGACGTGAGTTGGACAGCGAAAGACGTCATGAATGAACCCCCTAAGGAATAATGGTTCATGCATAATATATGAGTCCTTGAAGAAATCAATAGTCCTGGACTAGGGAAACTCCCGCAGCCTAAGGGTCTGTTCTTCATGAACTCGTTGTGACGTTAGGGTGGACGGATGTCAGAGACCATGCCTGTATTTGGAGTGCACGGTTTAATGCCTAAATAAGGGCTGGGATTTTATGCCTATATAAGGGCAGGGCGAATTGTGCCTATATAAGGACATGATACTGGAAAGCCCGTTTATGGATACCCTAAGAGGAATACAACACCCACTCCTCTTTCGTGTGTACGATAATACTAAAATGCTAAACATTTAAAATGCTAAACATTAAAATGGAGTACTGCATATTTCTAAAAATTTTCATAAAACCATTTAAAAAAGGCATTTAAAAAACCTATTAGAATGCAAAAAGGTACTGTACATTTGAAGCATTGCTTTTCATTACAGGCATAAAGTTCGAAAATAAATGCAATTGGAATGAAATAAGCAGTAATATTTACATGTGACAAAAAATGATCGATAAGTTTCTCAAAAATCAAAATTATTTCATGTCAAGAAAATTAATGAACTGGTTTAGACACACAAGATGACTAAGTGTCCGTGGAAGTTCTATAAAGTCTGTACTATAAGGCTAGTTCTACTTTAAGCAGATTGATGTGCCATTTTCGTTCGAAAAATGGGAAAAAAGTTCAATTTTGGTAGAGTTCCAAGTTGTTAAAAAATGAAGGCCAAATTGTCACTGCATCTCTGGAACACTGTATGCCGAATCAGAGTTAGTTCATGGGTCTGGTGTAAACATGAGATCATCTATTTCAATAGACAAAACATCATCCACTGTTGTTGGTGTTAGTTGGAACACCTCGTGCAGCAGATTAATCGCACAGAGATGGGAAGCACCGCATTCAGCATAGGTTGCCTCAGCAATGTCCGCGTCCGTTGTTACCTGTGTGCCTGTAGATCTTTCTCGTACCTCAGCAGCAGCCGGAAGCGTCTGTGAGATCTCAATAAATGCTGACATCAGGCTAGGAAGCCTCTGGTGACAACACAGAGCATGGGCCGTTATCTGGTCCAGCAGAGTATCGACATCCGTTGGCGTTGCTGATGGAAATGTTAGACAGGCGTCCAACACGCATTCTTCACCGCATAGCAGGCATCGTAGAACAGGTAAGATGCAATCTTGCCAGATTGGTCTAAATGACAGGAACCAAGTTGTATTAAGGTCCCGTAGACGAGTCATGCCCAAAAGCTTTACTATTTGCTCACGGCACTTTCGTTCAAGGAGAGCTTTCTCCATCTCGCTCGGAGTGATGTCTGCGAATAGGCTGGCCATAGCGCAATAGCAGGAAGAGAAATAGAATTCCGGCAACAAGTGCTAGAATTAATGGTATGCCACCAAACACCGAATGTGCAAAGTTCGGGATGATTCCCAGTATTGCCTGGAAAGGTGCTAACAGACCTGAGCAGATGCTCTTAAATACATGTACAATTCCGGTTGTATCAGACATGTTAAAGATACATGATATCATTTCCACGAAATGTATAGGGCAGTTTGTACGTATTAAAGTCTGTATCTCAGCCGAAGTCCTTGCTATTTGTAGATCATAGGTTTCTTTGGCCGAGGTCAAAGGCACTGTTTGCTGTAAAAGCATGGCTTTCATTCTGCTTAGAGTATCAAATCTTATAAAAGAGACGTTCAGCGAAGGCCATAGAGGCGACTCCCTGACTGTGTCTATTGGGGCAAACAATACTTGCATACAGCAAGTGACCCTGGAGTTGACCGTTACTAGATATGGGATGCCTGGCAGCATTCCGCAGCAGCTCTGATCATTCAACATGAGGTAACTCCCATTAGAAAGTTGTCCAAACGTTGGATTAATCACAGCAGCTGGAGTACCCTGCTGATGGCAAGACAAATTTTCCACTGAACCATTACAAGCCCCGTGCAAGGAAATGTCTTGACATATAAGTGAACCACTCAGTGCAAGTTTACAGTTTGAACCGCTCAAAAACACTTCACAATCCCCACTCCAACATCTATATGTATATGGTAAATCCCACGATGTCTTAATGTATTCCTTACCCAACCTTTCATATTTGCCTGCTTGCATTTGTCTGAGGCAATACTGAAACTGAAAAGTACTCACAGGTAACGTTATTTTGCCATGAATAAGCCATTCCGTAGCTGGTTTTTCTGCCACAGTGAATGGTAACTTTTCCAATTTTTCAATGCTCAGCACTGTATACTTTGCTCCTCTTTGTGCCAGTTCGATCTGTTTATCAGTGAGATTGTATTCTGCAAACAGAGCCGTTGTGTTGATGAAACGCCAAGGCACATAGCCCGCTCGCAAAGATTGCAGCGTCCAGCTTAATAACATAATAGAACGTAATTGAGATTGGCCTTGTTGTAACATCGCCAAATCTTGTTCTAGTATGTCGATAGCAGAGGATACAATGCCATCCAATGAATATATTCTGGAGGACAAAGTTGTTAACCCATTGTCGACCACAGAGAGTGTTTTCTCTAAATTAATACGATCAAGTTCACGTATTCGTTCTGCAGCCTCTATCTGTGATACCTTCCAAGCTTCATTATAAGCAGCATAAATGCCGGCATATATGAAACGTTTTTGACGCGGTTTTCTTGGTCCAAGCAAGAATTCCCTAAGGTCTGCGTCCTTTTTAAGTAAGGTTAAGTGTTGTTTCACATCCTGTAGTGTAGACTTATGCAGCCAATCGAGGCATAATTTTCCTACACTGTATGTTGTTACTACCCCCGGATGTTGTCTTTGGACATATCTTGGGTCTGGCCTATTAATAGTAAAGCCCTGAGTTCTATTCAGGAATCTTTCCTGACAGTTATTCGTGTCTGTGGGCCAGATCAACCATTTTTTCCAAGTAGGATTAGATCTGTTGAGTTGTAGTATATTGTCAACTGTCACCACTGCCTTTGTATTATTATATATATTGGCAGGTGTTGGTACAGAAGGTGTGTTCATCTCTTTGATCTTGGCTAATCCAAGACAAGATGTTTGTTGGATAGTTTCATTCAAAAACATTATTTGTTCAGGGATGATACAGGCTCTAAATAAAGCTTCTATCCCCTGCACTTGCCAATCTTTAGTACCCCAGACAGTTTTTGTGTCTATTGTGTCTTTCCAAAAGTCGAAACCCTGTCTAGACAGTTGGGCATTAAATAATGTAGAATAAATCTGTTTTGTATTTGTTAACATAATTTTCAGTCCTGTTTTGTTTACATTTTTATAGTAAAACATTTCTGGATCAGATGTATTGTAACCTGAAAAATATGGAAACTTGTTGGCAAATGTTTTTGAACTACCGTATGGTGGTGTAGGACAATGCTCCCATTGGTTAAACATAAACACATTTCTTGGATATGCAGATTTATGCAAATAATGATGACCATAGTGATTATAACAATACAGTTGTTCATAGTCTGATGAACCCTCTAAATATTCATTTTTAGAAAATGCAGCAGATTTTTCTAAGTCAAACATTATATCATTGACAGTCTCAAAGTCCCAATCATCTGAATAGGTACTGGACGTAATTAGATCACTTAGTGAAATTTTAAACAAATGTGGAATGTTCAATTGTTCATTCGGGCCGAAGATATCATAATCTGTTTTGTCCCACACTATACCATCCTGTATAGGAACAGCTGTGATGTTCACTGATGACAAGTCTCTTGCTTCACGATGGGAAGATTTATGAGGTTTCAAAAGTACGTTTACGTCTTTTCCTTCAGTGTTCACATGGATATATCTGCCACTTATAAGCACGCTTACTGTTGTTACCAAAGCTAGCCAGAGCAGGAAAACAAAAAGTCCAGATGTAATCCAGAGTTCAATCCATGGAGAAACCAAATAAGTCTTTTTCAGAAAGTGAAGAAAATCTTGTACTTGCTGCTTGAATTTCAATGACACTGGCGTCGTTTCAGGTTCACTCGGATCTTCTGAGAACGTATCAAAGTTAATGAAATAGCCAGAAGCAGTTCTGTCAATTGTTGGAATTGCATCAGGATTTGTAGAAATCACTGGAACCAGTTCATCACTTGTTACGTTGGTGTAGACAGGTGTATTTGGACGAACTGTTACTTGGTGTTCAAGAGGGATGAGTTCCATAGCGTTGTTGCTTAGTCCTCCATCTATTACAGCTGAATTCTCGATAGTTATCAGTCTTTCAGTCTGAACCTCTTGGATAGTAGCGAGAGGAGTGCGTCTGCTACTAGGTCGGAGTCCACGAGGCCTACTGTTTAGTATTGGCCACATACTGTGGTTTGATGAGGTCGATGGACACAAATCTTTTCTCCTTTCTTCCAGCAAGGGGCGGCAGAAGTACTGTTCTTGTTCCTTGAACTGCTAGGACAGGTACTGGTTGTCTGTAAGAAGGTCCAAATTCCTTCTTGTCCGCAATCTTTTCTCTGACTAGATCCCCAACTTTTGGAATCCAGACAGGCCTTGCTGGGACAGCCGGTTGATCCCCAGTGGTGGTTGGCTGTAGGAATATATTGCTTTGTTTCGTTCTTAACTTGTTTAGTTCCTGTAAAACAGCCAAACGATCTTTGATATCAAAGGGTTTATTTTCCACCACTGTGCCTACGTGTTCAAGGTCTGGTACCCACATTCTAGTCCCAAATAGGACCTTATATGGAGTGACCCCCCATAGAGAACTTCTTGGCAGATAATTCAAAGAGCGTTGTACCCCACTAAGGTGTTTGACCCACCCGTCACCCGAACCTAATACCCTAGCTGTTATAGACTGCTTTATGTCCTGGTTTTTCCTTTCCACAACCGAATTTCCCTCAGGATGGAATGGAGAGGAGTACCGCAATGCAACGCCCAGACTGGCCATGGCTTCTTTGTAAGCCCTAGAGCTAAACGCAGGACCCTGGTCAGAATGTAGAGTGCCTATTGCGTATGTGCCGATAAAGACTCGCAAATCTTTTATAACAGTTCGAGCGTCAGCCGAGCACTGAGGCCATAACCATAGGAACTTAGAGCATGAATCCACTGCAACCAAGATGTATTTATAGTTACCGTCCCTTTGCAGGGGACCGCAGTGGTCAAGGTAAACACAAGCTAATGGTTTATCTGAAATTAACAGGGGTGTCTGCGCAGGACGTTTCACTGTTGAGACTTTCATCTGTTGGCAAATATCACATTCTAAAACATAGTTTTTAGTTTGTTTCCGAATGCCAGGCCACCAATATCTTTGCTTGAGTAAAGATACTGTCGCTGAAACACCTGCATGGGCAGAAGCTATCCCTTTGTGTGCTGCTAGGATTAGTCCTAATCTGCGTTCCTTGTTTGGAATTACCCTATCCCCCACTCCAGGGATTCGAGCAAAAGGAACGTTGTTCGCATCAATTACATAAGAGTACTTGAGTGGAAACTTTTTTGGTAACGCTGCACTGCTGCCTTTGCTCGATGCATTGACAGCCAACATTATCTCACCGTCTATTTTTGTTTTTGAACGAGTGATCGCAGCTACGGAAGCCGTTTGTACAGCCCCCTTTGCGGCTTCGTCAGCCAATGAATTCCCTGCAATGTGAACGCCATCACGTTGATGACTCAGTGTGTGGATCACGTGAGCCTTTGGTAGTTCGTTTTTCAACTGAACTACTTGTTCCCAAAGCATTTTGTGCTTTATTGTGCCACCTTTCGCATCTTTGAAACCATTTTCAAGCCAGTTTTGTATATAGTCATTATACGACTGAACACAGTAAAAGGAATCGCACACTATCAGTGTGGGGAATTCTCGATCTGTACTTTCAAGTGCCAGTTTGAATGCTTGTAGTTCAGCTCGCTGAGCTGTACAATCCCCTAGAGATTGAGTTTTTGTGACCATAGGTCTGAAGATGCCATCCCGCATGCGACCTTTAACGATAGCACACGCTGCACTGTAAGCTTGCTTACTCCCTATTGCGGGTTGTGCGGATCCGTCAGTGTAAATTATAAATTCGTACTGATCAAGAGGCAGAATTTCAGTAGGCAGAGGACATTCTTGTTCATATTGCAGGAATGCTTGTGTTTTTAAATCTGGATCAAAAACATATTCAACATCTGTTGCAGCAAGAGAATTAACCCATTGTATCCATCTTGGATGTAATGCTTTAGCATTTGGAATGCTTGCTTTTGTGACCGCTTCTAAAGCCATTACTGGGGCTACGACAATAATGCGTTTCCCTTGGGCTAAGGCTCTTTCTTTTGCTACAGCGGTTTGAACTGCTGTTAGAATTTTTTCAGTTGAACTGAAGCGCATTTCCGCTTGTGTGTACAAATGAGATTTGTATGCTATTGGTATTTTCTCACCCTCATTGAAGGTTAAGTATGTGAATCCACATTGACCCGAAATTATTCGGATCACCAAATTACGTTGACTAACGCGTGTTTGTAAGTGATTTGTTGCTAACATGTTAGCCTGGAGTGAACGCAAGATTTCTGTGTGTTCCTGTGTCCAGTTTCTGATAGAAAAATCAGGTTTGATTAATGCGTAGAGAGGTTTAACCCTTTCTGCATAATTTAGAATGTATGTTCTTCCAAAATTTAGGAAACCCAGGATGGATTGTAAGTTTTTTAGCGTTTTTGGAGGTTGGAGCAGCGCACACTTTTCTAAAAAGTTAGCTGCCAAGCTCTTGCCTTCACTTGAAAGCTCATATCCTAGAAATAGGACATTGAGATGGGCAATTCTGGACTTTTTAAAGTTGAACTTGTAGCCCTCAGAGGCGAAACCCAGTATAATGTTGCTCACCCTGTTCAAGTGTTTGTTCAGGTCATCGTCTGTCAGATATATGTCATCGACATAGGACAATGCCTCATTGTCATAAATTTGTAGTAACTCCGTTACCCTCGCTGAGAATAAACCTGGGCTGTTTTTGAACCCTTGTGGGAGTCGACAAAAGTGACCCTGGGTCCCCATTATGGAGAATGCAGTTAAGTACCTGCTTTCAGGTGCTATGTTTTGACAAAAGAAACCATTTGAGATGTCTAATGTGGTTTTATATTTTTACGCACAATGTTATTCATTAATGCTGTGCTATGTGCATTTTGCACTGCAAAAGTTTTAGAACAAGTGTTTAAGTGACTGTAGTCCAAAACTAGACGATATGTATTGTCTGGTTTGGAGACAGGAAACAAAGGATTGTTCATTGAGGAGGTGCATGTTTCAATCACCCCTTGGTATTCAAGTTGATCTAAGATCTCCCTGACCTGTTTTTTAGCTTCTTGCTTTATTGGGTACTGCCGTTGTGCAGTTGGTTCATGTTTCAGATGTATGTTATGTTGAGGTGAGTCCTCATCCCATCCTACATGATTTTTATATAATGCTGGGGCCTGGGCCACTGCCCATTTCCTGGCATATGTATATTTTAGGTGAATTGGAATATGGTTGGAGAAGGCAGGCATAATAATGTCCTCGCCATGTGGGCACTCCCTGACAAATTGTGGTGGCCAGTCCTTTTCTGCTAGAAGTATGTCATAGTCCTCTTGATAGTCTTTCCCAAAAGAGTGCTTTCACCTGTCTAGGTTTGTCTCCCTCCATCCGGAGTGTTATTTCATATAACTTTTGTGGAGTACTAACGCTGGTGTCTACAGTCTCAACTGTGATGTACTCATTCAAGTCCACTATCTCCAGAAGTTCCTTCACGTTCTGGCGAACTATTGTGACTTCTGATGCACTGTCCAGCATTGTCTGAGCCCATTATCCGTTCTTGAGTTGTGTTCTCAGTATTCTCGGCATGTCTGATCTTTAGACCTGCTACTTTCTTTTGGGAGAATTGAGGTTTTACTTTGGTTTTTGAAGCGTGTTTGTCGTCTGTGGATTTCACGCGTTCTTCTTTATGTTCTGATCGTCCTCTTCTTTCCGAAGTCTGTGATGAGATCTGAAAGGGACGAGAGGAACGTGTATCAGTATCTTGATACCTGTCAGGTTTTCTCAAATTATCCCTATTCCTGAGGTTATACCTCCTTTCAGAGGGCTCCTTTTGAGGAGACCTACCTCGGGATTGAGAACGTTTCTCGTTTGATTTTTGTTTAGTAGACTCCCACTTCTTTTTAGAAGATGTAGGAGTTTGTTTTATTGAGTCCTTTTCAGGACTTTCAGATAGTTTAGGTTTCACTGGTCTTCCACCCAAACTATCTCTGCCTAATTCTGCATAAGATTGTTCTATAATTCTGGGTAGCTCTGTCTGATGTTCTGTAACATCAAATTCCCTTTCAATTTTTGGCGGATCGCCACTGCTGCTGCCTCCCCTTTAATATTAGATAATATTTTTCAGTAATTTCATACCTAAATTTAGAGCAGGCTCTGCCCCGTATTCGTTTTGAATTTGTTTTAGGACATCAGGTATTACCGCAATTGACAGAATGCCATGTGTTTTGGTATAGATGGCAGCAAAGACTGAGCACCAAGTGGTGCAGTCTTCCAGTTGTGGTGTGATCCCCATTGGTAAACTGATTGTTAGGATTCTGTGTTTCTCATACGGGCTAGTATTTGGAAATACTGCTTCGATTTGAGTAATTTTTTGAGCTATCCAGAATAGAATTTGCTCACGTTTTGTGGGCATTTTACCCATGACTGCGTATAGAGTCTGTGGTGTAATTTTTAGTGTATTCCCCTGTTGGGGAGTTGGATTTGGATATGTCAATGGTGGTCGGTCTGTAAAAGTCCGCATGACATATTGGACCAATTGTCTGTAGATTTTTATTAACTCTGTGAGTTGAGTAAGTAAGTCCTCGTCTGACATCTCCTCAATGTCAGGATGAGGTGTGTAGCCGGCTAGAATCGGCCATGTTGCTCCTGGTCTACCTAGTGGACCGAGCCTAGTAATGTTTTTGTGATGTTTTAGGGCGCCTTTAAACCAGAGCTGATGCTCCTGGTATGTTAATGGAATTTCTATATCCTCGAAAGGAATGTATTCCTCTGGTGGTTCATCTTCTTTGTAGAAGTGAAACATGTGTGTTACTGAATTGGATTCAGGAAATATTACCCATGAATAGAATACCTCTGTCTGAAAGGATTCGTGTGCCTCTATCACGAAAACTGCTCTACCGCCTCTTGGTGGTAGGCCATGTTTTATAAGTTTTAGAGTGATGGCTCTTCTTAAGTTCGGATGGATGTGTATGACACCCTCCTCGGTTTCATTTAAACCTGTAATGTTAAAAGCTGTTACGACTGGGTCAGCCGCAGCTCCACCGTTTCCGGCTTCATTGTCGGAGTCAGGCATTTTGTTGGTTGAAAAATGTAGAAACAAGTTTCAAGGAAACAAAGATAAGGTGCACAATATTGTGGAACACTGTATCCTTCAACGTTGAGCAAACCAAACAGCTAATATATAGGGTGTTTCCCTATGTAGCCGTGGTGGATACTAAACCCTGCCCACTCCAGACGTCTTTTGGAGTATATGGGTAGGGGTCTTGAGAGAAAAAGCACGGCTGAGTTACTCAGTATCTAACGTTGAATTACTGCCTTACCAAACGTTGGGCGCCATGTAGTGTTGCTCCTATTTCCCTAATAGGCTCTGCGCATTGGAATAATATATCCTATAGGTTTGACATAGGACTAAGGTCAGTATGTCCCTATCGAGTATATTAAACTTAATTACTTGTGCCAGCTAGCTCAGAGGCCACTAGAAACTCCTTGACAACAAGAAGGGAGTAGTTTCTGGCAGCCGCAAAACATGACCACTGTGTTTCCCTTTAGAATCATAACGTGTCCCAGAGTCGTGGAAACAATAGATAACTATTTAACTCAGCTCAGTTGTGCATGCTTAGTTTTCTCCAAGTTACACAGAAAGAAATAGACGGGCGTTTCAATAAAGGATTTATTGAACAGTCTTGTTTCTGGTGTAAGTAGAATGTGCTGTTACGATCACAAGACAGTATGCGAGATAAATAATGTACAGTGTGAGCAGTAGAAATAAATAATACTGCGAGAGCATTATCTTTTAGTACATATGCTGTTACACAAATAACACAGACTAAAAATGCGAGTACTCATACGATGCGTTGCTAAGCTAGTTCTACCCCAATGTACCTAACCTGACCTAGGTGTAGGACAAGGGAAGAAGTAGGTGAAGTATTCCTTACTATGGTATACTAAGAGTATGTTAAGTCTAGTATGCCTAGTATGCCTAGTATGCCAAGAGTCCCTCTAGGTTCTAGTCAGCTCCATACCTGAAGAATGAGAGAGGTAGGAATCTCTTTGCCAGACTCGAACTCCAACACCCCGCAAGGGAAGTCAGATCACTGGAAGCTGGACTCTCTGTGTGCAGGGATGACAGCGTCTTCTCAGTGCGTCAGGCCGGGAAACGGGCTCCTCTGAAGTCGAGGTCTCCTCTGGTTTACAGGGGCTAGTGAAGGTATATTTATACCTGAGAGCACCTAAGAATGTTAGTATTGACGCGAGTTGGACAGCGAAAGACGTCATGAATGTACCCCCTAAGGAATAATGGTTCATGCATAATATATGAGTCTTTGAAGAAATCAATAGTCCTGGACTAGGGAAACTCCCGCAGCCTAAGGGTCTGTTCTTCATGAACTCGTTGTGACGTTAGGGTGGACGGATGTCAGAGACAATGCCTGTATTTGGAGTGCACGGTTTAATGCCTAAATAAGGGCTGGGATTTTATGCCTATATAAGGGCAGGGCGAATTGTGCCTATATAAGGACATGATACTGGAAAGCCCATTTATGGATACCCTAAGAGGAATACAACAATGGGATATTGATATTCCTTTGTTGCTTTTTTATAATTTAGTTTGCTGGTAGCATTGCAGCATTTCCTTCACTTCCTTTCCAATCTTTTGCATTCTTTTTTTAATTTGACTAATTGCGCAAAGAACCAAGGGGCAAGACTCTGTGGTCGGCTATTTTTATGCACTCTCATAGGCACTAGTTTGTCCAGTGAATCCTTTATCCATTCATTGACGTTGGTATTCATTTCTGATATATCTCCATTCAAATCCCAGATGGAATTGAGTAGCGTGGTTTCCCAGCTAGCAGTGGTCAGTTTTGATCAGTATTGGCTAAGCCTTGGCTGCTGGCCAGGTAGGATTTTCTTTCCTGCTCTTGTGAGGTGAAACAGGACAATACAGTGATCTCACCAGCATACGGGTTCCGGGAGGGGCACAGCACTGAGACAGCTCTAGTCACGGCAGCAGAAGAATCAAGAGCAATGCTGGAGGCTGGTGGTAAGGCCGCCCTGATTTTGTTAGATCTATCAGCGGCCTTTGACACAGTGAACCATGAAATATTAGCCAACAAGCTATCTGAGCTGGGAATCAGAGGCACCTCCCTTAAGTTGCTGACATCATTTCTCTCCAATAGGGTTCAATCAGTAGAGTACGGAGCCTTCTTGTCTGAGCAATTTAAACTCCACAGGGCTCGTCCCTGAGCCCTACTCTTTTTAATCTCTATGTTACCCCGCTACCTACAATCATCAGACAGCACGGCTTCTCAGTGGTCTCATACGCTGATGACACCCAGTTAGTGGTGTTAGTTTCAAGCAACGTTGAAGAGACAGCAGATCGATTTAATATCTGCATGACGCAGGTAAACCAGTGGATGAGGTTCAACTGCCTAAAATTAAATGGCGGAGGGACGGAGGTCCTTTTGTTAGGTACTGACACCTCCTTTTGGTCACCCAGATGGTGGCCCCCCAGTTTGGGAGACTTTCCAGTTCCAGTGAAGTAGGTAAAAAACTTAGGGTTTATTTTTTATGACAAACTGACATTCAAAAATCAGATCAGTACACTCACCTCAACTATTTTTTTCATCTTAAAAATGATCTGGAAAGTTCGCCCTTTTATCCCACCCGACTCCCTGAAAACACTTGTAATAGCATTAGCCCTGTCCAGATTGGACTATGGTAATGCTTTGTACATGGGCATCCAAACGCAATATCTACACAGGCTACAGCATCTCCAAAGTGCGGCTGCTAGACTACTGCTGGATATCCCTAGGTCCCAGCCAGTTTCCCACTGTCTGAGAACCCTGCATTGGCTTCCAGTGGACAAGAGGATCACGTTTAAATCCCAATGCCTAGCTTTTAAGGCATTAAGCGGTGCCGGTCCTCAATTCCTGAAGAAACATCTGAACTGGTATGTGCCTTCCAGAAATTTAAGATCTGCACATAGCAAACTCCTACAAACTCCCAGGTTAAAAAAAAACTCTTTTTGGTAGGGACGGTCAAAACATGGAACTCACTTCCAGCCTGCATAAAGAACAGCCCTACACAGTTATCTTTTAGGAAATCGCTAAAAACCTGGCTCTTCGCCAACTAACATGTTCATCTACAGTTTCATCTGTAGCCTCACTGGATTCGCTGGTATCACCGCCTGGACCACCCTGGGCATTCATACGCTATATAAATGCACAAATCATACAGGGAGAGGCTCTTTTGATCTCATATTAGAAATATTTGTGAAAATGGGGTCAAGAAGATGACCTTTTTTGTGTGTGGGAAATGTTAACAGTTGTGTAAGCTAAATGGCGGAAAGATCGTGAAGTAAATTCGTAGCACAGTCACAATTATTATTATCAAAATGTATGTTTAAATCACCCAGCAGAGTGAAATTGGTTTTCTATAAGCTTAGTTCGACCACAATATCTGGCATAGCATGAATAAACTAAGTGGCTGGTCCTGGGGCATGGCGGACCAATAGTCTGGGAAAAGTAAAGGTTGGGAAAAGTTCAATTCCAAAGGAGAGACTTTCCCACCCTAAGATCTTAATGTGGATGAAGTTCCTTTTTCGATGTTCCTTGAAAATTATGGCCACCCCGCCACCTATTTTATTTTGTGCATCACACCTAGTTATGGTGTATCCCTGAGGAAGGGCCACCACTACATCAGGCATGGAATCCTCTCTGAGCCAGGTTTCAGTAAGAAATAGTGCCTCAGGCTGATTTTCTTCAAGGAAAGCAAACAAGTCTAGTTTATCGTGGGGGAGAGATCTACAGTTATTCAGAAACGTGTCAATTGTTGCGATTGATATTAGGGTGTTCCACAGAATCTATTTGTTTCATTAAATCCAGGTGACCTAAATCCTGCCTACAAAAACCACATGTACGGGGAAGTTCAAAGGATCTATAGTATGGTAACAGTTTCTACCCAATGGACTTTTTAGCTGGGTTTGTTCTTCTGAGGAGAAGGTTAACCTCATTTTAGGCAAACGGGCAGGGGTTCTGGCCCCTGGCCTGCCAGATGCAGACAGGCATAGACAGCCTTTGGCGTACCTGCTGCGCGTGTCATCGCCCCAGTGCTCATTAAATAGCGAGGCCGACTTGAACAACTATAGCCCCAACAAAAATAGCGTCCTTTGTTGTCCTGATGGTGGCATCTGGCACTGAACGCGACCAGTTACTAAAGTGAAGTGCTTTTGTCTCACCCTTAGTTGCAGTGACCCCTCCACTGATTCCAATAAAATTAGATTCAGTCAAAACAGTATTCCATTCACCATTAAAACAGTTAAAACAGCATAGAAAATTACGAACTGAAAGTGCAGAAGTGCAGCCTGGAAGACAAGGCTTATAAAAAATGAGTTGGCATGCTTGTACTTGGAAAGTGGTTGAGTTTTTGCTAAGAAAACATTAATTATGTATATTACTCAGTGGAAGCCTTTTAAGTTTTAACTTCAGCTAAGATCTGTTTGGAAGATGCGAGTACTGCATGCAAAAAAATTAAATTGTTCCAGATTTTTTCAGAAACTCTGTGGTTTTCAACAGTTTGTATGCTATTTTGGGCTAGAAAATGAATTATTTCTCTGGCACATACAGACAATTATAAAGTTTCCTGGTGCAAAGAGTTCCTCGTGGTTAGACAACGACAGAGATTCAATAAAATAGGGGGATCGAAAATCCAAGACACTAGGGTACTGGACTAGTAAATCTGGAGGGAAGTGTCAAGGTTACGAGGTCAACCGAAAGAAGGCATGGGATCATGGACGAGAGCATGGAGCACAGACCAGTGGGGAAGAATGGAAAGTTGAGATGAATGAGAATAATTTTTATGTGTGTAGATCTGAATAAAAAACAGGAATAAGATGATTCAATGGCAAACATGAACTGTTGAGCTTCTAGATTCCACTAAAATATTGGTCAACAGCCGTCAAAGAATCTCTTACAACTGCACTGCTACTACGTGGTGTGTGCACAAGTCCATATAGAGCTGTGCATACAGAGTCTAGAGGATTACTCAAAAGGATTCCAGACTAAGTTAATTGTGTTCTACTTGAAGACCATCTGTAATGCTGTCTTTGGTTAAAAGTGCAATGTTCTGGACGCAAGCGTTGTCGTGATGCACTGCTCAAACAGTTATATCACTATTGATTGCAAAGCCAATATAGTGGGTGCACAAGGAGGATATAAGTCAATATCTATTATAATTGACTAGCTCAATGGTCAATAATGCCATTCCACCAACCGTCAAGCAGACTACGCACTGTCTCCCTCTCACTTGCCCATATTCCCCGCATCTACCGAAGCAGAAGTGGAGGCTGTTTCTGCTCCCACATCACAACAAAGACCTGGAACAGCCTCCCAGCCTCCCCACGCACCATCGGACCATCACCACACTTCCGGAATTCCAAATGGCCCTCAAGACCAGGCTGTTCGAATACGCCTCTGGGACCTGCAAGCGCCTGGATACCCTGTCGGGTAATTAGCCGTGCTTTATAAATCCCGATTGATTGATTGATTGATTAATTAGCACATTAGTGGGGAAGTGCTATCAGCCTCTCCCTCCTGTTGTCCCGGCTCTATTCTAATATCCTTTGCATTCAGTGCTCTAATTTGGTAGATCACTGGAGAGCTAAAAAGATGTTGGTAGAGTGATAGCCCTATTTAAGGTTGATCCGTGGTACTCTAAAAGGTGGCGGTTGTGTAGTGGCGGTCTAACATGGCAGGGACAATTGATTGGTAGGGCTCATAAAGTGGTACTGTCCTAACAAATGCTGGTACAGCAGCGCTGCTCTAATCAGACATGGTGGAAAAGTGGTGCTCTGAAAGCATGGTGAGATAGTGTTGATGCTTTAAACAGAGTGTGGTATGTTGTTAATCCTCTAAGAAGAAGGAAGGTAGTAGACAAATGGTGGCCTATGCCAGTGTCATTTCAGGAATTTCATGTTATGCTTGTTATTCACAACTCTCAAAATTATGCCATTGCACCTAGTGTGTGAGTAACACGACTAACCAAAAAGCAAGAGGCTATAATTTGCACAACTTTTGTTTTTCACACTTTTTTTTGCATGAAATGCATCCTTGTGCCCAAAATGCACGCAAGGATGCATTACGTACTAAAATATAGTGCTAAATGGCATATTTGCATTTTGCGTAATTGTGTAATTTTGTGTAATTACATGTAATTTTCCTGAAATGTCATCCAATTATGCGAAAGGAAATGATGCTAATTTTGCGCACCCCTACTGGAGAGTGGTGGACGTCTAACACCCACAATGCATACATTAAAAAGCATTGGAGTGCTGATGCTCTGATAGAAATGTTATAGAGTGGTGATGCTCTAAGAGAGAGGTGGCCGAGCGTTAATGCTTTAATGGGGTGCTCGCAGAGCGGATGGTGGTACTCGGACAGGACTAAAAAACATGGTTGAATGGATATGCCCTAACAGGACAGTAGCAGCGTAGAGGGGCCTAAGAAAGTGATAGTGCTGTTACAGGTTTTCTGTAAAGTGGTCCTGCTGTATTACGATGATGGTAGTGATGTGTTGCTTTACCAGGTCATTGATTCAACTGTGACTCTAAAATAATGGTGGTAGAGCTGCACTGGTATAACAGGAAGGCTGTAGAGCTGTGTTGCTCTGACACGAGAGTGGTAGTGTGATGATGCCCTGCCATGACAGTGGTAGATCGATCATGTCCCAACTGGATGGTAGGATGATTGTGTCGCGACAGCAGGGTAGTAGTGAAATGGTGTCCCAGCAGGATCATGACAGAGAGACTGTTTCCCAACAGGACTGTAGCAGAGTGATGGTGACCTGAAAGGACAGTCATACAGAGATGGTGCCTGGACAACACAGTGGTAAAGCGATTGTACGCGATCATGTTGTCGCCCTCAGCTTTACAGGATAGCAGTAACCTCAGTGATATGAAGTTAACGTACTATATGTCTGATATTGACTCAATCAAGACAACTCATACTAAGGCAGTGTCACATGACCCTGTTGGGCCTTATCCTACATGGAAACTTTTCGGCTCAACATCCTGTGATTCTGAACAAATCACTCAATCTCCCCGTGCCTAGGAACAGTGCCTAGAGACCCTCACGGGTGTTTAGCAGCGCTATACAAATCCGAGTATTTATTTTATTGATTTATTTACTGAGCAGTGTTACATAGAACACAGAGGAGTTTAGCAAGAACAGAATGGAAGATCAAGCAAGGAATTGGTTACCACCTGGATGCATGACAATGGCTAACCAGAGTCCAAGGGGGTGAGCTGGAAGCTTGCTGGCTCATGCTGGCTCACCATCCAGATGGGTTATAGCCTCTAGGCAGTGCCCAGTGACATGGAGCAACACGCGTAAATCAACAACATTGCGTTAAAGTACAAATAAAAGCCAGTTGTCGCTTGGTACCTAAGTGACTGGTAAGGTTGTTGACCAAGTCGTCTGCACTCATTTTAATGACCTAGAAAGGGGGAAACTAACCCGAGATGGACATGCTGGGTTTTACTCCTGTGATATACTGGGTATATATACACATAAATGTTCAATCACTACAAAGGTGTCATTTAGAAGTATACCTTGGTAGCAACTAATAGCCCTGAGTTGCTACCTTGCACCCACCGTTGGGCGCTCTGCAGTCCTTGTGAGTGAAGCATGCTGGCTAGTGGGCTTTAAAATAAGAATGTATGTTGCCTGTTGCATTTATCAATCACGGTTTATTAACATGCAGCAACCATGAGTAGTATTGTTTGAAAGAATATAGAATGATTGTTGGGGGCCAAAGGTTGTGTGATGTCACTGCCTGTGAAGAATTCGGGCAAGGTGGGAGCAACGGTCAAAGGGTAGGTGATGTCACTTCATCGAATGCCATCTGGCTATGTAGTAGAAAGGGTCTCTGATGTGACTTCTGGCAACCTATGACTTTGGTGGATATTACAAAACCACTGAGGTATTTTGCTTACCTACAAGTTTCAAGTTTATTTAATTTATGATTACGGAACTCCGAAAAGGTCCACATAAAATCACACAATTACATACATATAAATGAAATAAGATTATAATTTACAATTAAAACTTGCTTACCTAGAAGTAATCCTGCATACGTCCAGGTCAGACTCCCCAGCAGTGCTCCTACACTGCAATGCTAAATTAAGGCCATTATAGGCAGCTGCCTTATGGTGCCTCCACAAATGGTCATAATAAACTGCCAGATCTAAACAATTCCCCTAAAACAAGCCTGTTTGCTAGAAGAAAGGGACCGCCCTATCAGCAAAGCATCATTTTGCCTGGTTCTCTGGGAACCCTTGGAGCAGAGTTGTTCTCAAGAGCACTGGAAGGAGGCGCTCGGAACAAGAACCAAGCGCAGTTGTTTTAAGAGGCGCAGTGCGAGCGGAACATTCGCAAAACGGGGTGTCTGCAGTATTTTTACCCTGTCCCATCAGGACCTGTCGCCAACACGCCGCCGCTCTCCACGCTGACAACGCTCCTCAGGGGGTAATTCTAGGTTTCCACCATGTACACGACGGAGAAACAAAATCCAGCCCGCTCGCAGCTAACAAGAGAGAACGAAAATTGGCGGTTTTCAGCTTTTGTTCCCAGGGGAGTTGATGGAATTGATTCACGTAACTACTTCGCAGCTGCGAGAAGGACAAAACAAAGGCAGGCTGGGGATATTAAAAAATAGAGGAGATAAGCAACTTGGGAGCAAAAGAAAGTTTGCACAAACCTTAGTTCAGAAAGACATGGAGAGCAGATGGGTTGTGCAAAGGCCTACTTGTAGTGTGATCCAACTCAGGGTGTTGCGTCTCCAAGGCAGGTTCAGTATTGCAACCCATGGGTTGAATGAACCGTCCAGGCTAGGTTAATGTTCATGACAAACACCTGTTCAGAGTCACAGACTCTAATCTTCCTTAGGGTCACCCATCTTCTGGGCCAACCCAACACCAGGCTTTTAACCTCCCAGGAGTGCCAGTGAAGTTGAAACACAAGTGTTACCCAATGGGAAAACATTGTATATGGATAAAGTACCCCCAGCTGTACATTATAAAGATATTTCAACTCAACAAGGAGTTCTGGGACCATGCAGAGGAATGATGCCGAAGGCCGAGTTCCTTTATAAGATCATGGAACTCGTGTTAGAAGAAGTTCAATTTTAAAAAAACTCTGTAGCTAAGAATGCTAGCAACAAGCACAGAAATTCTATCTTTCCTATATAATAACCTAAAGCATGTAAAAAAATGAACATGTTGCCCTAAATATCTCTTTCCTGCTTTTCACTGTTCATCTAGAAAACAGAGGATAAGTATGGAAAGCCCTGTTTCGTTTTCATTTTTAGAATGCAGCTTTCATTATACTCTGTGACCTGCTTTTCCCTCTGCTGCTGGCTCTGGCTGCAGGCAAATATGAGGTCAGAACTCAATTAAAATAAGTTGTTACAGTTCAGCGCTACGTCATTTCTTTATTGCAGGTGACTAGGTGCCTTTATTACAGGAGACTAGGTGCGTCACAAGTCCCCTGTAGTAAGGATATTTGAGACTGGCTCTTATTGAGGGATTACGAGCTCCCATATATTATAAATTAATGTGACATAACATAACCAAGTGGCTAAATAAAGTAACTGCACCCTGTAAAGTGAGGTCATTTCAGAAGAGGAAGGATAATATTGCAGCCATTTTGAAGAGGGGAAAGTGTGCCTGGGGAAAATAATCTTTATTTCTGAAATCCTCCTTGTTCTTTCTTCTCCTGTAATGCCATGACATCTTCACTTGTACCCTCATTTTTAAACTGTTTAACTTGTCCCAAAATCTCTCTGAATTTCCCACTTTCTCTAGATTTTTTTCCTCAAAGGATTTTTGAACAATGCCATTCATGTTGGTTGTAATATACGAACGTGTGAACTCAATTCTCTCATTCATCCAGTTTTTACGAGCATAAAATCCATATTCTAAAATTTCTTGAGTGCGTAGAAGTGATTTGGTTATCTTGGTGCACCGGACAAGAAAACTCACTGATTCATGCCATAAATGTAGTCTCTTAGGCCCAAACAGTGTTAATAGGTGCGAAATACCCCCCCAAAAAAACATTTGCTCTGTATATTTTTGCACAATGCACAGTGGAGAGGTGTGGTGCAGCGGCCAGGGCAGCTGACTTCGGAGCACAGGGTTCACGGTTCGATCCCCGGCTCCGGCGGCAGCTCAGCTCAGCTCAGCACCATGTGACTCTGGGCAATAGCTCACTTAATTTCCACTACGGCCCCCAGCGCCTTGAGACCCGTAAGGATGAGTAACTGCGCTATATAAAAACGGACCTACATTTTTTTTTTTTTACACAAATAAATTCAGAGTAAGGTGTGCACCAGTATTTGCCCCAATTCCACATGTCACTTGCACATAGCTTTGCCAGGGCAATTACCACCAGCTAAAACCAAGCACCAACTAACCCAGTATATACAATCAATCAATCAATCAATCAGGGGTTTGTTAAAGCGCGACTACTCACCCGTAAGGGTCTCAAGGCGCTAGGGGGGCGGGGGAGTGCAGGTTCCATCCATCAAGGAGAGGGTCTGTCGAAGAGCCAGGTTTTGAGGTTTCTTGCAAAGATGGGGAGCGATGTTGTCTGTCTGAGGTGGAGCGGAAGGGCGTTCCATGCTTTGGCCGCGAGGAAGGAGAAGGAGCGGCCTCCCGATCTGGTCTTTCTGGTGCGGGGGACCACGGTGAAGGAGAGCAGGCCTGATCGTAGGGTCCTTTGGGGTGCGTGGAATTTGAGTCGGCTGTTCAGGTATGCTGGTCCGGTGCCGTGGAGGGCCTTGTGTGCGTGGGTGAGCATCTTGAAGGTGATTCTCGCCTCGACAGGGAGCCAGTGGAGTGTGCGCAGGTGCTGGGAGATGTGGCAGTGTTTTGGCAGGTTGAGGACCAGTCTTGCGGCGGCGTTCTGGATGTTCTGTAGTTTGCGGGTGAGGTTTTTGTTTATTCCGGCGTAGAGTGCGTTGCCGTAGTCGAGTCTGCTGGTGACCAGGGCGTGAGTGACGGTCTTTCGGGGGGGATCCATTTGAAGGTCTTACGAAGGAGGCGGAGGGTGTGGAAGCAGGAAGACGAGACAGAGTTGATCTGGCGGTCCATTTTGAGCTCTGAGTCCAGGATGATTCCCAGGTTGCGTGCGTGGTCCGTGGGGGTTGGCGGGTTTCCGAGGGCGGGGGCCACCAGGTGTCGCTCCAGGCATCGGGGTTTGGGCCCATGATGAGTACTTCTGTTTTGTTGGTGTTTAGTTGTAGGCAGCTGTTTTTCATCCATTTGGCGACGGCTTCCATGCCTTCTCGAAAGTTGCGTCTGGCGGTGTTGGGCTCGTTGGATAGGGAGAAGATGAGCTGGGTGTCGTCTGCGTATGACACGATGTTGAGTCCGTAGGTTCTGACAATGGGGGCGAGTGGAGCCATGTAGACGTTGAAGAGCGTCGGGCTGAGGGAGGAGCCCTGGGGGACACCGCAGGTGGTAGGTGTGGGGTCCGAGAGGAAAGGGGGAGTCTGACCCGCTGCGTCCTGCCGGGAGAGGAAGGAGCGGATCCAGTCGAGGGCCTTGTCCTGGATTCCTGCGTCGTAGAGTCTGCGTATTAGGGTGCGGTGGGAGACTGTGTCGAACGCCGCTGATAGGTCGAGGAGGATGAGGGCTACTGTTTCTCCTTTGTCCAGTAGGGTGCGGATGTCGTCTGTTGCGGCGAGGAGGGCGGTTCCCGTACTGTGGTTTTTTCTGAAGCCGGATTGGGAGGAGTCGAGGATGTTGTGTTCTTCAATGAATGTGGCGAGTTGGATGTTGATGGCTTTCTCGATGACTTTCGCTGGAAACGGGAGCAGGGAGATAGGTCTGTAGTTTTTGAGGTCGGTGGGGTCCGCTGAGGGTTTCTTTAGGAGGGGGTTGACCTCGGCGTGTTTCCAGTCGTCGGGGAACGAGGCGGTCGCCAGGGAGCGGTTGATGGTGTGGCGGAGCATGGGTGCGATGGTGTCGGCGGCTCTGTTGAAGATGTGGTGGGGGCAGGGGTCCGTGGGGGCCCCTGAGTGGATTGACTTCATTGTCTTCAGTGTGTCTTCGGTGGTGAGGGCTGTCCAGTCGTCAATCGCTGGTTTCCGGGTGTCGGGAGTGGTTGGTGAGGGTTCAGTGTGTTGGTTGTCTTCGTCGAAGGGTTGAATGACACAACCAGGCTTTACTTTCCCACGTGCTTCTTAACAACGTGGGCAGAACATTGAATGCGTCTGAACCATGCATTCCATTTTCAAAGCAAGTCGTTACAACCGACTTGCCTTAGGGGGGCGCCGGACTTTGGAATAGTATAATTTACTATTTCAATTCCAGTTCCTGCAACAGTAGGGAAAGCGTTGGACTTTAAATTCGAACGCTGCTTTACCTAATGCATGTCGTTGTAACGACTTGCGTTGCAAATGGAATTCGTGGTTCCAGACGCATTCGTTGTTCCGCCCGCTATGCAAAGCGGGCGTGGTATTTGCTGTTTCCCATACAGAATGAGTACAGCAGCACCCAATTCTAGGCGCTTAGGCCAAAACAGTCACAAACCGTATAAGAGTTTATGAAAGGGACAATCAGCTTTTTCACAGCCAATACAACCAATTGCGCAGGACACAAAGATGTCAATTTCTTCGCATCAAGTACTGTCCTTCACACCACGCAAGGTCAATGTTATGCGCATAATTGGATACATTTGTGTCAGAACAATAAACATGGCCATCCCCTGTAGGCGGTCAAGGGTATCTACAAGAAATCCTTTACACTTGAATGCCACAGTGCCCGTGGTAGTGAGCGCTAATGTCTGGATGAGCGCAGAACAAGCTGGTACTTCAGGCACACACACACATCAAAAATCTCAAGGAATGACAGTTGTCTGTTTCCCAAAAATGGAAATATTACACAGTAGTTATCATTTAAGGAATTTATTTTTCGAATTTCATATTCATATTCATTTGTATAGCGCCTTATTGGTATTTAGCCATATTTATTTTTGGCCTACTGAAAACAAGTGTTACATTTCAACATTTATTTAACTGACAAACGTACGTTCACCAGTGATGTCTTCAGAATAATCCAGCTCAATAATTTAAGACAGGAATACAATACATTCACCTGACAGCCTTTGCATCGATCACAGTACAGCAGATATTTAAGAGTCAGTACGAATTCTCGTCACTTGTTCAACACGCCCTGTTGTCAATAAGCGCAGCCATTGGTCTTGCTGTCGTGACTGACAGCTTGGAGAGACACTAAAAAAAAGGCCTGATTTCTGCGTTTTCTGTTTTTTAAAGATACAGAACTGAAACATATTGAATACACCGCACTTATTTATCTGTCAAAATAAACAAAAACGGACATTAGGGCGCCTGAGTTATCATTATTAGGAAAATATCACAGCTTTCTATGCGGACACATATGAAAACGGAAATAGAAAACTGGGTTTTACCTATCCTAATCCAGAGACGCAACCCCACCCCACCCGCTCCTCTCACTACAAAACGTGCCTCTAATTGTATCACAACCCGTTGTTGCTAGACTGTGGCATTGGGCCCAAGAGGGGTGCAGCACATACCACAGACTAGCTTGTTGGTGTGAAAAAGGCCGCTTTATTGAAAACAGGTGCACCTTACATCAACATTCCTTGGCCTGTGCCGTACAAAACTGATCCTCACTAAATAGTATCCTCCTACCTTACCCCCTCCCCCTCCCCTAAAGTTGTTCCCCCTGCAAACATTTATAAACCCCCCAAAACTTGCAACTTCTTAACCTTTCTTCACCTAGCTATCTATGTACACTTCCTATGCTCTTTCCCCTTCCTGCGTGCTTCCGGAGTGACCTTCCCAACCAATAAACTGTAACTGTAAACCTCTGTACCAACTATTACCCAGGAAAAACGCCCCATAAATCATCATTAGCACACCAGCACCTGCTTCCAGCGACAACCAAAGTACATGATTCCCCCCGATGCACCTGTTCCCAACAACGCTACCCAAAACCAAAACTCCTGCAACTAACAGAGGATCTAAAACCCCCCCAGTAAAAAACCTCGAAAAGAGACCCCCCCTAAAATTGGGGAGGGAGGGCGGGAAAAAACAGCTTCCCACACCACAAAACCCTCCCAGCCGGCTGTCGTGTCACTTCCACCGAAATGGTGGCCAGTGACCTAAGATGGCCGGCTATATAGTGCCCCCAGCCCAACAGCCCAAACCTAGCCCAAAAATAGCCCGGGGGAGCCCAACAAGCCCAACTGGGCTCTGGCTGCCCCCCGGCCCAAAATCCCCCGGGAGGGGCAGGCCTCCCGGTGGTCGGCCGCCCCTCCCAAAGCCCTATTGGGCCCAAGAGGGGTGCAGCACATACCACAGACTAGCTTGTTGGTGTGAAAAAGGCCGCTTTATTGAAAACAGGTGCACCTTACATCAACATTCCTTGGCCTGTGCCGTACAAAACTGATCCTCACTAAATAGTATCCTCCTACCTTACCCCCCTCCCCCTCCCCTAAAGTTGTTCCCCCCTGCAAACATTTATAAACCCCCCAAAACTTACAACTTCTTAACCTTTCTTCACCTAGCTATCTATGTACACTTCCTATGCTCTTTCCCCTTCCTGCGTGCTTCCGGAGTGACCTTCCCAACCAATAAACTGTAACTGTAAACCTCTGTACCAACTATTACCCAGGAAAAACGCCACTCAGAAAATTCCTCCCCCAGGACTTTTCTGACCCCCCCAACTAGGTCCCTGGTCGTTTCGGGTATCTACATATTCCTAGAACCTGGTCCAAAACCTCCTTAATCTGCACTATGTATAATTCCAAACCATATCTGGACAAATGAACCCCATCCTCCCGAAAAAAATACACTGCTGCATAACGCAGTTCTGGATGCTCCATCCTCCCAAAACCTTCCCTGTCGCAAAATTTCCGCATGTCCCTGTTAATCTTCCTTCTCACCTTATCTATTGCCCCCGGACGCTCTGCCCCCCTCCAACATCTCCTGGGAATGAAATCCGACCAGATCACGTGACAGCCCGACCATCGCCGTTGAATCTCTAACAAGTCTCTCTGCATTTGCTTCAACAAAGCCAGACCTTTGCACTGCACCAGATCGTTCTCTCCCAAATGAATGAGCAACACGTCTGGGCAAATCCCCCTCTGATCGACCTGTTCAATGCCGGCACCAACTCGTGCCACCTCATGCCCCCTTTTCCCTGCCAATGACACCTAAACAAACCAGGATCCAGCCCTAGGTTCACACTGTTCTGCTTTCCCCATTCGTAATGCTCCGCCCTTTTCACAAAAGAATGTCCTAGGAGGAGGATGGACAATTCCGCCGCCGCAGGCCCCGCCACTGCACCTGCAAAGACACATATATGAGAAAAGAGGAGGAACATCATGCCTCTCCCTCCCCGGGGCCCCGCAGCCTGATGTATGTTTTAAAACAATCTGATTTCCATCGCCCCAAACGCATAAGCTCTTCCCTCCCCCACCCCTGTCTTGCTGCATCCGTTGCTGCACCTATGCGAAAGGAATGTGTCCCAAAGTGTCCTGGGTTCTCACCTAGTCCTAGGAGGGCGCGCCTCAATACCCAAAGTAGTTGAGGCGCCGTCACCCTGCCCCCCCCTCCCGGCGGAAAACCTCCCCCGCTCCAAAGGCCCCCCTTGTGGCTAATATCCTCCCCCATGCCGCGGGGCATACCTCCTGCTCCACTACAGGCCCCATGACCACCCACTTCCCTGCACCCCGTTGGTCTGTCTTCGAGCGCCCCAGTAGTACAGCCACTTCCTTTTCCCGCAGATCCACCGCCCCCACTGGACCCCCCGCGCCCCCCTTGCACCTAAGAGCTCAGAAACCCGAAAGGCCCCGAAATACATCCACAACATTAACGTGGAAAACAAAACCGTTTCTTCCTGGTTGCGGCAGATCTGCGGCAAAATCCGCGTCACGCCAACAAGAATACCTGCCGAAATGGGCCTCCTCCGCTGTGATCGGTTGCCTTGCTCCCGTGCCCAGCCTTCCATCAGTCGCGTTCCCAGTTCACCCGCAGATGGCGCGTAGCCCCACCACAATTTTCCCATGAAAGCAATGGCTGACAGCTTTCCCGCTATCGTCACTTTGGACCATCCTTTGCCCATCATAGCCATAATAAATTGTACCACCTGTTCTTCCCTGACCCAGGGCCTGTCCTGCCGCGTCGCGCCAGTGTCCAGGAAATCCCGCCAAGCCAGCTCGTAAGCTCTCCAAGTTGATGTGGCCACAGACCCTCTTACCAACTGCATGACCCTTTCTCTCCTACCGACCACATCCCCTCTGGAACCGGCGTCCTGCATTTGTCCGCCTCCGTGGCTAGCCCATGGAACCTCTGCCACTGTGAACGAGACAAAGCGTCCGCAATGTCATTGTCCACCCCCGGCACATGTCTGGCTTGAAACAAAATATCGTGTTCCAAACATCGCAGCACAAACACCCTCAATAACTTGAGCACCTGCGTGTCCCTAGCTGACTGCCTGTTCACGACCTGCACTACCGCCATATTGTCCACCTTGAAAATCACCTTCTTGTGCGCCAAATCCCGGGCCCAGACCGTCACAGCCACCACTCGTGGAAACAGTTCCAGAAAAGCAATGCTCCTCCCCCCGTTCTTCCAGTGCGATGGCCATTCCGCGGCGCACCACCTCCCTTGCCAGTAAAGCCCGAAACCTCCTGCCCCTGCCGCGTCTGAGGAGATAGTGACGTCCCATTCCCATTCCTCTGAGGCGGCCATTGGGATACCATTAAAGTGCTCCAAAAACATCCGCCACATGCACAGATCCTCCTTTGTGCCCGCCGACAATCTCATATGATGGTGCGGTAGCGTCAAACCGGACAATGACAAACCTAGTCTTCTGCAGAAAGTTCGCCCCGCCCGCACCACCCTGCAAGCGAAATTTAAGTGCCCTAGGAGGACCTGTACTTCCCGTACTGTCACCTTCTTTTTTGCCAGCAGGCTGTCCACCAAGAGCAGCATATGCACCTTCTTACCCTCCGGCAGCCGGGCTTCCATTGCTACGGAATCCAGCTCAATACCAAGAAATGACAACACCGTGCCTGGACCCTGTGTTTTCTCTGGCACCAGGGGCACACCCAGGTAGCCCATGAGCTCTGTAAAACTAGCCAGCTGTTGCTGACAGTCCGCCGAACCGGGCAGTCCCACCAGGAAAAAATCATCCAGGTAGTGTGTCACCGTCTCTTTACCGGTCTGCCACGTAAAAACCCACTGCAAAAAGGTACTGAAACGCTCAAACAAGGCACAAGATATGGAACACCCCATTGGCAACGCTTTGTCCACGAAAATGCACCCTTCAAACTGTATGCCCAACAGCTGGTAGTCCTCTGGGTGCACCGGGAGCAGTCGAAATGCCGACTTGATGTCGCATTTTGCCATGAGGGCGCCCGCCCCCACCGTAGCTACCAACTGCCGCGCCACGTCCACTGAAGAGTAGGACACTGACGAAAGCTCAGCCGCTATGAAGTCGTTCACGGACGCCCCCTCCGGCCATGACAGGTGCTGTATCAGCCGGTATTGTCCGGGTTCCTTCTTTGGCACCACTCCAATAGGGGAAATGATCAGGTCCCGAATCGGTGTCTCTTGAAAGGGCCCCGCCATGCGCCCTTCCCGGACTTCCTTGCCCAATTTTTCCCGTACCACCGCTCCGTGCGCGTTGGCAGATTTCAAATTTTCAGCCCACCTGGCGGACCTTGGACCCTCGTACCCCAGCCGGAAACCCTCCCGAAAGCCTAGTTGCAGCGTTCTAGCGTCTTCGGTCCGTGGATAAGACGCCAACAATGTTTCCAGCCGCTCTTGTTTAATTGGAGTATGAGCCTTTGCCCAGATGCCCCTGTCCTCCCCCACCCCCCGACCCCCTGTTTGTTGCCCCGCCTGCGTGGACTGCTGCCCCTGTCCGCTGCCTCCCGCCCCCCAGCATTGAACCACTGGGTGTCGACCTGCGCACTTGGAGCATTCGTGCCTAAACTTGCAATATTGTCGAGCGCATGTGCCCTTGTTGAAATCCCAGCACGCACCCCCTGTGCTTCCGGCGTTGTTCCCCGCATATCCCACCCCCCCGCGGGTGGGGCGGTTCGGAAAGGGGCGGGGTGCGAGCTGTAGCCCGCTTGCCGTGTATATTGTTCTTCCGAACTTGGCCACTCCCATGGTTTGCTGGTAAAGGTCTGAGTCTATTTCCCCCCACTTGGCCTCCGGATCCCAGGCCAACCACGCCCAGAACTCCTCATCATAGTGGGACCATGCGTACCCCCCGTACGTGACCTGTGCCCGCCTGATCACGTCCATATATTTAAACAAAGCGACGGCCCGGTCCGGGTACTTCTCACAGTACACGCTGGCGAAAATCAAAAATGCCGCCGACCAGTTTTCAATGTTCATGGGCACCCTCGGCCTCTTGGCCAATTCTAGCTCCTCCTCCTTGGACCCTTCTTTCGCTGTAAGCTCCCTATGTAGTAGCTTCAGCATGTCCACGTAGTCGCCCTTCCAGATTTTTTCTTTGGTGGCCAACGTAAGGTGGGCCCCCAGGGGCTTCGTAATCCCCATATATGGCAATTTTTTCACGGGGATGTCATGGCTCTCCTTTCCCCCCTCTTTGGGAGCCCCCCCTTCCGCTTTTCCCCCCTCTTCAGTCCCCCCTGCCGGTCCTGCTGCGTGGTCTCCTGAAGAGGCGGGCGCCTTCCCCCCTCGCCCTTGCCCCCCCTGAACTCACCGACTCCGGCCCCACCCCCGTGTCTTTCACATACTTCCCTTTTCTCAAGCGCACCTCCCCCTCCTCCCCCCGCGCATCTGTGCCAACCGAGACCCTCGCCTGCGGCTCACCGCCTGTCGGCCCTTTAGAAAAACCTTTCGCTGCCTTACCTGGCGTCAAGGTCGGCGTCCGTACCGGATCCCGCCGCCTAACCAGTCGTGCAGAAGGGGCCATCACGCTCTCCGCTTTGTTCCACCTGACCGGACCGCTCTGTAACAAACTAGGCATATCGTTAGTTACGCCCCCCCCTTCATGCAGGTCCCCAGGCTCCACAATTTCCCCTTCTTCAATGCTCTCTTCATCGTAATCCAATAGAACTGGGACGTCCACCTCGGACTCCGGCCCCTCCACCCCTGCGCGTTCCCTATCTGACCAGCTTGGCAATGGGCCGCCCTCCGTGGGCTCCAGCCTGCTCAAGCCCGCCTTCTCCCTGCAATTGCGGAGGAATTCCCCCCACTCCCCACTCCCTCGCCGCTGCCCTGCGCGCTGTTTCTGTGAGTCCCGCTCTGTGCTATATGCCTCCCGCGCCTGTCCCCCTGTGGCCGCATTGACCCCACGGGGTTGAGCTACCGGGGGCCTCTCGGCCCGCCTCCTGTATGCCGCTGCCGGCAGATCCCTCATGGGAGCGCGACCGCCCGCATGAGGCAGAGCCGGCCCATCCTCTCGGTGGGTTGGAGCCGCACGCAACTCTCCCGAGCACCTCGCCGTCCTTTCCTGCCAAAAAGAAGTGGAGTCCGACATGCCGGGGTTAGTCCTGCCCTCTAAACCTCCAATCCCCGAGCCCTCCCCCCGTGAAACCCCCCATCCCCGTCCCGCACCCGACATACTGGATGAGTGGCCCCCCCGCCGCGATGGGGCAGACCCCCAGGCCCCAGCCCCCCCGCCCCGGGCACCCCCTGCTCCCTCCCCTGGGAAAGCCCCCTTCCCCATCGCTCCACTCCAACTCCTCAACCACCCGACGAACCGAGCTGCCCACCCCAGCCCCTCCACTCCCCACCCCACCCCAGCCCCTCCACTCCCCTCGCCCCCCGACTCCAAAACCCGCCCCCAACCCGCTGATTCCGACCACCGGTGGCGCAGTCCCTCTGGCGCCCTATCCAGCCAGCCCCCCAACTCGAGGGACGGCATTGACCCCCAACGCGGCCCCTCCCTGCTTGCCATCAACACCCCCCGACCTCCCCAACCCCTGACAGGGTGTGTGCCTCCCGCCCTCCCCGGGCCTCCCCCTTGCTACCTGCGAGGCCCCCCGCCCCCCACCCCGGAACCTGACCCCATCGCCTGAAACCCCCGCCCCCCATCCGATCCCGTCCTCCGCCCCTGGCTTCCCGCAGGCCCCCCTGCCTCCTCATTCTCCTCCCCACTTTCAATCAAAAGCGGGGAGGCCCACCCACTGCCCATCTGCGAGGTGACAGCCCCCTGGTTTCCCCGCTCCGCGCCTGTGGTCTCTAACATCACGGGGGCCCCCACCGCCCCCTTCCTCCCTTGCTCCCTGTTGGTCTTAGCCTTTCCGGCCCCCCCGGCCCCCTCCCGGAATTGCAGCGCGGGCCGCGGAGCCGCGCCCCGCCCCCCGCCACGTGTGCGCTTCCTCGGCGCGGCCGTGTTAGCAGTGCGGCCGCGCCCCCCTGCCTCCACACTTAGACGTTTGCGAGCTCGCGGCGGCTCGCATGCCAGCACAGCCGCCGCGACCCCGCTCGCCACCCTCCTGGGTGGCCTTACCTTAACGCCGGGCCGCAGCATATCCGTGCGGCCCGCGTCCTCCAAGAGGCGGAGCGCCTCTAACACCCGGGGATCCAGACTATGTGCCATCGTACCGCCCAACTCCGCAACGCCAGACAAAAAACAGCTTCCCACACCACAAAACCCTCCCAGCCGGCTGTCGTGTCACTTCCACCGAAATGGTGGCCAGTGACCTAAGATGGCCGGCTATATAGTGCCCCCAGCCCAAAAACAGCCCAAACCTAGCCCAAAAATAGCCCGGGGGAGCCCAACAAGCCCAACTGGGCTCTGGCTGCCCCCCGGCCCAAAATGCCCCGGGAGGGGCAGGCCTCCCGGTGGTCGGCCGCCCCTCCCAAAGCTCTATTGTTTTCATTTTATTAAAAGCGCATCTTTGGTTTCAACGACACAACTTTGAGGAAAGGTCGGTGAACTCCAATGTGAAGACCTGTGCTCGGGGATTTCTTGAAACTAGGAAGCTTGTCAGCAGCCCTCGGCCTGGGCGGAAGTGACGCCTACATCCATGAAGATGCGGCGGACACCTGCTTGCTTTCATGTTTTGGAATAGCCAGGGCACGAGCGCCGCTAGGGCACCATTACCATGGAGTGTCTTAGAAAGCGGGGTTAAAGACAGCATAGGCCTTCAGTGCCCTCGGGAGCGGCGAGAGAGGCTGCTCCCTCCAATGCTGGCGCTGCTCTTATGCAGCATGAGAGCAGCGCTAGGGTTGGTTACTGCAGTTTCCTGGAGCCTGCCTGGAGAAGACACGAGCGAAGAGGAGGACGTCACTCCAAGAAGGTAAGAGGAATTAATTTTTCTTTCTATATTTTTTTACTTTTATTTTTATCCCCCTCCATGTCTCACCCACCCTCCTTTCATGCCAGCCGCCACTGGATATACTTGTATCGAAGGAGTTAGCTTTGCGTGCTTCGTTGCCGCTTTCTCCTTGGAGCACCTTGGGCAGCCCACACGCACGGGCCAATGTATCTCAGCAGCCAATTGTGTGTTCATGTAGCTGCCTTTAATGGACATGGAACAAGTTTAAGCACGGATCTGCGTACCAAAGCATATATATGGTGTTGTCTTTCGAAACAGAGGATAGACGACATGCACACATCTGTGCATCAAAGGAGCTGGTCTCGAGTAGCCCAGGGATGCCCAATGTAAACTCAGGAGCCCCGCATCCATGAACCATGCCCGAATTTCAGGATAACTCTTGACTCTGTAAAATATTCAATTTAAGGGCATTGAATGCAATATATTTTATTTGGGTATTCTGAGGTCTACCATGGATTAAGCCCTCTTGGGCTAACGGTGGACACCCCTGCTTTAAATGTGGCACAAGCACACATCCATGCAACAGCCAGTCTTATGTTTATATATCTGGTATCCAGGTTATGAAAAATGCATGTGCAAGTATTTGTATGTATTTTTTGCAGTTTTGTGTACCGTGTCCTCGGCCCAAGAGCATTTGAGAGCTTTACGTGAGCACCAGTTACAGCACACAAGCTCAGATTCATTTTTTTTTTTTTTTAGACACGGGAGATGAAGTGATTTGCACAGAATCAGAAGATGTTAAGCCGACGCCGAGACTCAAACCTGGCTCCCACAGTTCAAAAGTCCTAACTCTGGCTGTAACCCCACATCCTGCTTATCTAAGAAGCTGTGTTCTTGTGCTTACATCACGGATTTTTGACACGATTTTATAGGGCACACTGGTAACTGAATATTTGGACGTAGTTCACTTTTGTAAGTGTCTGTAAGGGTGATGTTTATTGAACTTTCAGCACCATGGACAGGGCGCCTACATACATTGCAATAGCTTTGGAACAGAGAGGGTCTGTGCGTGTGTCTGGGCACGCGCGTCTGTTTACAGAACAACGGATACGCAAGTACATTGGTGTTTTCATGGCAATGTGTGCGCAAAGTATATTCAGTAGTCGGATTAATGATACAAGTGCCTCATCGAGGGAAGTACTTGTGTAATACCTTTGGGTCGAGTTCGGGCTACATAAAAATACAAAAAAAGGAAGGCTTGGCCATTAAAGCACAATTGTACAACCGCTGGGAAAAATAAACAAACATGAAAACAATTTAGCCGTGCCTTTTAATAGTGCGGACTTTAGTCAGCAAGCCTTTTTATTAGGGTTTAACAGCGCACCTGCCTAAATACACCTTTTGTTTCCAATATACATACAGTGGGCTTTTGGTCCGCCCCTTTCAACTGTTGGCTTTTAAAAAAAAAAAACAGCCTTCAGTCATTGGCTTGAGACTTTGCCAATTAAATCATGGCTCAGCCCAGAGGAGTAGTTCTCGCTCATCTTACGCTATTGGCTGTGTGGGTATGCCCTTCCAAAGGAGAGCATGCATTGCAACTTGTAAGGGACTATTTTACTTCCCCCCCTGTTTCTGCCTCTGTTGGCTCTTCATTGGAAACACATGCACAAATGCGCACTTATGCAACCCTGGCTTTAGATGTCTTAGCACATTAAACCCAGACCTATTGGCTTTGCCAATGTTTGTTGCAATATGGGATTGTGAGCCACACGTTTCTACTCAACCCTTATCGGACAGTATGCATTACTGCACATGGTACAACGAGGCATGAAAGAAACACGTTTAAAAAAAAATCTCCCCACAGGCAATTGGCTCCCACACTAGGGGAATCTAAGCACATTCTGTTTTGGGGGTTTGTTTAAAGAGAGAAGTGATCAATTTAACCCCAAGAACGAGTTAAACTGAATGTACTGATTTATTTATGAAGAAAAAAGCAGCACAAGAAACAGGAGTATATCAAATAATCACATTTCGCGATCATGTATAGTTGATCACGGTTCACAGACGGTTTTGGGGGGAGAAGAGCTTCTCGAATTGTAAAAAGAAAACCACAAAGTAAGCAATGGAAACAAAGTGCACAACTAAGAGTTCTGTTGCACTGGAAGAACACCCAGCGACAGGGCTTTATTCTGCTTTTTCTACTATTTACATTAAGAAGGCACACTTAAGGAACATGACTTAAAAGCACACTTTCCGAGAATGTCTGTTCCAATTTAAAGAGAGCATTAAAGATTCTCTAGAGATTACATTTTGAAACGCATCTATTTTATTACCTTTTTTCTAGTGGTTCTCGTTTTATGGTGTGCTGTGGACAAGAACAACATAAAAAGTTATGTATGGACTGCATGACAATCTCAAACACTGGAGATTACTCTGAGGTACATTCTATTCCATCATTTTAGCTCATCTGTGACACTACAGACAGGGTCCAACCATAGGTTGTCCTACCAGTGACAACCTGAACATTGTCACCCAATTATGACCGTGGCATACATCATCAGTTCCAGGTTCTAGATCTTGTGCCAGACTGTTCAACCTAGGAGTCCCAAAAAACTCTGGTGTACCCTCAATGAGGGAGTCGGGCCACTGTCATGGTTCTCTCAAATGGAAATTTTCACTCTTTCTTGCCTCCCATACCAAGGCCCCATGGGTCTATCTCTTTGGGGCAGCTCTTCAGATAGATCCTCGCTCGGTCTGTGTCTTAGACTGACTGCAGCGACCTTCTGGGTTCATCGACGAGACCTTTGCTTGTTCTGTGCCATAGATTGACTCCAGCGACCTTCTGGAGTAATCGATGAGACCTTCACTTGTTCTCTGTCACAGACTGACTCCAGCGACCTTCTGGAATAATCGATGAGACCTTCACTTGTTCTCTGTCACAGACTGACTCCAGCGACCTTCTGGAATTATCTACAAGACCTTTGCTTCTTCTCTATCATAGACTGACTGCAGCGACCTTCTGGGTACATCGATGAGACCTTTGCTTGTACTTCATCATAGACTGACTGCAGCGACCTTCTGGGTTTATCGCCGAGACCTTCGCTTGTTCTCTGCCTTAGACTGACTCCAGTGACCTTCTGGAGCCATCAATGAGACTTTCATTTGTTCTCTGTCATAGACTGACTCGAGTGACGTTCTGGAATCATCAACGAGACCTTTGCTTGTTCTCTGTCATAGACTGACTCTAGTGCCATTCTGGAATCATCGACGAGACCTTTGCTTGTTCTCTGTCATAGACTGACTCTAGTGACCTTCTGGAATCATCGACGAGACCTTTGCTTGTTCTCTGTCATAGACTGACTCCAGTGACTGTCTGAAATCATCGACGAAACCTTCGCTTGTTCTTTGTCTCAGACTAACTCAAGTCACCTGGAATAAATCGACAAGACTGTCACTTGTTCTCTGTCATAGACTGGCTCCAGCAACCGTCTAAATCATCAACGAGACCTTCGCTTGTTCTCTGTAATAGTCTGACTCCAGCCACCTTCTGGAATAATCGATGAGACCTTCGCTTGTTCTCTGTCATAGACTGGCTCCAGCAACCGTCTAAATCATCAACGAGACCTTCGCTTGTTCTCTGTAATAGTCTGACTCCAGCAACCTTCTGGAATAATCAACGAGACCTTCGCACTTTCTCCATTATAGACTGACTCCAGTGACGTTCTGGAGTCATTGATGAGACCTTTGCTTGTTCTCTGTCATAGACTGACTCTAGTGACGTTCTGGAGTCATTGGTGAGACCTTTGCTTGTTCTCTGTCATAGACTGACTCCAGCGACCCTCTGGAGTCATTGATGAGACCTTTGCTTGTTCTCTGTCATAGACTGACTCCAGTGACGTTCTGGAGTCATTGTTGAGACCATTGCTTGTTCTCTGTCATAGACTGACTCCAGTGACGTTCTGGAGTCATTGATGAGACCTTTGCTTGTTCTCTGTCATAGACTGACTCCAGCCACCTTCTGGAATAATCGATGAGACCTTCGCTTGTTCTCTGTCATAGACTGACTCCAGCTGAACTTCTGGAATCATCAACAAAACCTTCATTTGTTCTCTATCAAAGACTGACTCCAGCGATCTTTTGGAATAATCGACGAGAGCTTTGCTTGTTCTCTGTCATAGACTGAATCCAGCTGAACTTCTGGAATCATCAACAAAACCTTCACTTGTTCTCTATCAAAGACTGACTCCAGCAATCTTTTGGAATAATCGATGAGAGCTTCGCTTGTTCTCTGTCATAGACTGACTCAAGTGACTTTCTGGAATTATCTACAAGATCTTTGCTTGTTCTCCATTATAGACTGACTCCAGTGACGTTCTGGAGTCATTGGTGAGACCTTTGCTTGTTCTCTGTCATAGACTGACTCCAGTAACGTTCTGGAGTCATTGATGAGACCTTTGCTTGTTCTCTGTCATAGACTGACTCCAGCCACCCTCTGGAATGATCGACGAGACCTTTGCTTGTTCTCTGTCATAGACTGACTCCACTCAATAGGGTGCATCCGCGAAGCAACCCTAAAATGCGATTTATCAAATCATGCAAGGCCACCTTACGTGGTCCTGAGTGGCTTAACAAATCCAGAGTGACGCAATGCAGCGCAAATCCAAATTGCTGCGCTGCGTTACTCTTCCCCAGGGAAGCGTTCCATGGGTGGTGCAGGGTTATTGCCACGTAATAACCATGGATTTTGACGCATTCCCAGATTTACCATTACTGGTAGACCCGGGAATGCGCCAAAATGCTCGGCCTCCCCAGTTGAGGCGAAACAAGCATAAATATCTTTATTTCTCTTTATGTTTCCCTCTTTCTATGTGTGTGCTGCATTTTGCAGCACACATAGAAAGAGGAAAATGCCTCAAGGAATTGCTTTTGTGCAGGAAGGTACGCCTTCCTGCACAAAACTAATCCTGCTTACAACGCAGACACCGTTGCACCATGGTGCAAGACTGCCTGCCTTGATGCTAGGCAGCACATTGTGGCCAGCGCCGGTCAGCGCTCCGTCCATCATCCCCTTTGGTATCGCTTTGTTCGCCCTAAGTTGGCAGGGTATGCCCAGACGTGGGTCCCTTGCTCACTTTGCCACTGGATTCAAGATAGCCTGGCTGATGAGGGTTATGAACCCGAAACCGGTCCCAGAATGCTTGTTTCCGGTCCAGGGAAGACATGGCTTGGCAGTTCGGGCTGGACTGTTCCCATGAGGCACAGGGTCAGACTGATCTGCATATGGCCATGTCTGAACTGGGGTGGTGGAGTGAGCTATCAATCAATCAATCAATCACGGCATTTATAGAGCGCGCTACTCACCCGGGAGGGTCTCAAGGCGCTGGGGGAAGGGGTAAGTTACTGCTCGAACAGCCAGGTCTTGAGCTGCTTCCTGAAGGAGAGATGGTCCTGGGTTCGCCGAAGGTGAGTGGGGAGGGAGTTCCAGGTCTTGGCTGCCAGGTAGGAGAAGGATCTTCCTCCGGCGGTGGCTCTGCGGATGCGTGGTACGGTGGCGAGGGCGTGGCTGGTTGATCGTAGCTGGCGGGTGGGCGTGTAGAAGGTCATGCGGTCGTTGAGGTACTTGGGGCCCAGGTCGTGGAGGGCCTTGTGTGCGTGGGTGAGAGTCTGAACGTGATTCTCTTGCTGACGGGGAGCCAGTGCAGGTCTTTCAGGTGTCCGGTGATGTGGCTGTGTCGGGGGATGTCCAGGATGAGTCGTGCGGAGGCGTTCTGGATGCGCTGGAGTCTTTTGGAAGTTTGGCTGTGGTTCCGGCGTAGAGGGTGTTCCCATAGTCCAGTCGGCTGGTGACGAGTGCCTGGGTGACGGTCTTCCTGGTTTCAGTGGGGATCCATCTGAAGATCTTGCGGAGCATGCGCAGGGTGTTGAAGCACGAAGATGAGACGGCGTTGACTTGTCTGGTCATCGACAGGGAGGAGTCCAGGATGAAGCCCAGGTTGCGTGCGTGGTCCGTTGGCTTGGGTGCGGTGCCCAGGGCCGGGGGCCACCAAGAGTCGTCCCAGGCGGAAGGTGATGAGCCCAGGATGAGGACTTCTGTCTTGTCTGAGTTCAGTTTAAGGCGGCTGTTCCTCATCCAGTCGGCGACGTCTCTCATCCCGTCGTGTAGGTTGGCTCTGGCGGTGGTGGGGTCGTTGGTGAGGGAGAGGATCAGCTGGGTGTCGTCGGCGTAGGAGATGATGTTGAGGTTGTGTTGGCGTGCGATGGCTGCGAGGGGCTCATGTAGATGTTGAAGAGGGTTGGACTGAGTGAAGATCCTTGTGGAACGCCGCAGATGACTTCGGTGGCCTCGGATCTGAACGGGGGAGGCGGACTCTCTGGGTTCTTCCGGCGAGGAACGAGATGATCCATTCCAGTGCTTTCTCTCGGATTCCGATGTTGCTGAGGCGCTTCACTAGGGTGCGGTGGCAGACGGTGTCGAACGCCGCGGGGAGAGGTCCAAGAGGATGAGGGCTGCTGTTTCCCCGTTGTCGGTTAGGGTTCTGATGTCGTCGGTGGCTGCGATAAGGGCGGTCTCGGTGCTGTGGTTGGCCCGAAACCCGGACTGCGAGGGGTCGAGGGATCCATTCGTCTCGAGGAAGGCGGCAAGCTGTCTGTTGACGGTCTTCTCGATGACTTTGGCCGGAAACGGAAGGAGCGAGATGGGACGGTAGTTCTTGAGGTCGGTGGGGTCCGCCGTTGGTTTCTTCAGGAGGGCGGTAAGCTCGGCGTGCTTCCAGCTCTCCGGGAAGGTGGGCGGTGTGGAAGGAGGAGTTGATGATGTCCCAGAGATGGGGTGCGATGGTGGCGTCGGCTTTGTTGAAGACGTGGTGTGGGCAGGGGTCGGTTGGTGATCCGGAGTGGATGGAGTTCATCGTGCGGGTGGTGTCTTCGGTGCTGATCGGGGTCCAGTTGCAGAGGGTGGTGGTGGCGGGCGTTGGTTCGGCGGTAGGGTGCGTGGTCTGTGCGTCGAAGCTGCTATGTATGTCGGTGATCTTGCGGTGGAAGAACGCGCGAGTGAGTTGCAGAGGTCTTGCGAGGGGGTGATGTCGTTGTTTCCGGCGCTGGGGTTGGAGAACTCTTTGACGATGCTGAAAAGTTCCTTGCTGTCGTGGGCGTTGTTGTCCAGTCGTTCTTTGAGTGCTGACTTCTTGGTGGCACGGATCAGCTGGTGGTGTTTGCGGGTGGCGTGCTTGAGGGCGGTCCTGTTGTCTGTGGTCTGGTCGAGTCGCCAGGCTTTCTCGAGAGTGCGGCAGTTCTTCTTGGATTCCTTGAGTTCGTTGGTGAACCAAGGGGTTTTCTTGCTTCCGGGTCTGCTGGGAGGGTTTTTAGTGGTGCGAGGTCGTCGGCGCAGGCGGTCAGCCACTTGGCGAGGTTGCTGGCTGCTTCGTTTGGGTCCGTTGTGTTGGTGGGTGTGTTCTGGCTGAGGGAGGCGGTGAGCTGCTCGGGCGGTGATCTTGCTCCAGCTCCGGCGGGAGCCTGTTGCGGGTGGTGGTGGGTCGCAGTCTTTCTGAAGCTGAAGTGGACGCAGCTGTGGTCGGTCCAGTGGAGTCCGGTGGCGTGGCTGAAGGAGATGTGTTTGCTGGAAGAGAAGACGGGGTCAAGCGTGTGGCCGGCGTAGTGGGTGGGTGTGTTCACCAGTTGCTTGAGTCCGAGGTTGGCGAGGTTGTCCACCAGGGCGGTGGTGTTTCTGTCGTTGTTGTTCTCCAGGTGGAAGTGGAGGTCCCCTAGGAGGATGTAGTCGGCGGAGGGCATGGCGTGCGGGCTGATGAAGTCTGCGATGTCTTCACTGAATAGTGTGCGTGGTCCCGGGGTCTGTAGATGAGGGTGCCTCGGAGGGTGGTCTTGGGGTCAGTGTGTATCTGGAAGTGTAGGTGTTCGGCGGCGGTGAAGGTCTCGTCGGAGTTAGTCGAGATGCGGATGGTGTTCTTGTGTACGATGGCGATGCCTCCTCCCGTCTGGTTGACGCAGTCCCTCCGGGTGATCTTGTATCCGTCCGGGATGGCTATGGCGATGTCGGGCGCTGAGGAGGCGTTCATCCAGGTTTCGGTGAGGAAGGCGACGTCCGGTGCTGTTGCGCCGAGCAGGTCCCAGAGTTCCACGGCGTGCCTGTGGACGGAGCGGGTGTTCAACAGGATGCATTTCAGGTGGTTGCTGCTGGTGCTTGACTTGGCGGAGGTGGTGCACGTCCGGGGGCAGGTGAATCGGCAGGCTTGGCAGGTGAAGGGTCCGTGGGTGCGTCTCGGTGAGGCTCGGTAGCAGGCAGGGTTCCGGCTGGCATTGAGTGCGGTGAGGGTGGCGGCGTCGTAGGTCCGTCGAGTAGTGTTGCATCGGTGGGATCCAGGGGTCCTGGCGCTGGGCGCGGGCCAGGCGCGGACGGGCGCAGACGGGCTTACCTTTGGCGCACCTTCGGCGCTCCGTCGGTGCTCCGCTGCGCGCGAGCCGCTGCGCGGTCGCTCAGGGGCGTCATAAGTAAGGAGCCTGTAGGGAGGAGCAGCTGGGTGGCGGGAGCGGGGCGGCGAATGGAATCACGGGGGGGCGGGGCCGCAGGGAGGCAGTGGCGGGAAGTCCCAGGAGCAGCGGGCAGCGGGAAGTCCCAGGAGCAGCGGGCAGCGAGCGAAGGAATCTCCGGCAGGAGGCGGCAAGGCAGGCAGGAGCGGCAGCAGTGAGTGGGGCGACCAAGTCCTGTGGAGGGCTGAGCTAAAGAATGATGATGGATTAAACCCAGATCAGTTGACTGGGGGTGAGTGTTTGATTTGCTCTAGCGCTCCGTCCATCATCCCCTTTGGTATCGCTTTGTTCGCCCTAAGTTGGCAGGGTATGCCCAGACATGGGTCCCTTGCTCACTTTGTCACAGGATTCAAGATAGCCTGGCTGATGAGGGTTTTGAACCCGAAACCGGTCCCAGGATGCTTGTTTCCAGTCCAGGGAAGACATGGCTTGGCAGTTCGGGCTGGACTGTTCCCATGAGGCACAGGGTCAGACTGATTTGCATATGGCCATGTCTGAACTGGGGTGGTGGAGTGAGCTAAAGAATGATGATGGATTAAACCCAGATCAGTTGACTGGGGGTGAGTGTTTGATTTGCTGTAGCACTCCGTCCATCATCCCCTTTGGTATCGCTTTGTTCACCCCAAGTTGGCAGGGTATGCCCAGACGTGGGTCCCTTGCTCACTTTGCCACTGGATTCAAGATAGCCTGGCTGATGAGGGTTATGAACCCGAAACCGGTCCCAGAATGCTTGTTTCCCGGTCCAGGGAAGACATGGCTTGGCAGTTCGGGCTGGACTGTTCCCATGAGGCACAGGGTCAGACTGATTTGCATATGGCCATGTCTGAACTGGGGTGGTGGAGTGAGCTAAAGAATGATGATGGATTAAACCCAGATCAGTTGACTGGGGGTGAGTGTTTGATTTGCTCTAGCGCTCCGTCCATCATCCCCTTTGGTATCGCTTTGTTCGCCCTAAGTTGGCAGGGTATGCCCAGACGTGGGTCCATTGCTCACTTTGCCACTGGATTCAAGATAGCCTGGCTGATGAGGGTTATGAACCCGAAACCGGTCCCAGAATGCTTGTTTCCGGTCCAGGGAAGACATGGCTTGGCAGTTCGGGCTGGACTGTTCCCATGAGGCACAGGGTCAGACTGATTTGCATATGGCCATGTCTGAACTGGGGTGGTGGAGTGAGCTAAAGAATGATGATGGATTAAACCCAGATCAGTTGACTGGGGGTGAGTGTTTGATTTGCTCTAGCGCTCCGTCCATCATCCCCTTTGGTATCGCTTAGTTAGCGCTGGGAAAAGGCAGAAATGTGCTGTATAATGTTAAATACAGCGCATTCCTGCCCTTTCCCTGTCATGCAGCGCAACAAGGTGACTTGCTGTGCTGCATGATTTCTGCTTAAATACACCCCTCAGTCTCTGTCATAGACTGACCCCAACGGAACCACAGTCCAATCGCCTCCCTGCAAGCACTGGCACTCCAGACGCGGCCAGGACAGGCTTGATGATCTCGTCCTACCTCCCCTCCACGATCTATGTCGCAGGAGCTTCCGTCGGGACTCAATTACAGCGGCTGCTCTGAGGTTTGCCGAACCAGTGCACCTGCTGCAAACTCACCGTACTCTTGTCACAGTAAGAGAGACAGCCCTGAGTGTGCCCACAGGATGTCAAGGGCTCTGAAGACATGTTTAAAAGCTGCAGAAGACCCTGGAGTAGAGCGCCCAGGCAGTGCTGGATTAAACCCTGGGGAGGCCCCTGGGCAGTCGAAATTTCACGCCCCCCCTACCCCTGCAAATTATCTCCTAATACCCAATGCACTGGATTTTTTTTTACAAACTTACATCTGACAGAAGATGATCTTTTAAGAGACAAACTATTATGTGAATCTGATTTCTCTGGTTTATGTACTTTAAGTTGTATTTTGATCCGTTGTCGCGGGCCCCTAAAAGGAGTGGGGACCATAGGGCGCTGCCTACTTTGCTTTTTGGTAATACGGAACTGCGCCCAGGCTATCTGTAAGAACCAAGAGGGAGACGGAGATGGGAGCACGGACAGGTGTGGCTGGAGGCAGGAAGCAGATGGAAGCAGAAGCCGGAAGCATATGAGAGCTGGAGCGCTGTGACTGTGCCAGCTGATTAAACAAACAGCTGTGGTGCTCCCAGCCAATGAAACAGCTTCGACTCTGCCGGATGATCAAACAGCTGTGATTGGCCCAGATCATCCGACGGCTGAGGTGTGAGCCGGCCAGGCAGCCATGCTTGCGCCTGTACATCAGTAAAATCTCACCTCGCGCCTCTTGGCCCACGTACTGTACCAGCAGCAGATTGAATAAACCAGCAAGGCGGCCAGGCAGCAGATCTTCTTTTCTGGAAGACAGAGCGAGGAGGCAAGAAGGTCGCCTGTTTCTCCGAGCCGGAGGGAGCGGAGACAGAGGTCAGGGTGAGGGATGTTGCTGTGCAGCGTGGCTCGGGAGAATTCGATTACAAACAGTGCCAGGGACCGGTGTAAGTTGTACAGTCTGAGTTTAAAGGGGACGAAGAGGAAAAGGACAGGCAGTGAAGGCCGGGTGCCAGAGCTTTGTTGCTTTACATTTCATTTATGGAGCACAACAGGGGTCTTTTCTTTGATTTTCAGCAGCAGCTCGTGTGTGTGGGGGGTGGGGTATGAAGTTGCAAAGCAGTTTTGTTCTACCTTAGCAGTTGTCTACAGTAAACGCTGCATGTTTACAAAGTGTGCCTAGAGTGTACATCTCTGTTCGTGATGATCTTGACAGATGTCAGGGGGACTAGTGAGATGAGAGGGATGCAACCTGGTCACCATCAACCCGAACATCTCCTTGAATCACAGCGTGTCCTTCCTCTCTTTCAAGGACTTGCTCACCATTTGTCTCCAGCTGTGGAACAAACCCCTTATGTCCCAGGAATGGACTCCTTCCAAAAGCTGGGGTTCCAAGCCTGGCAGATAACCACCACTGAGATACCTGTTGTCAAGGCGGAAGCCCGAAGGCCTTCAAAGCGCACCTGACAGGTACCTGGCCTGCTTCTCCATCTTTTCCAAGATGCCAGAACAGTCACCGCTCACGGCATATCCAAGGACAAGGATTAAAAGCCCTTCCCCAGTGACTCCTCCATCTAGGTTACAGAGATCACATATATGGCTTCCCTATACCTGAAGAAGTTACCCTCATCACAGGAGAAACCGCCACCCAGCAAATTGAATCAGATAAGAAAGATACAAATGCCGTGGACAAGCCTGTTTCCCACTGGAGATCAAGATTGGTTTTAAATGTCACGGTGGAAGAATTTAATGGACACATTCAAGCCGGTTTATCGACTGCTCCTGATGAGAATTCATTCTCAGAGACCATCAATGCCCTCCGTGGCAGGCTGAACCAATGTTTCGTCTGTGCAGAAGCTCATCGTTGCCCTTCTCCAGGGCATATATCTACTGCAAAGTTCTGGGAGGGTCTTCAGGAAAATGATGATAATGCGGAAACAAGTTCCAGTTGATTCCTGGCAAAGGCTTTACTCCTGAAAATCCCAGTTCTGTTCGGAATGCACCAGATTTGCTAGAAGTCCCTTCTTTTGGATACAATTGCCATTTATCTTGAGTCTGACCAATCAGCGTCTGATGAGACGAAGGATGTGGAGCTATCAGAAGAAGGGCACTTTCTATGCGGTCTCCTCTTCTTCCAACGTCCTCTCAGCCTGCCCTGCGGACATGGCCTTGACTGCAGACGCATCCACCAAGACCTGCCAGCAGACTTGGGAGTCCAGACCCCGGGCTCAGCCATGCAGGCACTGCGCCTGCCGTCTTCCGCCAAACGCTGCTGCAGGGTATACTCATGGGGGAAGCTTCAGAAAACCCCCCAACGCTGTGTTTTTGCCTCTGAGTAATGTTAATCAGAGACACTCATTATTAGCGCTGCTGCTGCACAAATCATTGGAGCCATTTAGTGAGTTAGCAAAGACACTACCAATGATTCTGTGTTCCATCTCGTGTTAAATCAAAGAAATCAGGAACGCATGAGACCATTGACAAAGCTGGAGAAGTGAAGGCCCACGACTTGCATCTGTACCAAGGGCAGTGCTGCACCAAATTCGCACTCTTTAACTCTCGGACAACAAGAAGCTAGGTGCAGGGCCAGCAAGCGTCCATAACTCCACCAAGCTTCAAGTGAGCAACCAGGCCTTACTTGAAGCCAGGCCTGAGATATGAAGGGACCAAGGAAGCAATTCTCATGAACATGGTCAACTATCTGTGGTACCTGTGCTTAGCAGCTCAGGGCACCTAGTGGGCATCACCAGGCTTTCTCTAAGAGGAACACGTATCCTGGTGAAGTTCTTTTATTAAACTCTCCAGCAGGTCAAGCAAATGTAGAAAAAATGCAAACATACTGCAGACCTGCCTATTGACAGGTGCACAGAGGTGCTTGCCAGTATCCAGAGACGTCACAAGGGGGAACAGAGAATGATGCCATAGGCCTGCGCTTTCCAGGGTCCTACCTGCTTCAACAAAAGTTATTTACAGATTTATAAAGGAAAGGAAGCCTGCCTTCTTTATTAATAAAGAGGCAACTTGCATGGCTGTACCAAAAGATTGCGCTAGTTACCATGGTTTCTCTTTCCCTGCTGTATATTTATTTTTAATACCTAGAACAGGTGTCTCTGACACCTGACTACAGTAAAAATAGCCCTCAGAGGCCCCTGCATTAGGTTTTTGCCCCAGGCCTTGCAAAAACGTTTGACAAGTCTGCCACTAGTTCAGAATAAGACAGCTGTCTTCTATGTAGGTGGTTATTTTCAGTCTTGTATGGGACAGATTAGGGAATTGTTTAGGCTTTCACTAGCGTGAAAAAGATATAGGGCAATGGAGTGATTATGTAAGTGAGGCTGACTCACATTAGTAATGGCTGGCAACTTAGAGAGACGAGGAAGTTATCCAAGATTCTGTGCCCATCAGAGGTCTTTACTTAAGAAGCATCTCTAGCTGTGTCTGCTTAAACCTCATAGTCTTCTCTTGAACAATCCTTTTTTGACAAAGATGTTAGGGAGGTTGTATACCACACAACTGCAGGTCCATGTTGAGCGCCACAGAGTCAGGCGTAAGGAGTCAGTCTAGCCAGCCGTTCAGGGGGCTCTACTTGGCGTAAAGGACGGGCTCCCCTCCAGAGCCGGCTGTGGAACTGAACCCTCAGGATGACATTTCAGTGCCAGGGCCTGATGTGGATCACTACAGAATATCCCAGGGTTCACCCTGGAACACACAAGCACTGACCCTACTGCAATGGGTTTCATATTTTCTTTCAGCCAGTGCACTCCTTCATGCAGGATTCAGTCTTCAATTAATGATCCTTCACTCTCTACCAAACAATGGATGAGCTCAAGCTGTTCTAGCATGAATGAGAGTAAATCTTAGCTGCGCGACTCTCCGCCATGTCATTCACATTCGAGAGGTGGGGCTGGCCGCACAGCTCCCTCTCATGTATTGGTTGCTGTGGCTGTCAGTTACCTTCAGAGGGGAGGGCCTGTGAACCCTGCTGACAGGCTCCTCCTCTTTCAGGGATTCACACACAGGTGAATATGTCTTCCTGTGCTGATGCTTCCTAGGTCGGGAGGCCTCCCTTCGGCTGCCAGTCTGAAGCCCAAGGAGTCCCTGGGGAGGGCAGGGCCCCTTGGACTGCGGTAGGGTAGCAATCACTGTGTGTGCCCCTGTCCTGCTGCCATGCAGATCTGACCTGCAGGGCCAGAGCCACCGCTCGTGCAGCAGGAGCAGTTACTACCGGGCCCCAGTGGACCCGAATTATGTCTGCCTTTTACTACCCAACCAGGGGGCAGGTAGTCGACTTTTCTTGCATGAATATGGCCCCCTTGCATCTCTACTGTTGACGGGGGGCGCCCAGAGGGAACCTCTGACCCCTCCTACCCCTGCACGGACATACCATTCACCCTGCAAGGGACCCCACCTCCCCATAGGCTTGAAAGCTGCTGTGATTAGTCTGACCCCTGCGATGCCTGTCTCCCTCCCCCCTCCCCCCGATAGTGAGATAGATAACACGTTTGCTTTCCTGTTATGCACCTAAAACACGTGCACGCGCACTGTCCTAATTCCCAGCTTTTATGACGCGTTAGGGTTTTATACGCAGCTTTTAAATCGCATTTAGGGTATATATCCGAGTCCCCAAGGCTCGCCAGGCCGCCGAGGTTGAAGATGGCCGCATCATCCGTTGTACGCAGCAATGACGCATATTTGCATCAAGATTTGCCACACAGTAAATAACAGGCATTTCACCTCCAAACTCAAGGTGGCAGGCACATTAACCAACCGAGTTACAGTTTACACATCACAGTTAAGGGCTCGAACACCGCATCTGTCTTCTCCGCAAGCAGTTTTACTGGCCTCTTGAATTCCTGAAGTGAAAACGAGCTCTGCAGACACCCAAATGACACTGTAAACAAATCTTAAAAGCCCCGGCGGCCAAGACGTGCTTTTCTTCTCATCGGACTATGTTTGACTTTCTTGCCAGATTCGACAAACTCCAAAGCGTCAAGAATTCACCCCAAAGCCCCGCCAATGCCCATAGGACTTAAAAGGGATTTTACGAAGGACACAGAGTGAACTTGCTGACTTTGAAATGGAATTTTCTGATCATTATCGGAGGCGCTGACAAGAATTACAGCCTTTGTATGTGCGTGACTTTAAACGCCGCGAGCGTGGAGGTTGGACCACGCCATGTTCAGCGCGTGGGATGCGTGAAGTCCTTCAGATGCCCTTCACAATAAGATTACCAGATGACTCAGTGTCTTCATGGACTCCAGGCTCTAAACCCCAGCTTTTTATTTTTACAAATTATTGCTTTTAGTAGTGTTACTTCAATTGGATCAGGTGAGATGAGCTAGGACTACATCTCCCAGGATGCACTACGTTGTTGAACAAAAGCCAACCACTGGAACACCATTTCCTGGGTGACATGGAACCATCCGGTAACTAACTTCAAAGACCGGTCTAGTGTTCCATGTTTGCAGCAGCTCTTGCCAACAGTCTCCAGTTGAAGACCCTCATTGGTATGGTGGCACCACGACTTGGCAGGTGGCAGGACCCCGAGAAGGGCTGTTCTAAAACTGAGCTACGGTTGCTACATCCTTCCATGTTTGCATGACACTAGGGGCATGATTCTCAAAAACCGGTTGGAAATGTATATTGGTAATGTGTTTCCAAAGCTTGGAATACATTTCTAAATCTTGGAAATCACAAAGATTTACAGATCATTCCGGGAAGGTTGTGACTGTTGCTGTTTTCCAAGCAGCACTTTGAGAATTATTTTGTGAGTTTAATTTTGACATGAGCAAATGTACAAAATGAACTCGGTCAAATGCTAACATTTTTCCTTTTGCTCCATAGGGTAAATCATTTTCACTAGGGAGAAACCCCTCCAACTACCCCCCAACCGATTTGAGGAGAGTTTCCTTCCATTCCCACCTTGGAAACATATTTACTTCTGCCTTGACGGAGAGAAATCTCCAACCATTTCAAGCCTGGGAACGGGTAGAGAAAAAGGTTGTGAATACTCACAAATGTTCACACATTTGTGGCTGTTTATAAGTGCGGAACACCTACTTTTCAACAATACAAAGGTGTGTGTGAATACGTGAGCTTATGATTTTAAGTTCACATTTTGTGACCACAAAACATTAATTTGTCCTCAAAATGAAGCTATTTGTGCATGTGAGTGAAACGTACATGTGCAAATAGCTCTGTGAGTCTGGTCTTAGGCTTTCATATGACAACCTAATGGGATTTGTGAAGTCCTCCAGATGCCCTTCACAATAAGATTACCAGATGACTCCATGCCTTCATGGACTCTAGGCTCCAGTCCACAGCTTTTATTTGACAAAGTATTGGTTTTAGGTATGCTTGTTCGATTTGATCAAGTGAAATGAACTAGGACTACATCTCCCAGGATGCATAATGTTGTTGAAGAAAAACCAAGCCCTGGAACACCGTTTCCAAGGGGACATAAAATCATCTGAACCAATTGGACTAATGCCCTTGATGACATGATTTGTAACAGAAATTCTAAGGGCTGTAGACAGGAAACACATGATGTGATGCCATCATGGAGTAAGTGAGAACCCTAAAAAGAACGTGCCACCTTTGGGGATGTTCTAAAGGCATGACGAGGACTCGACCAAGACTGACTCAAACCCTTGGCAAGAAGAAAACAAAATGTGAAGATGTTAATTTGTGAAAGTGCTGGAGATGTGCAATCATCCTCTGTGATGCATAAGCGCTGCTCCCATTGCTAAACACATCATGGCGCCTTCCGGCGTTGGCGGGCAAGGTAGAAAGTCAACACTGTGCGAGCAGAAGCAAGAATTTGCCGTGGCAGGGCAAATGTGGGTGCTACCTGCAGTCTGCAGATGCATCATAGGCATGGCCACTGGAATTGTGTGTCAGCGGAGGACCCTATTATGTGTCACCATTATGCGGAAAGAAAAGGCAAACTACGCAACATAATCTACAAAAGTATTATTTTGTAATTTTAGCAAGTAATACTACTGTCTAGGTATAGTTGCACTTCATTAATACCACTTTAACACAAGAAACGAGCGATCAGCAAATGAAAGGTGACCAGTTACCTTTTGTGCGAAGGGTCTGTACTTTGCAAGAACACGTGTTGTGGTTTTTGTTTAGTTCATGTTGACAAGTTTGAGCTAGAAGCAATTTTTTGTGGAATCTACAATTATCCCCAATCGTGTAAACAACAAATTGAAACTGCTGTGACGACATGAGTAATTAATCTGAAGAGAGGTTTTCGTCTGATTCAACCAGCAAGTCCTACGAGACCCACAAAGGAATCAAATTGCCTTTTAGAGGTAACCTGCTTTGAGGGGCGTGACTTCCTGCAGAGGGGCGTGACTTCCTGTAAAGGGGAAGGAGCAGACACTGTTCTACCACAACACTGGGCCTGCCGGCGTGAACAGCCGCATTCACTCCCACCAACCTTCCAGACACCTCTGCTCTGCCGGTCTCTCACTAGCACCCCTCCCCCCCCGTTAATACAAAAGCAGAGCAGGGGGCCGTGCCTTCTGGTACCTGACCCCTAAAGCCTGGAACTATCTCCCACAACACATTAGTGTCCTCCTCTCTTCTTGACTTTTGAAGAGACTGAAGACCTGGCTTTTCGAGGAATCCCCAGGGTTGGCCTCACACACCTGATATAGAACCCCTGGGTGATTAGCACGCTATAAAAACACTCATAACATAACTGTTTGCAGTGAATTCTGGGGTGCTGTGCAATTGTCTTCTTCCTCCCTATAGGCACTGTTGTCATGGGTTTCCTTTCCCGATTGTCACTATGGCTTGTTTCAGCGCATTTCACCCTGCACAGTGCATGTCATAATCCCTTTCATGCTGAAAATTTTAAGTTCAAAGTTATAGTTGTAAAAAATAGTACTACAGGTCAAACACAATGGAAAGTGCTGTTGCGTAAATAAAAAACACAAGACTGGCTGAAGCTGGCACACCTGGCATAGGTCGATAGCTGGTAACCAGGTAGCAGAGGCGCAACTAGAGCCAAATTTCGGGGGGGCTACTAAAAATTTCGGGGGGGGGCTGACTTTTCCAGCAATATGCAGAGTGGAGATGCAGGGGCTCTAAGAAGGGGTGAAAAAGAACAAAGCCTTGTTAGCAAGTAAATGGTCTTTTAAAGACCTGTGAAGTACTCGGGTGCGGCTGCAAGAAGACGGACGCCAGCCCACAGCAACTCAAAAACTGTTTGTGTGTGTGCCCGGGAAGCTGTCTCACCCGGGCTGACACACACGACGGGGGGTGGGGGGGCTGAAGCCCTTTGAGCCCAATGGGCGTTGCGCGCCTGCCAGGTAGTAGACTAGACCCAGGGTGTACAACCTTCAGGCCGAACAAACTTCCAAATTGATCGAGATAAACAAAATTAGTACAATTAGTCTGAGCGAAACACTAATGTCCATTGCTTCAATGGCTTTATTGAAGTCGTGGTTGTACCAAAATTCGTACAGGATGCTGCTACAAACTTGTATCTGCAGAATGTGACAACTCAAAGTTCATAATAAGTGTTGGTTTCATCGTAAACCCAATGCATTTCGGGAAAACAGAGCACCTGACATAGGTACATATATATGTGCCTGACCCTAACACGTCCAGCTGCTCAGCAGGGATGGGGTATGTGCAGTGGACGGGTATGTGCAGGGGAGGCAGACCGTACCTCTCTGATGAGAAGCTGAACCATAGCCGCAGACTGTCTCCTACACCAGTCAACCCTTTGGCTGTTCCGTCAGCCTAGTTATACGATTATATAACAATGGGGTAAACCCGAAAGGCCACTGGATCCGGGTAACTTATGGTACAAAAAGGTAATGTCACAGTGGGAAACAATTACATATTATACCGAACACAAGAAAAACATTATTACTTTAATCAAAATTAAACGCCACCATTTTAGTCATTCACCATCAATGGTTGTGATTTTATTGCATCACAAAGTTGCATGTTAGCCAGATTATAAACAACGTATGCCAAAATCAAACATTTATGAAAACTGGTGCAAAAGGGAGGGGTAGTGGGTGCATGAAAAGGATTGTGAAAGGGAAGTGCAAAAGGAAGGTAGTGTGCATATGTGACATCAATAATCAATATATACAGCCTATCCAGCCAGATGTCTGGCGAGTACGGAAATAATAAAACATAACACAAGGTATCCGATGCAGATAATAAATCTCTGTCATCAGTGTCTGAACAAAAGGAAAATGTCAACGTTTCGACCCCTGAAATAAACAGCTGATTTGATGCCTTGTGAATGGGGTCTTCCTCAGGACTGGGATGAAGGAGGTTAAAAAAGCACCAGGGGGATCAGCCAGAAAGCTTCAGGCTGATGGTTCAACAACTGGGCCTTGTGAGCTCTCAGAATGTTCAAGATTCTTCGAAGATTGTAACGGTACGTCGAGGTTGATCAGTAACCTCTGACTGTTGGCTGCTGAGACATCTACTGGAGTCTAACCTCCTGTGACATAGCCTAGTTATACAGCAACATGCACTCCGTTCTGCAGGGCGAGCAACAGTCCTTCTTTTATTTCCATTGGGGTTTGCGGAAATCGAAGGATTGCCCATACACTGAACGGTGAAAGTTTAAGTATACTGCTCACCCACTAAAACCCATCAGCCTAGAAGAGACTAGAGTAAAGAGCTGTAGCCTGCCTTAGTTTTACTTGCTGTAAAGAAAAGTGATCTTCGTGTCACCCAGCTAAGCTATATGTATAAAATGAATGCCACTGTTGCCTGGGCACTGCCAGAACCCAACTCACCACAGTCAGCATCGCAGCACGGGTGAGGCTCAAGGGTGGGTATGTCAAGACAACTTGTCCTGCTTGTGTTGAATCCTGGTCTCAGTTCAGCGGAAAGTAAGAGAGCAGGACAAGGATAGGACAGGTCCGGCATTACATGTGGCATCCCGCAGCCTACCTAGACAGTAATAATTGGGGTGCAGTGGTCCCCACACTCCTCTAGGCCCTGGTGCTGCGGCACCCACTGCAATAAAGACCATTACAGTAATTATTTCTTCCTGGCTGTAGTCTAATTTTAAAGAAGGCTTGGGGGAGCATTTAGGAACATGCCACAGATACCTAAGGGCCACCAGTTCTTATTTCTTTCAGGTTCTTAGATGAGACTAATGAAACACATGACCCACTGACCACCTCACACAGCTAATACTGTTACAAGACCCACCTTACCCCACCTAGATTGCCCTCCATTTGAATTGCTGTTATGTTTAAGAGGTCCATGCAGGTGAGGTACAAGTAAGCAGGCTTATTGTAGCATAGTCTAAGCTTAGTTACAAGAATTATCTTAGTACTAGGGGTGGGCGGAACTCGCAGGAATTCCACAGAGTTACCTAAAAGCTCTGCGGAGTTCAGTGAGCGGGGGAGTTCGGTACTTCGCGCTGCTCGCACTGATTTTGAGTGCTGGCAGCTTGTCCTGCACTATAAAATCAGCGCAAACAGCACCACGCGGTATACCAGAGGGCGCTGCTTCTTTCTGCCGCTCAAGTAGGTTTTCTACTCAAGCGGCAGCTTTCTCAATGCGAGCGGTAGCAATCTGCTGCAACCGCCTGCATTGAGAAATCTTGCCGGCAGGCCGTCTAGCGCTCAATTTACTCGCTCACACTCGGAGCTGCGTGTGAGATAAAACTCCGCCACGTGGAGGTTGGGAGAGTTTTTCCAAAACTGCGCACTCCAAGCAGAGCGCGGAGTGGGCAAAACTCTGCGAACTCTGCCAGAGGAGAGGAATTTACTGCCCACCCCTACTTTGTACACAAAACTTCACCAGCAGCTCTGTTAACTTGTCTCAGACATCTTCTGCTGAAACTATCACTGGTAAAAATACCCCTACAACAACATTCTGCAGACAGCAATCTTACTGCAAGGCAGTGACACCACAGAGCAGAAAACAGACAAAGGACTAAGGGAGGCAGGACACAACATCCCACAGCCCCCACATGGTACTTCACACTGGCTAGGCGGAAAATTGCAAAACTCCTCCCCTTCACGGAACCCTCACTATAGGCAACATCACAACCTGCAAACAACAGTTTGTACACCGAATCTCCACAAAAGAGGCAAGGGATTGGTGAACGATGCATTCTACAACAAATCTTGCCACATGATGGACACCATCATGGCTGTTCTGCTCCCCTCACTCTCACAACAGTGGGGTGGTGTGGTGGTGGTGGTGGGGGGGGGGGGATCATCACTGCAAAATCATAATAAAGGTGTGCAATCCCTGAAAAGTCTGGATGCACCTTTTTCAGATCAACACAGGTACAAATAAGTGAGAGTACTATCTACCCCACATCAAGGGATGTGCCTACATGGCTCGGGTCCCTCTGAAATAAATATATGCACATTCGCACATCTCCCCCTGACCCTCACTGCACGCTCCTAAAATCCATAATGTGCAGTCACCATTGCAAACACTCAGGCCCGCGAAGAAGCGCGCTCTTTTCTATGTTTCATTCGCTGTGTTTGCCTTACTTGAAGAGCCAAAAATATGACATTACATCATTCACTATTCTTGTAAAGCAAAATGCCAGCTCCACGCGTTTTCAGCAGACATAACACCAGACAAGTATCACATGCAGAGCGTTTGCACACCCTCTTCCCACCTAGAACCCCAAACATAAACAGAGCATCTCTTTGTGTGCATCACATAAAGGCTTGTCTCTAGAGAGGTTTTATTCTCTCACTGTGGGGTGCCTTCCACCTCTGCCTGGAAGACACCAACTGCATCCTCGACAAGTGGTCCTAGTGTGGCCCTTCACCCTCCACTCTCATCTGGACGCCACAGTACATCTTTCCCTTCTGGGCCCTGACCCTGCATGTACGGCGTGGTACCAGAATATGGTTGTCAGAACATCCCCTGATGTAAATATCAGCTTCTACATATGGTCTACAATAATATAACCCAATCAGAGTCAATACCAGAAAATCTACAACCAGTGGCTATATTTTTCTAAACAATATTTAGGACACCATGTTTTTGGCAGACAATATTTCTGTATACAATATTCTGGCATACAATCGTATGTAATCCGCCTCAGCCCCTTTCCGCCCTCTACTGTAGGCCCAGTTTGGGTGCGGTATTCATCGAGCAGGGGTGTATCTTAGTGGTTGGCAATCTTTAAATACCCCTGTAAAGTCAGACCAAGTAGGGAAGCTTTGCTTTTGGAAGAAGTAGGAAGTTCTCCAACATCACTAGAGGCCGGCATAATTTGGCTTCACCCAGCCCTAAAGTTCCATGTAGACGAATGACCCACCCAACATCTGTGCGGCAGCAGGGAAACACACTAGCTGTCTCCCGGCCACACTCGGTTTCCTTTCTCAGAGCCAGATGTCCCTCCCTAGGACTTCTGACAACAGGGCAAGGAGGTGGAGAGAGGTGTAACTTTAGAAAACTTACGGGCTGCCACGTGGGCCACTCCCTGCCCAGAGTGACACAGGGAACAACACACTGCAGGAAAAGGCCCCTTTTGTGCCTCCAATTTTTTTAAAACATCACCAGTGTTGTAGTATGCAAACTCTCATAGTTTAAAAAAAATGCAAAACGGGACATCCCAATCGTATGTAGCTAAAAAGCAGTGACAGGCTCACAGAACCCCAATTACACTTGTCTTTTACTTCCTAACTAGGGCCATTTTTAGGTCCCGACTTTAGCAAAGGTGTTTTGATTTTATTAAAATAATATATGTATAATATAGTGGCTTTCAGCTAGCCCTCTTCAACCATTGGTTTGTTATTGTGTCAATCACATTTTTCTCCATACAGCTTGTGGCAGTGGGTTAGCCCACTTCAGTCATTGGCTACCCTCACTATGCATGACCACTTGCTGCTCTTTCACAAGGACCATATTTGCACGTAAAGAAGTAATCTTCTGTGCCTGTGACTGTGAATGTTTTGGGAATGTGCGGTTTTTCAGAACAAAACAATATTTTTGCTTTCAAACTTTTTTTTTTATATTTAGCGGGGGGCACTAGCTCCACCAACAATAAAGTTTCACAAAAACGATGACAATACAAGCATTGGCAAAGCCAAAAGGCTGACAGCCAATGCCAGACCTATCGGTTATGCCAAAGCTTGGTCTTGCGTGCATAAGCCCCCATGGCACCTTTGCTTTGCTGATGTAGTTGGATTTTCTCTACATAAGTCACATACATATTGTGTGAAAACAAGTGATCATTTGAAGATATTGCTAAAGTGTACTAACTTAGTATCATATGACTTAGAATCCACAGTAATGGGAAATATATGATCAAACTAAGCCTTACAGGAAAATAAAATAAGCAGAGAAAATGCCTCGGTGGCAATTAAGCGCCGGGATGAGATTAATCAATCAGTAGATTTGTAGAGCGCTACTTGTCACCCGTGAGGGTATCCAGGCGCTGATAGGGCCCCCTCTCCCATCCAAGGGGTGTTTAATCCCATCATGCACCTTCTCGTCCCTAATTACTTAATAATAACCGCAGCAATAAACGAGAGAGCATGAAAACATATGAATAAATAAACAGAACTCGAGAGGGGAAGAGGGAGAGCGGGAAATATGCTGCCTCCAGCCCGCACACACCAAGGCAGCTCTCCCCGAGCGGCCCTGGTGGAGAGAGGGAGAGAGGGGCAGGGGAGAGAGGAGAGGGTTACACAAGCCCTGGGAAGGATGAGGCGAAAGGGAGGGAGACAATAGCAGAGGGAGGGAGGAAGGAGTGGGTGGAAGAGGGAACGATGAGGGAAGGGGGAGTGTGAGGCAGAGAGAACTGACAGTGGTGGGTGACAGAGTACAACAGGCAGAGAGTGGGCGCGAGACAGCGAGAAGGGAGTGGATAGGATGCTGCAGACAGGGGAGAGAGCGCTCAGAGGAGGGCTGAGAACGGAGATTAGCAGGAGAGAGGAAATGAAGGCTAAGGCAGCGAGAGAGGGAGGAAAACTCACATGAGATGTGGGGAAAAGATGAGAAAGGAAAAGGTAAGAGAGATGGCGTAGAATGTAGTTAGATAGGGGGAAAGGAAAGGAGTGAAAGAAATGTGAAGGAAAGAAAGTTATTAGGAGAGATGAGATTGAGGAAAGGGGTGGAAGAGATGTGGACTAGACTAGGTGTAAAGACGAAGTGAGCAGAGGGCAGGTGTTAGGGGAGATACAGATGGAGGCAATGTTTTAGGAGCGATGGGGGCCAGAAAAAGTGGTGGAAAAGATGGGGAAAGAAGAAATGAGGGGAGAGTGGATGATAGTGAAAGATGTGGGTAGAGAGGAAAGGTGCAGAAAAGATGGGCGAGAAGGAAAAGGGAAAGAGAGAGGAAATGTAGGTGAACAAAATGGAAGAGCAGAAAGGTGAAGGGAGAGACGAACACAGAAAAGGTGGTGGAAGAGAGGGGAAGTGAGGAAGAGATGGGAAGAGGGTGGATGGTGGTGGAAGAGATGGGGTGAGAGGAAAGGTGAAGAAAGTGATAGAACACAGAAAAGATGGTTGCAGAGACAGGAAGGGAGGAAGAGATTGGAAAAGGGTAGAAGGTGAAGTTGTGGAAGTGATGGAGAGAGAAGAAAGGTGACAGAAGATATGGGGAGAAAGTGAATGTAGTGGAACAGATTGGAAGAATGAAAAGGTCGTGTTGGAGATGAAAAGCGGGAAAGTAAAGATGGGGAGGGGGATGTGGTGGAAGAGGTAGGCAGCGGAATGTGACAAATTAAATGAGAGAAGAAATGTGGTGGGTGTAGGGCCTGAAGTCGTTCTGGCCTCTCCCTGTCTCAGTCCTGGGAGTAACTAAAAACTGTCCTTGAAATGGGTCCCTACGAGGCCTTTTATTCAAATCCTTAACGTAAGAGGCAAAAATACTGATCGATTTCACAATAATAACTGTAAAAATCATTAGGATAATCCTTATCAGTGGTTTAGTTCCTGTTTACTTTTCACTTTTGACTTCATCTTGAATCCTAAAATGTATTTCTATACTTTTTTCACACAACGTACTCCTCTTCTACAGTGCTGACCATGGGCTGAGGCCCTCTGGGGGTCTGAGTTCAGGTTGGTTATGGGTGTTTATAATGGGCCACCATGGGAGATCTGTAGCTTAGGGCAGAAGGCACTGCAAGTTCCTCACAGTGCCTGACAGTGGGCCATTCAGGTGTTTGGACTTCATGCACATGCAATCCTTGGCCTCTCTGTGCATCTCACAAAGAATCAGTCACCTCTGCTAATTATAAGTGTAATGATTCACAACAAAATCATTGTTGTTGCTCGTTTATCTCATACTACTCACAAGCATTGGCAAAGTCAATAGGTCTAGTTTGTTTTAGGCCCATGTCCGTTGCTGTGTGATATGTCTGGATGGAGTAACAGAAAGCTCACAGAAAGGCATGAAAATAATGTCCGGGTAGCACAGGGTTTTAGTTCATGTATTTGAAGCCACACCCTTAATTACGCAGGCCACGCCTCTTGGAAAGGATCCTAGCTACTCTTCTTTGGCAATGCACCTTTTAGGCCCCCTCTGCCCCCCATTATTAAAATTACAGACAGCCCGGGGGGGGGGGGGAGGGGGTGGGGCGGGGGGGAATAGGAAAAAAAAAGTGGTGAAAGAGACTGGAAAAGTCAGAAAGAAGAGATGGGCTTAGAAAGAAGAGCTGGGCAAGGAGTGATTGGTGGAAGAGATAGGAAAAGAAGTTTTGGGTCAGTGATTCATTACTTGTAAAAAGAGTGATCTTCAAACTCTCCTGTTTTTTCAGTCAACAGCACTTTACGCGCTAGAACTAGAGCGCACTAGTGTTGCTCTTGCTGTTATAAGTATGGATCCACACATTCCGGCATGCTTAGCACAGATATCTGAAAAGCCAGCACTAGCTGAAGAGCACCGTCAAAACATAAGATCAGTTGAGAACTATGAAGATCTGATCAGAGATCAGAGATCTCACATGGTGTCAGGTTAAAGAAGAAAAGGGACTTCATTAACCCAGGTTTTCTCAATAACCAAAGTCTTGTACTTTGCACATCTGGCCAGGTTCATCGCCACAGCTGCAGCAGGCCACTAATGTGCTCTGAGCCTCCCACTAGAGATACCTTGTTGCTCGATGTTACAAGCAGTAACGACTTTGCGTTGCAGAGTCCCTCGGAAAGTAAGGCTGCTGTATGTCGTGTGATGGGGCCGGGACTAGGAAAGTCTACAGGGGGCGCGGTTTTTCTTGGACACGGACGTCGACATTTTTATAGGGGCTTGTCTGTTATTCAATTGCATTGTAACAGTATCCAGTGGATATATTTCCAACTGTTCTTTGATTGCTAAGTCTTCGAGACATCCCGCTGTATATATGTATCATTGTAAATATTGCACACCACTGCACCTTTGAGCACTGCTCTGTCTGCACTTAATTTGATTATTGTATATGTGTCATACACACCTATTTTGGATAACGAGTGGAGTGAAATTTTGCTCATAATAAGAGAGAGAGTTTTATTGATTATATATGAAATCAGCCTAATGGAACCATTTGTTGTTTGTTTACTTGTGGTACCCCGGTTCTGTTATTGGGCATAAAGGGTTGGTCCGGTGAATCGTTATCCATGTTAAACAGGGTGCCATGTTTCCATTCAAGGGCTTCTTTGTACAAATCCTGTAATCCAATAATTTAGGTCAAATGGTTCCACGGACGTGAACCAAGACTGCAGCTCCTAGAAGGCACTGGGTTATTAAAAGAAAGCCTGTGAGTGTAAGTATATGTGCTCTGTGATTTGGCTTCATCATCAGATCAGATTTACACCTACGTATACGTGCACCGAGATTAGCATCATCCCCGCGTCATCATTATCATAGGGGCCCACAAGTCTAGGTGCTCCGACACAAGCATGCTCTGGATACACGCGTTGATATAGTGCACCTCATAGTGATTTCCGCAGTCCAGTGGTTTTCCATGTGGTCCCAGACTACCACCACAGTCTGAGTCAGTTTATGAGTATGTGTTACAGTGTTTGTGCTCTAGTCATAATCTTGGTAAACTGGCTATGTAATATTCATTGAACAGGTGGTGTATGATTGTAGCGGTTTCTTAAACCTCTGCCATTTCCTGTGGGTTGGCAGGCACATCCATTACCCAGCGGATGAAGATGTGGATATGAGTTTCTTGGTGGTGCGAGCTGTAAGGTATGGTGATATGCTACTATTAGTGTTTATATAGGCTGTGCTGGAGGTTAGTGCTTTTGTCCATGTGTTCTGTTGCATATTAGTCTGTGGTATTTCATAGTGGCGAGTGTTGTGAGCACTGTAATAGCAAATGAGATGAGGTGCGGTGTATTGTCCAAGGTGTTTAGTTAAAAGTTTGTGTGTTTGTTGTAGGGCTAGTATGGGACAGAAAATAGGTCTAAGCACCAAAATAAAAGTCCCCCTCTAGGCAAATCAGATAGCAAAAAAAGTGGTTCACATTCTGCATTATGGGACTGTCCTGAACTTGTGAAGAGATGCTGCAGAGTGTTTTGCAAGTTATAGAAGAATGCATGCATTTGTGTTTGCTGCAGAGAAAATTTGTGGTAATATTAAGGAAATCAACAGTAAAAACCGTTTCACAAAACCATGAAACAGGCCCCCAAACAACCAAAAAACAAACCCACACATTGACCTGTCAGCCCAACCCTCCTGCCTCCAGAATCTGCCCTGTAGGACAGTCCGACCCTGGGATCTTATTGTGAGCTACATAAGAGCTATGCATATTGCATACCTGGGCTCTGCTGGGTGTATAAAAGGTGGTCTGTCTAATACACACTGCATCAATTCAATGGCTGTCAACATTGATAGGCACCTCTGGCAAGGCACGCGGGCAGTGCCAGCATCCCTCTTTAGACGAGAAGCATCTTCGCGCTGCCCGGGGCTGTCTGACTCACGCATCTTTGGGTCTTCTGAGTCACCAGCAGCCAGACTCTCCGGGTACCAGTGCCGTCGTGCTCCAGAAATAGGATCCGGAACGTGCACGCGCTGAGTCCTCAAGGAGCACGGCACGTAATTTGAGTTTTTTAGGGGAATTTAAAAGGCATAATTTAATTCCAAGAATCACATCGAGCTGTGGCAAATTTGGTGCCTGCCAGTATTTCTTTATCGAGCAAATATGCAGTTTTGTTGCCGCTGCAAGCATCACTCGTGTACTGGATGATGTACCCACTTCTACCCTACCGAAGGCTACCTACAGGAACAGGTCAAAGGTCCCTCACCCAACAATAAAAAGGGACTGGGTAGCACCAGCAAATGAAAGGTGTGGTTATGCAGCAAGGGAGAATGTGGTTTAACTGGTGAGCCCACTTGCTATAGAGAAGGCTTCTGGGTAGCTCCAGAATAGTCCGGTTGTAAAGGCCTTGAACCCGAGTCATAGGTCCGAGCAGCAGGTGAGGGCCTATAATGAGGGAGAGGGCCTTTAACAACCAGTATAGCCTCAGGCAGAAGAGCTCTAAGGCTATTAGAACATTCCACCAACTGACAACAACATTGGAATATAGGAGCAGAAGGCTTATACCAGCCATTATAAGCCCGGAGCCACTACATTGTCATCAGTGGAGCTACCAACATTCTAATGCTCTAATACAGGTTACCAAATGTTACTAACACGTAGGGAAAGCATACACTAACCAATGCACTGGGGTTATTTCAGCTTACGCCAAGAATCAACTGATAAACTTTCCATGGCTGAGCTCAAAGGGACATGGAATACTCCGACCTAACACAAACCACACCAAGGCAGAGGAATCCAGAGGCATACAGAGAGAATGGCAAACACACCACTCTTTTCAAACTGAGCACTGATGCAATGGCACGAGACGTAGTACAGAACAAAACGACTACTTAAGAAGCAACACATCTCACGGTGCACCTCAAAACAACACACATCAAAGGTCATGGCTACCCTCAAGTGCTCACACCACAAGCACACCCCTCACATTGTACAGCACTCCTTCAACACTTGAGCAAACTGATGCAACCCGTCACAACATAATACAGCATGCAAAAACCACGGCGCTCCATAGTAATCACATCATTCAACAACTACCCATCCTATCAACCTTCACCTACATTATAACCTTTCAACACATTCAGAGCACATTGTCCCTGCAATATAGCTGTCTGGAATCATCTGATAACCTTGTACTGAACAAAATGGGCATCTGGAACCACACAGGCATCTTGTACCATGAGTCCTGGGTGCATGAAAACTCTGGAACACATTGTATGACATGGCATGGCTACCTGGAATCGTCAGGCACCTTGTATCCCAGTGCATGAGTATCTTGTAGCTTGCATAATTGGTGCTCAGAAATGTTTGAGCAGCATTTATGCCATAAGAGTGTTGTTCTTTTGGGTACCTTGTACCATACATAGCCGGACATCTATGAGCATCTTGTACACCTCATTATGTGGGCTTGGAAAACCTTGAACAGTTGCATCTAGTAATCATTGGATACAATATATCCTGAGGCATCACATCTGTACCTGGCAACTTTGGTGTCTGGAAACCTCTGGGCACCTAATATCCTACAACCTGGTGTCGTATTGGTGTTGACGTTCTTCAACAGGAGCTCTATGACTCTGTCTTACACACAATAACATATTCTTTAACCGTTCTTTATCAGGTCACAGGATACCAGCTAGAGACGTTTTGTAATTTCTGCATCTGTCAACGACTGTGCAGCCTCTCACTCATCTGCCACTGTATTTGGCATTCATTCAAACCATCCATAATCACACTCTTTGTGACCTCAACTTGCAATCAGACTTAGCCCGCATTCACAGTAAACACCTTGAAGACATGATGTAATATCTTGGCATCTGAACAGTATCGGCCAGTGTGTCGATAGAGTAGTGAGTGGGGGAGAGGGGGTACGGATGACAAGATAAATAAAAAAATAGTAAAAACACTTACCTGCCGCATCGCGCTCATCTCCACAGCGGGCACAGGCTCCCAGAGTCCACTGTGGCCAATTCTGACACTGCTTTCATGCTGCTGAAAACAGCGTAAGGATATGGCACTTCAAGTGCCGATGATTTGCGCTCCCAGTTAGACTGGGCGCCGGTGCCTGCTCTCTCCAACCCGGCAACGCAGCTCAGATAAGAGAGAGCTTCAGAGTGCATGACGGTTTGGCCGTCCTGAGACGGCCTGCCAGATCATCATGCGCACTGAATAGCAGTGCAACAACTCCTCCACCAGCCTGTCATCCCCCTGGCTCCTCCCCTAAGCCTTGGCTCCGAGAGCAAAAACAAAACGATAATAAGCAAGGGTTTAATATTATCGCTTTATTTAAATTTTTTGGGGCTGCTGGCAGGTGGGGCGACGCTCCTCCGCCATAGCTGAGGAGCCGCCACTGCATCTGGAACTCCTTGGTACCTTAAATCTCACAACCTAGATGTCTGGATTCCTCATGCCACCTTAACTCTGCAACCTGAAAGTCTGGAAATCTCTGAACACCTCCTATCTGCAACTTGGATGTCTGGAAACCCCTGGACATCTCATATACTGCAACCAGGTTGTCTAGACACCTAGGAGTACTTTGGATCCTGCAACACTGGTATCTAGAAAGCTTTGGCCTCTTGTAACTCAAAGAATGGACATCCAGGAACCCAAGGAGTAAACATATTCTGTAGAGCACACTTGCAATTACTATGCATAACACTTATTATTCCACACCAAAGTGTCAAATACTCCTCTCACTGCTGATAAAACTGAAGTACTTCTAGCGCATACAATCCACTAATAAATGCAGGTAAATTATTAATTAAAGCATAATACTTCCTAATATTTTAAACAGAACATCAGTACCCGAAAAAGTGGCAGAGAAACCCTTGGGCCATAGGCCAATATGTTTGAGTTTTCCTTCAAGGACAAAGTAAATACGCGGAAAAGTCGATTTGTGTCTTTTTGTGCCATGATTTTTTATCAGCATTTCTACGTATTGCAAATTCTGTCATTTGTATGCACTTTGCAACTCACAATGTGAAAGTCAAACCCCAAATGCACGGTATCCACAGCACAAATAGGAAGTGGCCCTCTTTTTAGGTTTTACCTACAGCGCGCATGTGCTGTCAGTGAAAGCTATTGTACGTTTCTTTTAAAAGCTTAAAAACGGGCTTAGAGCCGGCCCCATACTTACCATTACTTAACGTAGGTTGGCTCCCATGTCACTCTCGTTTCCTACCTTCTCATTGGTCAGGTCCTCCTGTTGCTTTCACTTTCTCTTTGTTTGTTCCGTCGTCCGGTCATCCTGGAGCTTGAACCAAGTACAGTTTCCTGTCTCTGCAGCCAGAGTCCTTCCATTGGCTGCCGCTTGTGCAGGTACTTTTTTTTCTTTTTAATCAAGCACTCCTTAAGAGTGCATGTGTTTTCAGGTCTTCTCAAACCCTCTTCATCCCTCCCGCCCCCTCTCCGGTCCTTGTTGTTTGCCCTGCCCCTCCCTCACCTCCTACTTCATTGTTGCCATCTATCCCACCCCCTCTTGCGTCCTTTTTCCCCCCTCCACCTCAGAACAAAAAGTGCTATGACGGCCAGCGCTGGCTGCGCCATAGAGCTTTGTGGTACATTAGAAATCTTTGTGCCAACTAAGACATTGAGGAATACTTCGAGAATCCAGAGGCTGCACCTCAAGTGAATACATTTTGTGTTTTTTTTTTCTATAGTTTTTATTCTGGGCCAAGATGCCGTTACATCAAACAGAGTTTATAAGGCTTAAATTTTAAGCAGTGTAGACCTACCTTAATTTCCCATCAACAACTTCAATCTCCTGCCATTTGCCTAGTTATTGCTAGCGACATCTGGCGAGCTAAGAAGATCAGAAGTCAGCTGACCTATGATTAATATCCGGACTGTAGATACCAAATTGTTTTTTATTTGGGGTACTTTTAAGGTCTTTCTAGATGAACTGCATTGATGCAATTTATGTTATTCGTTGCACATATGCGTTGCTACCTTTTATATGTTGTGTATTTATGATAAATATTTTATGGTCTTAAAAGTGCACCGCATAAAGTTATTTGAAACAAAATGAAGCTAATATGTTTGAAATATTGTGCAGTAAAATGCACAGTTTTGGACTCATTTTTCCAAAATATTTAGCTGATAACTCCACAAAAGCCGAGTGGCTTGAGCTTGATTGCAACAGTAGCTCACTCAAAGCATTCTGGGTCTGGCATCATTTATTTTGCTAAAGCTGCTTTTGGTAGCCAGCCCTGCCACCCTGTTACACTTTAGCTAGAGAGATAGCATAGACAAGCATTGGCAAAGCCAATAGGTTTCGCCTATTCGAGACCTATTGGCGCTGTCAATGTTTTTTAAAGATGTTGTACAGAACACGGTCTACTCTGCATCATGGCTCAAAGTAAATAAAAAGAAAATGCTATGGCACGGTCAACGATGGCCGTGCCATAGCGCCTTCTTTTTATTTGCTTTGAGCCATGTTGCACAGCAGCTTGCTCTGCTGTGCAACGCCTTAAAAAAACATTGACAATGCCAATAAGTCTTGCATAGGTGAAATCTATTGGCTTTGCCAGCCTTGTTCTATTTCCTTTTTCCAAAGTACGCCAGGATATCGTTTTTTTCTGCTGGTAATCAGTGCTTGTAGTAGAAACATCCCTAAACCTATCCTACAGGCGTCCCTACTGCCTGATAGATGGCAACAGGCAGGCAGCAACAAGGCAAAGCAAGACACCACCCCGGAGCTCTTTGGATTCGAGAACGAGGTTTGACACGCGAAAACCTCTGCACCGCAACGAGAACAAGAAGTGGGACGCCATTACCTTCAGACTTCCTGCACAAGAGCAGCTCTGTAGAATCAGCAACAAAACCTGTAAGCAGAGCTCTCAAGTTTCGAGCAGTCGTAAGAGTAAGAAATAATTAGCATATCTGATGACGTCACAGGAAGTGATATCACACGGCCTTTAATATTAAAGATGACAGGAGAAGTGACTAGTTGAGTAATCTATAAAATGAATAAAATAACTGGACCTCTTCATTACAGTAGACTCTTGGCTTTCAAAGGTAGTGGAGCAGCTCACTGATGTGTTCAGCGGTGAGTTCTTGCATTAACGGAAGCAGTCTGTAGAAGGGCTCCCACTGATGTGGAGTTGCCTCCTGAGGACTTAGCTCCCAGGAGCTGCTCTGTGCACAGCAAAGCTCTGGAAAGAGTTGCATTCATTTAAGAAGTTCTAGACTTTCTTAACTGGTGTGACATTTATCCTGTTGTGAGTGAGAGGGCACCACAACCTGCAAATGAGTGAGTGCCACTGGCAGTGAGTGAGACCTGAGGTCACTGAACAACAAGGCTGCCGCCTCTCTTTGCTGTCGTGCAGTGATGACGCAAAAACAAATGTTTTGATCGAGGAATAATACAGGATCCAACTGTGAGAAAATCCTGAGGAGCCAGAAATCTACTGGCTTGGGGCATAAAGGTGACAGCATAAAACAGAAACCTGAGGCACTGTCGCGAGTAGTCCAGAGTGTCTGAGTCTCTACACTCACTAGTAGGTTGCCAGGAACTCTTACTGAAACATAGCCTTGTTTACAAAACCATAAAATATTTTCTTTTTAATCTCATCAATGCCTTCGAGGCCCAAAACGCTTGCGTAGCACTGTTTTTAGTAAACCAACCAAAAAAGTGCCTTGGGCCCAGATTTCAGTAAATTGTATACACTGAACACAAGCAGCTCTGTAAACAAACCATTATAGTTACATTAAGTATTTGTTACCTCCCGGCAGTTTAGTTAGGAGTGTGCAAAGATGCAAAGCTCAATTGTCGGCAAGTTCGGCTTAATGGCAGTTCTCAGTGGAAGCGGGGGTACACGGGAGCCCAATATTTGGGTGAGACGTTACTGCAGGAGAAAAAATTAAGAGATTGCCTTGTTGAGGTCTGGAAACTTGGAAGGATTCCCATTTGCACCCAATTTTGAAGGCAAACAAAACGTCATACATCCCTAATTAGTATGGCCATGAGTAATCACAATGGAGCATCAAACACTCGCCGGCCCCCTTACCCCTGACCCACTCCTGTCCAGCAGCTCCTCGCTGGTGCCAGAAGGTGGGTCCGAAGGCAGGACCCACGGCTTCCGGAATGCAGTCCCCCCTTGTCCTAGAGCTTTTTAGTACTGTAGAACTGCGACTCTGTTCCTCCTTGCCGGGCTGATGTGTTGGAGGCATTAGTGGGCCAAGCACCAAATGATGTTTCTTCAACCCAAGCACTTACTGGCCAATCACAAGCGACTAGGCTCCTAGAAACACTGAACCCTTTGACACTACCATGACATAGAACACTCTAAAGTCATGCTTACCATGCTCCGGGAACTCACACACATACTCCATCAGCCCCTTGACATACCCAGGCCATAAGGCAAGATAAGATTCCACACAACAGCCTCATCACACTGGCATCCTGTAAGGATGTGACATGATGCAACAGTGAGAACACAGAACAAAACACATGTCTGCCCCCTATTAGTAAAGAACAAGGGTGGGGGTGAAGGGTCATTATTGTTTTTTATGTGTCCCTCACCACCAGGTTTCTTCTGATGGTGATGGACCAAAAAAACAGACTTTACACCATGCACCCTAAAAAGGACAGGTGCCTTAATGCCCTGCCTTCGACGGCCCCTACTCTGTCGGAGAAAGCTTTCTCTTGAGGTGGGTAGACAGCGTTTTCCAGACACAGTACTCATTCACCATTGTAATAGAGTATCCTGCCCCCAGACGAAAAATCGGACTCTTTGTTTTTTTCTGAGAACATCCTGGCTATGCCCAGACTTTCTGGTCTTTCAAAGGCACCGCCATTTTGCTAAACTTCCCACTTTTCCCAGCAGGCCACTCCTTCTCTAAGCACGCGGCATTGTCGGTCCTCGCGGACTCCGATCATGATGGCGCGTACAGGGAGCAGCCAGCGGTAATTCTGTTGTTGTTGCTTCTCTAATGCACATTTCATCCCAGGAGGTTTCTTGCTGATTGTGTGTTCTGTATTGTTTACTCAATTATGATGTTTTTCGATGGATTTGGAGGTTTTTTTGTTTTGCTATAAAACTCAATTAAAATCCCTTTTAGAGCACAAACAAATTAGTCATTGTGGGTTGGGCTGCTTGGGTTTGTGTCCTTCCAGTGACTTCTCCAGAGGTCAGAGTCTCCAAGATGGGGTTGTGGTTTTGTGTGGAAGTGTTGACGCGGAATGAATCCCTCTGTTGAACCAGGGCATTCTGGTAGGTTGTTTGGTACTGAAAACAGCAGCAACCTGTTCCTTTCACCCTGCCCCTTTCCTGCGATGGTTTCTTGTACCCTTAAACATAGTACTCTGCTGTCATGGAACTATCAACATTGTTAACAATAGACAAACTTGCCAGTGGGGGGCCACGAAATCTGCAAAGTTGACTTTTGTCAACTATGGGAGGTTTTCCTAATTCATCACCGTTGCAGAGGCTAAGAAAATCGTACTAAAAGAGTTTTGCAGGACAGAAAACCTGCAAACCCTACATTGTTCGCAAGACAATATGCTACAGAAACTTTTTTTAGAGTAAGTTTGGACGAAGTTTCCCTTTTAAGTAACGTTTTGTGAAAGTAACGAGCTGTGTGTCTTCGGGAAGTAGCAACTTTTGTAAACTTCACAAACCTTTGTGGCTGAAATCAGTATTGTGTACCTCCATACACCTGTAGCAGGGATCATATTGCTTTAGAATGTTCAGCATTCTTTGAACACCCGTGGATCAACCACAGGACCAACGCTGGTAGCGGGCACCTTTCTATGCTGGAAAGGTGTGCCAGGGTGCTTACCTCACTAAGATTTGACACTGATTTTAGATTGGTGGCATCTCTTACGGATCTGCTCACTTGGGGTCATTGGCCGTTATTTCATCCAACCTTCTACACATCTAGTTGCATTGCTCTGGGATGTGGCCGAATGTCTACCAAAGTCATAGATCGGCACATACCCTGTGGGCTAATGAGTGAGGACAATTTTGTCTTGTGAAGATGAAATGGGGGAACCGGTCCTTTCATGTAGACCCCTAGCGCCGGGAGACCCTTTCGGGTAGCTGCGCGCTCTACAAGTCTTTTATAATAATAATAATCCTGCTCATGGTGGTAGTCTACCACCGGTTGCGGTTAGAGTGCTGGACAATAACTGCAGACCTTGAAGTGTGTGGGGGGAAAACACATTTATTTTTTAAAGCCTTAAACAAAATGTAGGACGCAGTGTCCCTTGCGGAGGTAGCCCTACTAGGAAGTTATGGAGGGAGCCAGCAACATGAGCTGACCTCTTCAGAAGGGAGATACAGGGACATCTTGTGAAGTGCTCCCACCAGTGTGGCTCGAAGGGAGGGGTGGCCGTTCTCATCCTGTGGTAGCCCAGTGCTGGAGACCTGGTCCTCCAGACTAGAACATGCCTTAGCACTGGAGGGTGAAGGATCGCCTATGTTGGATATGTAGGGAAAGAAGGCAGTGCCTGAGGGAGTCTAGATAGTGACAGCGGAGCTTTGCTACAGGAGCTGCAGAGATTCAACTTACAAAGGTGGGCATCTGAAAGTGCTGGTCACCTCCGGCACAGCGGACGAGACCTCGCATTTGGGGTAGATTGCTCCTCTTGGACACGGACTGTGGTTGGTCTCCTTCTGCAGTGGTACGGGAGGAGGTCAAGAATCAGAGCGAGGCTTCCCAGAATTTCCTGAAGTAGATGACAAGCATTTCCTTTAGCATTTCCAAACTCTTTGTTCTCTGATAGTCTGCCTAAGTGGGATGGGCCATCCACACATGGACTCTTTGTCAGCTCTGGCCTGAGACTCCGGTGGCACCTCACTCACAAGGCTCGATGAGGCCGAAGTGCACCTCCGCTCACTTTTTGCCTCATGCAGATGGGAAACGGGTTAGAAGATTGGGCCAGTTATTGGCCTAGGGCTAGGATTGGTCTCTCTCTGTAATGGAACAGATGAGCTCACAAGGGATTGGCAGTGCCACCTGGCATATTCTCCGTGGGTCTGAAGCGTTAGCTCAGGTGTTGCCATCACATTTATAGTCTCCTGTCGTGTGAGCTAGCTCTCGCCTGGCGTTCACGCTGCACATCAAAGGAGGCTGACCCCTGAGCAGTCATCCCCTGCCAGGCTGTCCTCTGCCATCAGTGCCAGCCAAGACTGCATGTACCGGCCCTAACGCTTCAGAAGTGAGCATGGCTTCAGAGATTCATGGCTTCTTTGGGGATGGATAGACATTCTGCCACTCTGCCATTTTCGCCGTGGGCTGCTTTTAGTGCTCGATGGGCTTCCATGTCCCAATCATGGAAGACCCCAGAACCGCAGTCCTGCAGTGTGGGGCTGGTTTGAACATTTAGCCTTGTTGCACTGATAAAGAAAGGCAGTGGACCCAAGGAGATGGAAACTCCAGAACATCACCCGGCTGTGTGGAGTGAGCACCTGCTATGAGTGTAAACACGAGGAGCAGGAGGAGAGGCTTCTGTGAAAGAGGGCAATGCAGGGGCCTGCTAGTCGGATGCCCCAGCCTCTGAGCCTAGAACTTGACATGTTCTAAGCTTACATCTATGGTCTAGTAGCATTGAGAAGGAGCTTCAGTTCCCATTTCTTGTCAGTGAAGGAGCAAGGGAGCCAGGGGCCCAAATGCAAGCAGCTTCAATGCCCCCCTGTCCTTGGTACTGTACTAATAGACAGTAACTGGGGCGCGACGGGCCTCTCCACTGTCCAGGCCCTGGTGCCACCTGCTGTACCTCTGATAGCTATTTGCATTCCAGGCAGTTGCTGGCAGCAGGGCCAGCTTTTGGCATTGGCGAGCCTGGCAAATGCCCGCGGACCCAACATTGAGGCGCGCGCGGAGCTGTCCGCATTGACGTCATGCAAACAGCAGCATCTCTCTCACTTGGCGTCAGTGAGGCAACTTAATGTGCTTTTAATCATTATTTAGCATGCTCCGGGTACTGTTCTAACACCCCCATCCGTCCCCTTCCTTGGCCTCTCATCTCCCTCTCGTTCCCTGCAGCCACACGCCAACAACACCCCACGTCCCCATCCAACAACGTGGCACCTGCGGGACGTGAGGGAGCTAAGTTGGGGGTGGAGATGTTTGAGCTCGGAGGCCACGGGCAACCACCCTTTCCCCGGCCTCATTTTATTCACAGCAAAGCGGGTGCCAGAATGTCTTTCCGCCCAGGCCAGGGCACTATCCTGTCAAAGCTTAACTCTGACCCGGAAGTGATTGTGACTGTCGACGAACACCACATCATCCATAAAGAGTGGGGTGGGGGGCGGTGTAAGCGGTGACAGGGCCTGACAGAGTGCTCGGTCTGAGAAGTGGAGCCCGTGAGAAGCTGGGTGTGTCCCGGGAGCTCGTGCTCCCCAGTGACCCCGGTGTGTTGTGGCAGGAATGGGTGTATTTTTAGGCGGAATCTGTGGGAACAGGGGTTGATGGCACGGCACCCGCAGCCTTCCTCAAGCTTCTCACGGGAATGCCTCCATGGCATGCACGGCGCGTCACAGCCCGTGATATTAATAGGTTCGTTTATCGATGCACACATTTCAGGAACTTATTGCTGCAGTTCCGCGCCCTTCCCCCACTTCCAGTCACTTTCTCTAGCTCTTCTGCTGGAGCACCACCTTTTCTATGAGCGCACACTGACTGCCTCTTGGCTATTTATAGTCCTTAACTACTGCCAACGGTAAGCATTTCATGAAGAACTTCGCAAAAATTCCAAATTGGGATTTGATGCCCCACCCACCACTCCGGGGGGAGGGCTATAAAATCAAGTGTTCTATTCAGCCAGCAGATGGCTACAAAATTTAGGGGGGGTGTCAAATTCATACAAATTGTTCCTGCATAATAACGCATTTTTGGGGGAAAATTATAACGTAATAATAATTCAAAATGCAAATATATCATTCAATGCTATAGTTTAGTGCTAAAAATGTCCACACGGACGTAAGTCGCACCCAAAAAATTGCTCAAGTTTCTTGTTGTTCGCGTTGCCCCTATGCTATAATCTTGTTGAGAACAGCAGCGTAATTACGAGACATGGTATAATAGCTTGATTTAAAAAAGTTCAGGTAACAAGCGCAATGTGAAATTACGCTATTACGTTGGCACAATTTAGATTTCGCTCCTGCCTGCCTACAATTTCATATGCTTCTGCGGTGTGGAGCGGCTGCTTGGATAAGTATCGGAAATCTCTGTAAAAGCTCCAAAGCAGGGCCCTACAGGTAGCAGAAGGTGCTCTTGCCTCACAAAAATAGCAGATCCCCTCGGAGATTTAGGTGTTGAGATGTTGGACGACCACCTCCGTACACTCAACGCGATATTCTACAAAGGAGTCGATCAAAAGGAAAACCCACTGATCAAGAAGGTTGTTGACATTTGTATTAACCACTGCTCATGGCCGACCAGGCCTTTGACCGCTGCTCATGGCCCATCACAGCTCTGACCCCGTGAAACAACTTGCTTGTGTGCAATGTGTCACAGATCAGCAAGAAAATAAAACTGCAGCTAAATAATTCAAAAAGAATATGGAGTGATGAGGCTCGAGCTTCCGTATCCAAAACCACCACTGTCAGATTAAATCTGACGGCCACAGAAGAACAGATCGCAGCCTGTAGACACTTTCAATCTCTTAAGTCACCTGACGCCATAAACACCAGCATTGCACTGGGGTACTGCAAGAGGTTCATGCACGTGTGTGCTAGAACACGTCTTGTTGTGGGGCGGCCATTTTGTAGTACCTCCATTAAGTAAGGCCACTGTGGTATCCAGTAACATATGAGGTCACATTCATGGAGCATACAATGCACGTTGCATGAAAAAACGCATTCCAAGGTCATTGCACAATGGCCATTACTTTGGACATTGCCTCTCTATTCATGGGAAAGCACAAGATAGCTTTGAGATGGTTGCAAACGGGAAGGTGTCAAACAGTAGAGAAAAAGTGAACGCGTGGAACAGCTACACTGCTGATGGAACAGATACAAATGGAAAATAAATACCAAAAACTGTTTGTGCGTGGGTAAAACGATGTAGAGTGGTGCTATCAGGCTGGATGACCCTTTGTCCTTATCTGCCACCAAAGTCTACATTTCTGGCTTAAGAAGCAGTGTTAGGCCACAACACCTTAATTTAAATATTAGATAGGAACATACTGTGCACCCCAGAATTTCTGTTCCCTTGATTTTAGACTAAAAAAACATACAAACGCAAAAAACACTGAATGAAAAGCCAATTCCATAATATACAAACATACAAAATTCCAGTTCTGTTTCGAAGTCCTAATGAATTTATGGAAACATACATTCACATATTTATTTATTTATTTATTTATTAAAAGCACCCTACAAACTCAGTTATCTCCAGGTGCTGAATATTATTATATCTGTAAAATTATGTATGGAAGCAGTTGAGATTCACCGCCTCGAGTCTCTCTATCTGTTTAAGTATCTACCCACCTCTTCCTATGGGAAGGTGGAGAGGCCTTAGCATATCCGTGCTAACTAAAACAGCCCTCCACAATTGTTCTAACCAAATTCACTTTGCATTAAACTCTCTAGCTCCACACAAAATATGCCGAACATTGTGCTTCCTCTATCGAAAGTCTAATCTCCACAGACCCTGGTCCAGGGGTGGCCGGTCCACAGACTGATCCCTAAGTCGCTATTGCTATTGAGTTTAGGAACCATTTTCAGAAGGAGAGCTGGGCTCTAGGCGTGTGTGAAGTTGCATAGTTTTTCCAACATGGAATGCTAGTAGTTCCTGCAAGATCTAAAAGAATTGTGCAAAATAATTTCTTTTGCATAAAAACTGAAATTTTGCATTGTTTTTAGCATATTAATTTTTTAACCATTATTTTGCGTCATAATTTCACCTTGCATTTCTTTTTCCCCACTACAATCTCTTGTCTGTCACGTGCGAAAACGTATGCGAAGTATGCACACAAGGCATGTTCTCACATAAATAATGTGCGAGATAGATGTTATGTGACCTAGTGTCGTGGAACAATTTCGCTTTCGGTGAAGGAAAAAGCTACAAATATCTCTTTTAAAATATAAAACTTGGTAAAAAAAAAAATGTTTCAAGTGCAACAAAGATGTCACACCACTTCTTTGAGACAAAGGATGCAGAAGAACCAATGAGCCAAGCGATTTCTGCACACTAAAATTAGTGAACTGCTTAGGGATATCAAATGAGGGTAACTCAGCAAACTATGGGAAACTCATCTGGCAGGTACTACACGAAATTAAGCTCCATGCCTCATCCTTCTGATACTTAGTGACAAGGTTTGGCGCCATGCATATCAGTCTCACAATCCAAGACCCTATTGCCTATTCAACACACTCCTAGGCCTCCAGAGCCTACGCAAGAGGTGGAGGAACCAGAACGAGGCTCTGAGCTCATCATGGAATAGCAAGCTTCCTGTTAGTATTAAAGCCTCATGTCGTCACAACGGAGCTTGTGCAAAAAGATTCATATATCTGTTTAAGGACAGAGCTAACTCAGCCGATAATACATCCAGGGAATTCCGATTGACAATAATGCGGTTCATTTCACTGATAACTACAATGTATCTAGGTCTGGTGTTAGCCAAGAGGTTTTGTTTTTACTAAAAGTATATACATAGTATATTTACATGTAGGGGCTTTTAACCAGCCCTCTTCATCCATTGGTCTGTCGTTAAGGCATTCACATATTTATTCTGCCCACTACAGCAAACAACCTACGGCAATGGATTGGCCCTCGTCAGCCACTGGCTGACTTCACTGTGAGTTTCCTGCTGTTTCACAAGGTGCACATCTAGACACAAAGGGGCATATCTACAAGGGCTGGCGATAATTATCGCTCAGCGCTCTTAGCGTGAGGATAATTATCGCCGGCCAACTCTGAATTTTATCGCGGAGATAGCGTGCTATCAGCAACGCTTATTTCCAAAGCGATAAAATTCAGAGCGCGAGCTGCCAACTGTGCGATTATCGCTGGAAATCCAGCGATAATCGCACAACTTTTGGCGATAGCTTGCTGATAGGGCAAGATAAACTTAGCCATGATATCCACCTTCCATAGGATATCATGGCTAAGTCAGTCTTGAAGCAGGCGTTAGGAAAGTAGCGATAACTAAGGTTATCGCTACTTTTCTTGTCGCTATGCTTCTTTGCCTGAGGCTTGATAATAGGAGAAATGTCGCTTAGCGACATTTCTCCCGTTATCCTGGGGAGGAACGCCCACTTTGCATCTCATTAGAGATGCAGAGCTGGGCGATAAGGGAAAGGGCGATGTAGCATGGATTCACGCGTTAGCGTGTCCTTGCTAATAAAGCGATAAAATTATCGCCGCTTTTCGTCCGAAAACGGACGCTAAAGCGGCGATAATTTTATCGCCAGCCCTTGTAGATATGCCCCAAAGTAGTTTGCTCTAGTGCCACCAACTACCATGACAATGTGTGCTTTTTAAGACCGAAAATATATTTTTTGCTTTTAGCCAATGTTTTTTTCACTTATATAACAGCAGGGACCCCGCAAACCCCCCAAAAAAGTTTTTAAAAAATCATGACATGGCAAAACAAGCATTAGCAAAGCCAAAAGGCCAGCAGACAACGCTAGACATATTGGATTTACTAGTGCTTGTTGTTAAGGCTGTTTTCACCATGCACAGGTGTTATAGAGATCCAGTAGTAAGCATTGTTGGAGTAGATGACACGCGGTGCAACGGAAACTTTCCAATCACAAAGCCAAATAATGATTTTTGTTTCTTAACGACACCTGCTAACAGGACAGGATGTGGACAGCAGTGCACTGTTGTGAGATTCAAGACAACCAATTGAAATCCAGTGCACTTAGTTTGGCCGTAGCCTTCATCAGTAGTTCCCCTGGCCAGTGGTTGGCCTGATGGCCTCCGCAGAGCGATGGAAAATTATAACTCCACCCAAAAAAATGTTGCAAGAGTTGTAAACTTTGCCACTTCACAAAGTTTAAGGACCTTTTCCGCAAAAGAGTTTTCACAGGAGATTTTTCCATTAGGAGAATATAAGTAGGTATTACAAGTTTTTTTCATGTACACACTACTTTCTGTTGTATTTTTTGCTTGCTATTTCCTTTCAAAATCTTCATTCGCTTCGTGAAGCTAGCTTAGCTGACAAAGTTTACAGAAAAACTTCACTTCACCAATTTTTCTTTCTGATCACGAGGTCTTTCAGCCCAGTGGTTAGTGGTGAAACTGACTATCACCTCGATGGTGGCACGAGTCTCCAGGGCACGGCTATGGGCTAGCAACGATAGCAATGCACCCCTTTGACTTCCAGTCCACATGGCTGCCGAAAAGGCACCTATCGGGGGCTGGACCCTGCATCCCAATTCATTTCGGCTCTCGGTCAAGGCCCTTGTTTCCATATTGAGTTGACTCCTAGGTTTCTGATGTTCACTGCCACTTGGGACTAGATGAGACCTTAGTAAATTCTCCCCGTCCCCGGACCGCCCAAGCAGGCCGCCGATCCTGACGGTGCTGGATGGGAGGCCTGAGAGCATAGAACTCTGGCTGTCATTATTCTCTGCACAAGCTTTGGAAGCACTACTCTATGCATATTGTGCTATTTTTTGGCAGAATTCTTTGTAAATTATTTTAAGCATTTTTTACCGCGCCTTAACCAAGTTCATTATTTTCTGCACCGTGATATGTGGCATTATCCTTCATTTACTGAATTATTTTATGCCCGCTATTGGGCACATTGCGTTAACACAATAGCTCCTGCACATTACGTTACAGCAGGGGTTCTTTGACTTCTGTGGACCCCCACTTAATTATTACTGGAATAAGGGAACCTCACTGAATCATTGTTGGAATCCGGGAACCCTCCTGACTCATTACTGGACACTGTGGACCCCAGCTTAAGACATTTCGATGATTTAAACTGCAAAAGAATACTAAACAAGCATTGGCATAGCCAATAGGTCTCACCTTTGGGACCTTATAAGTGTTTAGCCATGCAACGGTTGATGTTGCACCAAGGATATTGTGCTGCATAACTAAATACTTATAAGGTCCCAAAAGCGAGACCTATTGGCTATGCTAATGCTTGTTGTTGTTTGCAATTGTAATGGAAGCTTTTACGGAGATGGGAAAAGGCGCAGCATGTGGTTTACAAACCACAACACGTTGCTTTAGCAGCTAATTGAGGGCGCACAATAGATGGTGTGGTAGATTAGGTTAAGAAACTTCCCTCCTAGACAGTAAACAGTGCTGCAGGGCATGAGTCTGCTATGTGCAAGTATGTAGGTAGGCAAACGTTTATCAGCTGCTGCATTTGAAATTACGGAGTGCAGTGAAGATGCCTAAAGATGCATACATCAAAAATTACGTACTGCTTTGTGAATGCATTTTGTGAGACTGCCTGCCGCACTATAATTATTCTGGGTAAAATTGAGTGTTTGTTATAAGCAACTAAAAACAATAAGGCACATGTGACTTGTAACTCTTACTTCCTTGTTTTTTAGTATACTAGCTATTTTTTTTTCTTTATGGTGGGACGCTAATATTAGCTGGGCTTTAAGAATACTGCATATAAATCGCATTTATCTGTGCCTTAGCTTTTTCCACTGACAAAATAGCAAGCCCTTAAATTTTATTTCTTTAAAGTGGAACTTTACTTTTTGGGTTGTTTTTTTTGCGTGACAGTTTGAGGTATGCACACTTCAGGAATGTATGGAATGCCTCATTATTTATAGGCCGTACCCTGCGTAGTATATACATTGCACTAAGGAAGGAGAAAATAATACCGCCTGAGGCACACTTCTGGAGGCTTTATAACTTGCTGCTCCTCACTGTGCCCCCAAACCCCCTCCTCACACAGTACACCTAATGCACTGCATCACTGTGGCACACTGCACAAAACATTCGAAACACAGTAGCCCTCTCCGCAATAGAACTGTACAAATATGGAGCATAGGCATAGAACATGACTTTACTTTACTTTTAACATTAAAAGTGAAGCGCGGGTGCCGCGATTATAGCAAAAGTAAAGAAATAGATGTTTTTTTCTATTTCTTTACTTTTGCTATAATCGCGGCACCCGTGCTTTACTTTTAATCTTAAAAGTAAAGCGCGAGTGCCGCGATTATAGCAAAAGTAAAGAAATAGAAAAGAATCTATTTCTTTACTTTTGCTATAATCGCGACACCCGCGCTTACTTAATGTTAAAAGTAAAGCGCAGGTGCCACGATTATAGCAAAAGTAAAGAAATAGAAAAACATCTATTTCTTTACTTTTGCTACAATCGTGCACCGGCGCTTTACTTAAAGGTAAGCGCCGGTGCCGCGATTGTAGCAAAAGTAAAGAGCAAGCAAATGGTGCGCGCAAAAGTGATCGCGAGCAAGGCGGCCAGGAGGAAAGACAGATGGCGGCTGGGCACGTGCACGGAAGCGTGCACGCAAGCTTGAGGCCACCAAAAAGCCTGTGGTAGCACTGTGAAAACCCGCTTATAAAATGTCTCTCCGAGCAGCGCATGCGCTGGCTCAGGCGAGACCTAAAAAGGACAGAAACAAGCATTTATCAAATAAATACACAAATAATGAAATATTTTATTTAATTCACAATTTAAAAAAAAAAATCTACATTTTAATGGGAAGGTTGGACCTTTTCTAATTTCAATTATAGTCAATACTATATTCTGTTTAATGCACTTGCACTACTCCCACCAATGGATGGATGCCAACTTAATTTTAGCCTTCAATTTCAAATTCCTTCGAATTTACAGAACATATTACAATTGTCAGTTTCACATTTTGCTTTTTTATTTATATACACTTTATTAATCTGGTAATATTATTTAATTTTCTAAGTAGACGAGGACCCCATAAGTAGGTGCCGTGGACCACTAGGGGTCCCCAGACCACAGTTAAAAACCACTGTGTTAGGACATTATTCTCTGCACTTTATATAATGGTATTTATTTCTTCACATTATTTTAAGGCATCATTTTTATCTATATCTTTTAGGGCATTATACTAATATAATGTGGTGGCAATTTTCTCTGCACACTATTACGGAGCACTATTATTTATACCTTTTATGGAAATTATCTGTAAGCAGGGCACCCAGTTTACTAGAGATGAACATGAGGTCGTCTGCACAGCATGTGTCTGTGAAAAAGCTCACGGGAAGCAAATCATCTTCTTTGTATGTATTCTCTGTTATCATTACACTACAACTGAGGTTAAGGGTACATACAGAGGGCTTGCACTGTGTCCACTTTATGGTCTCTTTACTGAGTGAATGGTGTGGCTCCTCCCTTTGCTGTGCACGAGTCACGCTCGGTCCACATCCCCACCTTGTTTCAGGTGCTTAGTAGCTCCTCGTGTGATGACCATCAAATCACCCTACACTGATCACTAGAAATGCAGTTCACCACTGCCTTGAAATTCTGCGAAGGGCTCCTCCATACGGACGGCATGTTGATTGTTCGAGAATATAGGGAAAAATTATACGGGTCTTTATTTCTTGATGCACTGAGGTTAGGATAAGACTTTTTAAGAGTATACCCTACCCCCATCAAAAGATGTCTGCCAAAATCTGTGTGTGACTTACACAAAGTGTTTTATAATCAGACCCCCCAGGATATAGCGGCATGGATTAGCAAATTTAGCGGCACAAATCTGGAAATTTAGCGGCACAAATCTGGAAATTTAGCGGCATTTTGCGGCACTTTATTTTGCAATTTTTCCTACAACAAACACTGATATCTTAGTTTTTCTGAGTTATTTTACAACATGAAGCTATGTATAATGCCAGCAGGGGCCCGCCGCGTGCCCTGTGTGCGGCGGGCCCCAAAAACATAATGCCCCCGGGCGAAATACACTGTTGAAACCCTGCGCTGGGCCTGGGATGGAATCAGGAGGTACTCTGGCTGTAGCACGCTCTCCGCCAATGCCATGCCCCTCGCCCATAACCCAGCATTCCCCCTCTGCAAACTGCCGGAATGGTCAAGCGTGCAGCTCGTCTGGGGCTAGACACGGTGTCGGACCTCTACCCTGATAATACCTTCTTCACCCTTGCTGCCGGGTCCGGCCCCATGGACACGCTGCTGTATTACCAAATTAGAGCGTCCTGCAGGGAGATTCACCCCACATTTCCTCAGCCCCCCTGCGATAGCTGCCCTCGACTTGCTTACACGTCCAGCTCCCCCGCAAGCTGGTCACCAGGATTTATGCCCTTACGCTGGCGGCGTCCCCGACCACTACTGACCGCGCCCGCGCTGCCTGGAGTGAGGACCTGGGCACCCTCCTTCTATTGGCGAGAGCCACCGGGCCAATAGAAGGGGGTCTGGAGATATCTGGATTTCGCGGGCAATTACAAAGGTGCCGATTTCACGGGCACTATTGTAAAAATCGCGCTTTTTTACAAAAGTGCCGATTTCGCGGGCACTTTTGTAAAAATCGCGGCATTTTTACAAAAGTGCCGATTTCGCGGCAAACCGCGAAATCGCGAAATCGCGAAATCCTGGAGGGTCTGTATAATGCTAATATTAACCTCTTAAATTTAAAAGGCCGTGAACATTAAGAGAAGGAATGGTCTCGGTCTAGTTCAGTGATTCTTAACCTTTTGACTTCTGTGGACCCCCACTTAATCATTATTAGGCTCTAGGGACCCACACTGAAACATTATTGGAAACCAGGGACCCCCATTGAATCACTACTGGAAACCAGGGACACCGGCCTAAGCAATTTCGATGATTTTAACCGCAAAACAATACACAAAAATACAGACACAAGCATTAATCAAACAAATACACAAATTATGAAATATTTTATTTAATCCAAAGAAGTATAAAAACAATTTTTTTTACATTTTAATGGGAAAGTTGGAGCTTTTCTAAATTCAGTTGAGGCCACCCATCGTCCATTTTTGTTTGACGCACTTGCACTGCTGCCACAAATCAATCTGAAGATACCAACTTAACTTTTAGCCTCCAGTTTACAGAACAATTAAAAATGTTCACTGTATATTTTGCTTCTTTATATGTATTTTATTAATCTGTTATCATTATTTAAGCAGTCGCGGACCCCGTAAGTAGGCGTTGCAGACGTAGAGGGGCCCCCGGACCACAGGTTAAGAACCACTGGTTTGATGGCTAAATTATTGATTGGGGAATCAAAAAAAATCTGAGTTTTAATCCCAGCTTCTGTACTTCACAAAACAGTGTCTGATCTTGTACAAACCTCTGTCTCCCTGCTATTCATGTTCTTGATCTGCTAACACTGGGAATACTTTGAAACAGGATAACTGCAGTGTTGCGCCCTGCGTAAAAACAATGATGAAAAATTACATATGTGGGGGCATATTTCAGATAGCTAGAACAGGTGTTGTTCAAATTCTTCTACCCATATATTGTATAGTCCATAATAAAGTAGCAGCGGTGGCACCAGGTGCCGCTTTCAGCACGCGCTTCTTATGGACAGCAAAAATGGTCCCATCCTGCCTCTCACGCGAAGCGTTGTGCTGTGACCTCTTCAGAACTGTGCACGGGCTGCGCAGTCTCAAAGCCCACAGTGGGCGACCAGCGTCAGATGTGAATAGAGCTTTCTAAGAAAGCGTTTAACAGACCTCCACGCGAGGTTACAATTTACTATGACCCATCGTTTAGCTCTTCAGAATTTGGTCCACTTTAAAGCTACAGCGAATGCTGCTGTTGCGTGGAGCACCATGGATGTGAAAAGGGTAACTGGCAGCGGTGGCTGCCGCGTAGCTAAAGTGAAGAAGGGGATGGGAGATTAGGGGAATAATAAATAATACAAAAACATACCTGTCGATGCTGGCCAGACAGTGCCTGGGAGTCTGTGCTGTTTATCCAACCTGACTGTGCATCACAGCTGAGATGGAGAAACCTAAGTGTGCATGTCTGATTGGCCGGCCGAAGACGGCCGGCCAAACCGACATGTGCACTTTACAGTGCCCATCACTCCTCCCCCCGCCATGGTCCGACCCCGCCCTACACGGACATTGGGTTAGTAAGCCAGTGGAAAATAAAATGATGATATTGTTTTATCATTATTTTATTTATTACTGACTGACTTTGACAAGTGGGGCAACGTTCCTCCGCCATTACGGAGGAGCCGCCCCTGAACCATTTGGGGCCCAGGAGTAGGAAGAGACAAGTTTGCGCCATTATTGAAAGGCATGAAGCATGACTTGATTGGAGCACACTTACATGTGTGACACCTGACACTCAACACATAGACATCACATTAACCTACACTCCACTGAAAATACACAACAAACTGAGCAGCATCTTGCTGAACTGTGCTGGACTGTGCTTTGGGGCCTCTTGTAGGGGTGTGAAGCACTATACGAAAGATACAACATGGCATGTCAGCACCAAGGAGGCCTCTGTGTGGGAGGCAGCAGAGAGGGCTGCTGGAGGCTGCCAACCAATAGAGGTGATAAACACCGATAGACTGTATAGACATGCCTCCGTGTCCATTGGTTTTCCCTTTTCTCCCCATGACAGTTCGCAAAACTCTCCTACAGGCTTTAGTAATAAGTCGCTTTGACTACTGTAACGCTCTCCTGATCTCAGCCAATTAATCCTCCCTTAACAGACTTCAGGTGGTTCAAAACACTGCGGCCCGTTTAGTTTCCAACTCGCCTGCCAGGTCTGCCTCATTGCCGCTTCTCCATGGACTGCACTGGCTACCTATCCGCAAGCGGATCCGATCCAAGATCTGCTGCATAGTACACAAGGAAATTTACGGCAATGGCCCTAGCTATTTAGCCGACAGACTCATCCGATATCAGCCGTCTAGAACTCTTCGGTCAAGCTCCAAATCACTTCTCGTCATGTCCCGTGTTAAGAAATCCCGCACAGGCGGGAAAGCTTTCTACCATCTGGCTCCCTCTTATTGGAATCTCCTTCCTAGCCACCTTCGGAAATGTACAGACTATCTTCGATTCCGCAAGCTCTTGAAAACTGAGCTATTTTGAACTCCTCTTTTTGTCCCTCTTTAGCACTCCTGCAGCGCGGAGATACCCTTTAGGGGGTGATTCAGGCGCTATACAAGACTATAAAATAAATAAATAAATTGGTTCAGCCAATCGCAACTACTTTTGACGGGCACATAAGTGCTTCTGGCGACAGCCCACTAAAGTCTAAATTGCTGTTGAGCTGTTATGTGTCTGTAGTGTTGTTCAACAACTATTGTACAAAATCACCCAACTTCCCCATCAGAATTGACTCTGAAACCTGGGCTATGCTTGCGCAGCCAGTGTACCTGGAAATATACTTTGAAAAGCACCAGTTGAGCCCATTTATTTTTACTTTGTGAACAAAGTAACTGCTGAAATGAGCACCTACCCTCTTCTGAAAGTGGTGAGGCTCGCCCACTTCACTTGGGCAGTGGCACAAGGATCGTTCACTAACCCACCATTCAGGTGCAACTGCACAACAGGTGACCGCACACTTGAGACTAATCAAATGCTGTGCCACACTGCCTTCGACTAATGAAGAACCTTGATTTGGAATATTACGCACCTAATAAGAATATTTCCTGCTCCAGGATTTTCCTAGGCAGAAAATATTGAATTCGCTCACCACTAGGTGCATTTGTAATACTGTAGGGGTGGTATGTCCTCAGATAGGGTTGTCAGGCTCCGTTCTGCCTTGAAACCGGGTGAGTGAGCCAAGACGTGAATTATGTGTGGATCTATTTGTGATGGGCCGGCCAGCACACACTGTGCAGGTGGGGTGCTCAGATTCAGGGCAGGATTAATGGCTGACAGACAGCATTAGTCCCCCATTGCCTTAGGCACCTCGTCATGTTTACTAGTATCTACGCATTTTGCATAGCGATTCATAGATTCAGCCATCCTGCACATAGTAGACGACGCCCTCCTAGCTCTTGACCGCAATGAAACCTGCCTTTTAGTCCTGCTCGACCTCTCATCAGCCTTCGATACGGTCAATCACGACAAACTTCTAAGAAGACTAGAAAACAGGATGGGTTTATCTGGCACAGTCCTTCTATGGTTCAAATCCTTTCTGGAAAACAGAACGCAATCGTTCATGACCAACAAGATTCTTTCTCTCTCCTCACCTAACCTACTAGGAGTACCACAAGGCTCTACCCTATCCCCCACGCTATTCAACTTATATGTTGAACCACTCACCGATCTACTACAGCAGGCGAACATCTCCTACCACATGTACGCGGATGACACTCAACTTTACATTAAGATCACCTCCATCGAAGAGATAAAGACAATGAATCTAGCTCTCGAAAAAACCGTCCAATGGTTAACGACCAATTTCCTCAAGCTAAACTCACAAAAAACTGAATTTCTTTTAATCTCCCCCCCCAATAATTCACGGGAAACAAAGGAATGGACCAAAATGATCACTGCTTTGAACTGTACACCAACGTTGGTGGACTCCACAATATCACTTGGAATCACACTGGATAAGAACCTTAACATGCAAGCTCACATCAACTTGATGGCTAAAAATGCCCGCTTTCACCTCAGCTATCTCAGGAGAATGAAGCCATTCATCGAAAACCCGGACCTCAAAACTGCAGTTCAGTCCTTAGTCATATCAAGGCTGGAGTACGGATGTTCTACCCTCTCAGGGCTTCCCAAAATCTCAACCGCCCCTCTAAAAGCCTGTCTCAACACCGCAGCAAGACTCATAACAGGATCTAGGAAATTTGACCACATATCGCCACACCTAAAGGCACTCAACTGGCTACCCTATGAAGCTCGTATTCACTTAAAGATGGCTTGCATCACTCACAAGGCGGTACACCACAACACCCCCAGTACCTAGCCCAAAAACTTACCTTATCTGGAGGAAACAGACACTCTAGGAGCGCAGACAATCTACTCCTGAAACCCTCGCGGTTCAACAAGACTAAAACCTCCAACAGAGCATTTTCTGGAGCGGCGCCAAGAATTTGGAACTCGCTTCCGCCATCCATCAGAAAAATCGCCCCGACACCTCTCTTCAAAAAGGAAGCAAAATTATTCTTGATGAGCAAATTCCTCCCTTAAATCCGCACAATCACCACACCAGCTTACAACCTCAAACTTAACTATACTCTCCGTCTTCTGATATCTCGAAACTAAGACTCGCACAAACTCGAATTGACTCTTATTGCTCAGAAAAATTCTCTATTCTGCTTTTATCCCCTGAACTCTATTATGCTTTGTGATTACTTTATATGCTATGCTTTTTTGTATGCCACGTTTTTACTATATGTGCTATTCTTACCTGGCTCACTATGTAAAGCGCTCTGATACCCTACCTTGGGTCTGGTTCGCGCTATAGAAAACTCTAAAAATAAAAAAAATAAAATAAATAGTTTAAAATTAAATATGCAGAGTTATGAGGCTTCGGAAGTGTGCACACCCCTACGAATCCGAAAGAGTGACTACCATTATGATGTGACAGCAATGGGTGGGAATAAGTGCTGCTTTTAGTGGAGTTAGCCGTCTCTCTCTCTCTGTCCTATGTGTGGTGCTTCTTGTTGGCCTAAGTGTCGATGCAGGTACCTGGCGGTCAATCTTGGAGGTCACAGCCCTCTATTGATCCCAGCGCAAGCTTGTGATTCTTTTTAGTCAAGTGGATCCATTATTCATTCATCAGGGTTCAATGATAAACTGTGTTGGAAGGAACTTGGAAACCCCTGACTACATAAGCCCTTCTGATCAATAACAGGACAGCAAAACTAGTTCAAATGAACTGCAGCACAGAAACGCTTGGCTTGGCTTGTAGCAGCAGACAGGCCTTAACATCGCTTTTAGTCCCAGAAGAGAGGGGCTCTGAGGACCCTGGTCTCAAAAGGGCTGGCCTAGTCAGATATTACATGCCCAGGGGAGAGGAACAGAATGAACACTGCTCTGCAAGGGCCAGAACAGATAAGAGGTGCCGCATGGACCCTGTTCCACAAGGACTAGCGCCGGAGGCTCTTACAAGCCCAGAGACTCAGCATGGCCCCCGGCCTGCACCTGCCTTCCAGAAAAGAAGCGCGGGCCCAGAATTAGAGGCTCACTGAAGACCCTACTCTGCAATGATAGGCCCAGAGGAAAGGCACATCTAGACCCTTGCTCTTCAAGGATGAGCCCAGAGGACAGGAGCAGCTAGGACCCAGCTCTCTGCAAGGGCGGACCCAGAGGGGAAGCTCAACATGGAACCAGCTCCACAAGGGCGGGCCCAGAGGAGAGGCTCAGCATGGAACCAGCTCCACAAGGGCGGGCCAAGAGGAGAGGCTCGGGATGGACCCTGTTCCGCAAGGGCGGGCCCAGAGGAGAGGCTCAGCATTGAACCAGCTCCACAAGGGCGGCCCAGAGGAGAGGCTCAGCATGGAACCAGTCTCTGGAAGTGTGGGCCCAGAGGAGAGGCTCAACATGGAACCAGCTCCAAAAGGGCGGGCCCAGAGGAGAGGCTCAGCATGGACCCTGTTCCACAAGGGCGGGCCAAGAGGAGAGGCTCAGCATGGACCCTGTTCCACAAGGGCGGGCCAAGAGGAGAGGCTTAGCATGGAACCTGCTCCACAAGGGTGGGCACAGTGGAGAGGCTCAGAGTGGACCTTGCTATGCAAGGGTGGACCCAGAGGAGAGGCTCAGCATGGACCCAGAGGAGAGGCTCGGGATGGACCCTGTTCCGCAAAGGTGGGCCCAGAGGAGAGGCTCAGCACGGAACCTGCTCAAGGGTGGGCACAGTGGAGAGGCTCAGCGTGGACCTCGCTATGCAAGGGTGGACCCAGAGGAGAGGCTCAGCATGGACCCTGCTCCGCAAGGGCGGGCCCAGAGGAGAGGCTCAGTGTGGACCCTGCTCCACAAGGAATGGACCCAGAGGAGAGGCTCAGCACGGACCCTGCTCCGCAAGGGCGGGCCAAGAGGAGAGGCTCAGCATGGACCCTGCTCCACAAGGGCGGGCCCAGAGGAGAGGCTCAGCATGGACCCTGCTCCGGAAGGAATGGACCCAGAGGAGAGGCTCAGCGTGGACCCTGCTCCGCAAGGAATGGACCCAGAGGAGAGGCTCAGCGTAGACCCTGCTCTGCATGGAATGGACCCAGATGAGAGGCTCAGCGTGGACCCTGCTCCGCAAGGGCTGGCCCAGAGGAGAGGCTCAGTGTGGACCCTGCTCCACAAGGAATGGACCCAGAGGAGAGGCTCAGCGTGGACCCTGCTCCGCAAGGAATGGACCCAGAGGAGAGGCTCAGCGTGGACCCTGCTCCGCAAGGGCGGGTCCAGAGGAGAGGCTCAGCGTGGACCCTGCTACACAAGGGCGGGTCCAGAGGAGAGGCTCAGCGTGGACCCTGCTACACAAGGGCGGGTCCAGAGGAGAGGCTCAGCGTGGACCATGCTCCGCAAGGGCGGGCCCAGAGGAGAGGCTCTGCATGGACCCTGCTACACAAGGGCGGGTCCAGAGGAGAGGCTCAGCGTGGACCCTGCTCCGCAAGGGCGGGTCCAGAGGAGAGGAGAGGCGTGGACCCTGCTCCGGAAGGGCGGGTCCAGAGGAGAGGCTCAGCGTGGACCATGCTCCGCAAGGGCGGGCCCAGAGGAGAGGCTCAGCATGGACCCTGCTACACAAGGGCGGGTCCAGAGGAGAGGCTCAGCGTGGACCCTGCTCCGCAAGGGCGGGTCCAGAGGAGAGGCTCAGTGTGGACCCTGCTCCGGAAGGGCGGGCCCAGAGGAGAGGCTCAGCGTGGACCCTGCTACACAAGGGCGGGCCCAGAGGAGAGGCTCAGCGTGGACCCTGCTCCGCAAGGGCGACCCAGAGGAGAGGCTCAGCCTGGATCCAGTCTCTGAAGCATGTGCAGCGAAACCCCCATCAATGTCTATGATGTCTCTGCACCCCAAAGACCTCTATGATGACTGGGCACGATGCCTGCGAATAAAATTGCCCCATAAGTCTCTACTATGTTTCTGCACATGGAGACCCTCCTCCCATGAACCTCTATGATGCTTTTAGGAACAGTGCGTCTCATAAGCCACTACAACACATGTGCTTCTGGAAGGCCCCATCAACTACTACAGCACAAGTGCTTATAGGAGACCCCTCCGCCATACAGGTCTTCTATGACTGGCTGCAACTAGGCCCCCACCAGGCTCTAAGAATCCTGCTAAGATGCAGGTGCGTCTGCAGATCCCATTAGGAACTGCAGTGCCAGGCGCACAGAGGCGCACATCAATCTCTGCTGTGCCTGCGTTGACGTTCTATGTCAGTCTCTGGTATGTTTGTGTCATCTATAGGTGGCTAATAAGTCTGTGTTCCTACTGACCTTCCCAGTGGCATAACGAAACTTCAGGGGGCCCCCCTGCAAAGAATATAAATGGGGCCCCCCAAGCTATGGACCTAGTCTGCAGCTCTCAGGCCAAGGGCTCACCACACTACCTGTGCACAGTGCCGGAGGGGGGCCCCTAAAGCTCGTGCCCCCCGCACCGCAGGTGCTGCAGGGGCTATTGTTACGCTGATGGACCCTACTCAGGCCCTGTTATGCCTGTGCACATTGTGGAACCCCTTTTCTCATTAGTCTCCATAAAACCTGTGCACATAAAAGCCCCTTTCACCCAGTCAGATATCTGCACGCGTAGATGATTGTTCAATGTTTGCAACATCCGTGTGCATAAGTATGCAGTAATATCAGATGGTGATACTACTGGCCCATGTCATCGGGAGCCTTTATATGCAGTCCTAACGTTTCACCCAACAGCACTTGGAATACTAGCGTTTTCTTCCGGGTGAGGATTACTGAGGCACAGGCAGTTACCAGGGTGCAGAGGGCAACGCTGCGCTCAGAGTTTTAAACGACCACACCCCTCATCCTCGCATCCAACAGGCCTGGTCCTGAAGGCCCTCGCTGCCCTCCAGCCCACAGAGCCCCCCACAGACGGATCCTCCATGACAGTAATGCGCAGGGACTGGAAATCTCGGTGGCTCTCACAAATTATTGTTTTAAACACTTGACTCTCCGCAGAAGCCGGTAGGGCCATTAAGGACGTTTCCTCGATTCCGCCAACTGCTCGTCTCAGGAAGCTAAATGATAATCATGGACATTCGCTATTTAGAGGACGCCGGCCCTGAATTGCGCGGGAGAAAGATGTGCGCCCATTAGTGGTTCCGGCTGTGACAGCTGAGGAGAAACCGCCGGACCCGGTGTGGACAGACGCACATGCGTCGCGTGCAGGCGCGCAGCCGGAGATGCATAATTCATGGCGCGCCTTGCCTCCCTGGCAGGTTTCCGCATGCGTGGTCTGGGGAGACGGGAGGAGCGTGGACAAGACCAGGTTGACCTCAGAGCTACGATGGGCCTGTCTGACTCTGGGAGTCCTGTCTGAGCGCAGCCCAGACCTTGAGATCGTCTTACCACGGGGCCTGGCCCAGGAGCGCGGCATCGTAAACACTGCGCGTGCATGTGCTTTGTAAATGCAAAGAGAGACAAGTGCGAGGCTGCGTGCATAGCAATGGGAGAACTAAACTACGTATACTCATGCGCACGGGCGTCAGTTCACCAAAATGTCTGGGGTAGCGAAAGTGACATCACTTTTTTTTTCGTTGCAGTTTTATATAGCGCGAACTGGGCCCAAGGTATCAGAGCGCTTTACATGAGCACCAGTAGCATTACAGACAGATATATTAATTTCTAGGCACGGAGATTAAGTGATTTGCTCAGAATCACAGGATGTTTGAGCCTCCTGCCAGACTCCAACCTGCTTCCCTAGCTTCAAAGACGGCCGCTCTAGCCGTTAAGCCATATCCTCTCCCTCACATAACTTCTGTTTGACAAATCACATATCATGAAGCGAAATCACTGGACACTGAATCCTGCCAGGAAGTGATATCTATATTGCACTCCTGTATATGTTTTAATGACCTAAGAGTTAAATGCCTTAGTTTGCAACCAGAGCTGCAGAAAGTAAATAGTGCACATCACAGCACCATTTAATGTCTGTTCTGCCAGTCTCTTAGGCCAGGGGTCGCAAGGATATGACGTCCAGGTTTGTACAGCTGTACGTATGCAGAGAAGGGTAGGGCGGACCTTTGCTCTGTTTGTGAGGGCTATGGACCTATTTTCATGTCCTTGCCAAGGTGGGCATCCCTGGGGTCGTCACAAGTTGGGCCAAGGGACTATTTCACAAGTTATTTGATGAGTATGGATCTCTTCCTCATGACCACCCCAGGATATTACCAGCGCCACTGAAATTATGCAACAGGAGAGGATCAAATCATGCTGCAGGGTTGATCAAATGATGTGGCAAATAAGCCAAATTAGAACATTGGAATGTTGGGAGCTCCATTGTAGATAATGGAGTGCTCCATGCTTCTACGGGCCGGTAAAGGCCCGCAGAGCAACATTCCAATGTTTTAGAAAGGCCTCTCGGAGCTCGAGGGGATTTAAATCCCCTCGAGCTTCGAGAGGCCTTTGTTTTATTTGTTAGAACATTCTGCCCTCTAGTGACAGAATGTTCTAATAGCCTTATAGCCCTTCGTAGCAGGGCTATACCGGCTATTAAAGTCCCGGTCCCTTGTTAAAGTCCCTCGCCTTCGGCTCGGGCCTTTAACGCGGGAGCAGGCCTTTAATAGCCGGTATAGCCCGGCGGGCTATAAGGCTATATTATGTAGTGTAATGTCACAAATTTTGTGATAGTATTTATTATTTTGTCATTTTTACATGTTAAGACTATCTGGGCAATTTAAGATTATCTGGGCATTTGTTGGATGCCGTACGTGGGATGAGACGTTTTGCCAATAACAGACGCTGATTCAGGTGTTGCATTTGGGGGAGATTGTGACCCCTTTACAGCATGGATGACAGGCGTGCTGTATGATAAATATGTGGCAATCCTCCTAATGGGACTTTCCATGAAACCATTTATTAAAGAAGGAATCTGCCTTCTTCACATAGAAAAGCCCTGATGAAGTTCAATTCTTTTAAACGAAACATGTTGGCCGTTGTCTTGGCTGTTTTTATGGGAAACATAAAATTTAAAAAAAGGATGCTATAAAGATACAAAGGATTGTGGACTTTCCATTCCTTGGATGCGCCAGTCTGTGTTGTGACTTTTATCTGTTTCTGCTTAGCAGCATCATGCAACGGCTGGTACTTGTGAATGAAGTGCAACAATTTTTAACCAGAAGGAACTGTGCGGGAGGTGCGGTTCTAGAAGTCAGTTGTTGTCTCTTGGGTTTTACACACTAGGCAGATGTTTCACTTCATTAGTACCAGTTGGTACATCAATAAGCAACTGAAATGTGACCAGCCCAAGTTTCCAAAGGACTTTCCACTAAGCGCCAACACAAGTCAGTAAGGTTTTTGTAACTTTTGGTCAATTTGAGTTAGAAACAATTGTTTTGTTAAAATGTGCTACTTATGCAGAAAATGCGTGTTTATGTGGAAAACACCACAGCCGCAGAATTGCATTAATCCAGTAACCCTATTACCCAGGTATATATGTTGTGTGTGTAGAGAACGGAGCCTTCTCCACCAACGAACTTGAGGGGGGCCCCCTGCAAAGTACATGGAGGGCCCCCTCTGACCACACCCAGGAGCTCTCAGGCTGCTGTACTGTGCTGAGGGGGCCCCCTGGAGGTCGGGGGACCCCCTGCAGCGCGGGGCTGCGGGGGGGGGCCTTTGTTACGCCACTGCCTCTAGATGTGTTTTGTGCACCACGCTATAGTTGTAAATTAGTAAGAAATTTTCTTAAGTGAAGCCCTGTTCCATCACTATTTTCTGAAACATTCTTCAGTTACACATTTTCATCTCAAATTAGGTAATTGCTATATTCTATGATATGTCCATATACATGAGCATTTTACATTACTGAATTAATTGCATTTCCAAAATGGTTCTACGCCACATAGTTGATGACATCCCCTCTCTACAGCGTTCATTTGGTCCACTTTATGTTAGTCTGGTTAGAGGAAGAGTAGAAGTAATTTATGGCTACGTCGTATAAAACTGATGTGAAATTTGCATTGTGTAAATTCTTACGTTGCCAAATCCATGGTTTTTACACATGATGGACTTTCCCCTGAATCTAAGATTGTACATTGTATGTGGACGAATGATAGGTTGCAAGGTACCAGTAGTGCTATTAAAAGAAAAAAATATTCACATTTTTTAATCACCGAAAATCTGTGTTCGTAAGTGAATTGGATATACACATTATTTATTTTCATATGCTGAATATGAAGATTAATTGTGGCATATTTATGTGACTGCACGTTATAATAGTGATTCATTCTGATTGCACTATTTCACAGATGTTCTGCGGTAATTAATACTAAGGAACTTAGTGCATTTTGTTTAGATATGTATTTTTGTACAGCAGTGTTTGCACTGCAGTAAACTATTGTTTCTCCCTTATTTTCGAATTAGTGACTATATATTAGTAAAATTAATATGTTTGATGTAACAAGTGTGAGATCAGTCTGTGCATCTTCTGGTGCACAATTTAATTATATAAAACAGTGCAATTAAAAAGAGTTTGTACCCAGCTGGCACCCTCATGCTTGGTTTTATTCCTTGCTTTCATGTTTGTTTGTTTTCTTTCATTATTCTCCTTGGAATCAAAGACATGTAGAACTCCTGCTGCAGTTCTATTGCGAGATGTTTGAAATTGAAACATATTCTTTTGATACTATGTGAAATGCATATTTGATTTTCACAGTCTATTTTTTTCAGTTAATTGCAGGTACCTGTACATTTTGCTGCAAAAACACTTGATCTGTTATATTGACTTATCATGCTGATATCTTTTGCAGTATGTGTCTAGACATGTTTTTTCTTATTATAAGTGGGTTATACCTGAAAAGTAACATCCTGGATGCAGTTAACTGTATAACTTTGTACCTTACACACATAAATAAAATGTGAAAGCCTGGTGGCCCTGCGTTCGGATCAATAAGTCTTAGCAAAGAATGGCGTATCCATAGAACACAATACCCCCTGGGGTGGCCTAATTTGCCTGCTACGAGCTGCATACCAGCAGACTTAAAGAACAATCTCACTGTGTGAGGAGGGGGCGGGGCTTTGAAAGGGGCGTGGCCTCGTGCCAGGAAATACCTACTAGGCACTTTTGAAACCCACCCCGCCCACAAGCCCCCTCGTCCGCAAAATAAAAAAAAGCCTGCTGAGGCTGGTGCCGTGTTCTAGGGTATTGTCACACCTCATAATGGACGTCAGCCATTCAAAGCCTCGGAAAACGAGCTTGAAAATCACTATTTACCGTGGTTTTCAGCTCATTTTCCCTGCCACAGTGTGATATCGGCTCCTCACCGGGAGACCGTGTGATGGGAGCCGATATCATGTGTCACACGGTGGCACTGTGTGAGTTGGCAGGTATGGAACTGGGGTACGGAGAATGCTTTTTACCCTACGGGCACCTGGGCAAATTCCCCTCAGTTTGGTTGAAATCATATGGTAACCCTATGTGACAGATGTCCCTTTACAGAAAGAGCCACTGGTCAACTGTGTAGCTCATAGTTGATAGAGCTAACTTCACACAAAACATCACACAAAATCTCAGTTGGTAACAAAGAATACTCCTTGTAGGCATTCTAAGCAGAGAGGCCAATGTTTGGATGGGTAAAGATTGACCTAGTTTATCGACACATGCAATACTCCAGATTACATTCAGAATATTAAACCTGCATTGGATGTGGTTATTGCATTCTTATAAGTATCTTGAACATTAGCAAATCTTTGGTTTTATAAACATGCACTCAATATACGCTGATTGAGACGGGATAGTGTGGCGGGTGTTAATCCATTAAGTCAAGACATGGGGGGAAGGTCAATACATTGAGATGGAATAGGGTGGCGGGGGTCAGTCCATTGAGATGGGACAGTGTGGTGGGTGTTAACCCACTGAGATGGCACATGGCGGTGGGGTCAATCCATTGAGACTCAACAAGGTGGTGGATATTCCATTAATAGGGTGGTGGTATTAATCCACGGAGAAGGAACAAAGTAGTAGTGGGCATTAATTTATTAACCCATAGAAACTATATAAGGTAGTAGTGGGAATTAATCCATTAATTTGATGGTGGGTAATAATCCATGAATAGTGTGGTGCGTATTAATCCATTAATAGGTTGGTGGGTATTAATCCATTAATAGGATGGTGGGTAATAATTCATTAATAGGATGGTGGGAATTAATCCATTAATAGTGTGGTCGGTATTAATCCATTAATGTGGCGGTGGTATAAAGCCATTATTTGGGTAGTGGGTATTAATACATTAATAGGGTGGTGGTATTCATAGAGAAGGAATAAAGTAGCAGTGGGTATTAATCCATTGATAGGGTGGTAGTATTAATATAGGGTGGTGGGTATTTATACATTAATAAGATTAATACATAAATATGGTGGTGGTATTAATCCATTATTAGGGCGGTGGTATTAACCCATTATTTGGGTGGTGGGTATTAATACATGATTAGGGTGGTGGTATTCATAGAGAAGGAATAAAGTAGCAGTGGGTATTAATCCATTGATAGGGTGGTAGTATTAATATAGGATGGTGTATTAATACATTAGTAGGGTGGTGGTATAAATCCATTAATAGGTTGGTGGGTATTAATCCATTAATAGGATGGTGGGTAATAATCCATCATATGGTGGTGGGCATTAATCGATTAATAGGGTGGTGGGTAATAATCCATCATATGGTGGTGGGTATTAATCCATTAATAGGGTGGTGGTATTAACCCATTATTAGGGTGGTGGGTATCAGAGGCGCAACTAGAGCCAAATTTCAGGGGGGCTAAGAAAAATTTCGGGGGGCTAATTCTTCCAGCAATATGCAGAGTGGGGATGCCGGGGCTCTAAAAAGGGGTGAAAAACAACAGAGCCTCATTTACAAGCAAATGTTCTATTAAAGACCTGTGAAGTACTCGGGTGCGGCTGTGTGTGTGCCCAGGAAGCTGTCTCAGCCCGGGCTCTGCCACACACAAGGGGGGGGGGGGGAGGCTGAAGCCCTTTGAGCCCAATGGGCGTTGCGCGCCTGGTGGGTATTAATACATTAATAGGGTGGTGGTATTAATTCATAGAGAAGGATTAAAGTAGCAGTGGGTATCGATCCATTGATAGGGTGGTGGTATTAATTAATTAATAGAGTGGTGGGTAATAATACATTATTAGAGTGGTGGATAGTAATTAAATGAGAAGGAACAACGTAGCAGTAAGTATTGATCCACTGATATTTATAAGTTTATATAGCGCTAGCTAGACCCGGGGGTATCAGAGCGCTTTACATACACAAGGCTGACTGCTGAGACCTGAGCAACATGGCTGATGCCCGGTGGAGCTGCTAGACAGCTATAGAGGAGATCGGCCCTGGTTTTCCCCCTTGGCCGTCACCTACCCAGCCGGACATTGGGCACAGTTCTCCCCGTCTCCCCGCCGTGTCTCCTTCCTCCCCCTCCCTTCGACGAATTACTGTAACATTATTTTTTGCCTATGTTTTACTATGCTCTGGGAACTGATGTAATTTGTAACTTGTAACGCAACGATCCTCATGTAAAGCGCTCTGATACCTACTGGTCTAGCCAGCGCTATATAAAACTCTTCAAATAAATAAATAAATAAAGGGAAAACAAGTTGAATTACATAGCAGGACATAAGGATGCATAAAGATATAAGCAAACATTATAACTGATAGGGTGGTGGCAATAATCCATTAATCGGATGTTGGGTAATAATCCATTAATAGGGTGGTGGATATTAACGCATTGAGTCGCGATAAGGCAGCAGTGGGTTTTAATCCATTCGCTTCTTTCGTTAGTTTGTGCCCTAATCAACAAACGCAGGGATCTGTCAGCCACTCTGCCCCCTCCTCTCCTGTGTAACCCCCTCCCCCAGCCGGCCAGAGGCCCCTCCCTGGGGTATAAAGCTCCCAGACAGCCTCTATCTGAGCGCCCAGAGAGCCTCTCTATCTGAGCTGGCTTTGCTCACTGGGCTCCCAGGAATAATATACTGTTTAAAGCAGGTTTTGTTTTATGGCCTCTCGCTGCAGAAAGTGCATTTCTAGAGGCGAGTATCCCGGCCGGCGTGCCAGAGCGCCATAAACATCCAGGCAGTGAAGCATGCGGCATAAGTCCCTGCATAAACAGTGACATTGGGGGAACATTCGTTCCTGAACCCTGACTCGGCGCCGTCAGGCTATAAACACCTACTTGGCACAAGAGGTAAGAGGTGCTCACCGATCTGCTCAAGACATGGCGACAATAAACAGTGCCCCCTGCTGGCAGTGGGGGAGGTGCACTGAAAGCCGGGTGAGGCCAGACGTGAGCCTGGCTCCGCCCCATTCCCACCAGCCTTTCGGGGGCACCACTCTGTCACCGAATCTCACGAAGTCATTGCAGCACAGCCTAAAACTCTTCTTAAACACAAATTGCAGCGTTGCAACGCATTCAGAAAACGCATGTACTTATGGCACACAGCCACGAGCAGAGCAAGAAAGCGCCCTGGGATTGGGCGGAGAGAAAGTTGGCGCCCTTGCTGATGGTAGTGTATTAAATGAGGCAGTAGGGGGTCCCTTTTGTGTTCACTGGTCAGTTCCTGGATGGGAAGGGACTGGCCCCTGAACACAAACATCCCCAGACCTCCCCCCAGCTCACCTAAATCACCGTAGCTTAGCTGTCTCATGCAGATGATGGTTTTGTTGATGTGTGGCAGCAGGGGTCAGATGGTGAAGGGAGGGCCAGAAAGGATGCTAAAGGGGTGGTAAAAACATCGCCCACCGTATGATAATGAAGGACTTAAACCACTTTAAACTGGCAAATCAGACAGACCCAAACAAAGGGACAAGGCTGGAGCAAGATGAGAAGGGCGCTGTTGTTGGCATAAACTTAATGCACACAGCTCCCTGCGCCCCTCCAAATAATGGCACCATGGGCCCAGCTCGCCCATTCTAAAGGCCGGCTCTGGCCGCAAGAGCAAAGCGTAGCCTGTTGAAATCAATGTCGAGCTGATCTCGCGTGCAAAATGGCCTCTCTCAGCTTTTCAGCATCCCGTAGAACAATAAGAGATATCAACGAGCTGTTGTGTATATATATCTCAGGGCTTTAAGTGGGCCGGGTACTGCCGGTACTCAGCACCGGCAGCTGAGCAACGGCAGTTCTAACAAGCATTTGCAATGCAATAGGTCTTGCATTACTGATAGTTTGAGGTATTGGCGTTGCAAATAATAATGCAATGCCAATAGCTCATATTTTCAGTAATGCGAGACCTAGTGCATTGCAAATGCTTGCGTAGTGAGCCAGGAACCAGCTTTGTATGTCTCGGTGCAGGACAGCAAGCTGCTCCTAGAAGTCCCTAGTGAGCAAGGCACCAGCACTGCATGTCTCGGTGCAGTACCGCAAGCTGCTCCTAGAGGTCGCTAGTGAACAAGGCACCAGCACTGCATGTCTCAGTGCAGTACAGCAGGCTGCTCCTAGAAGTCCCTAGTGAGCAAGGCACCAGCACTGCATGTCTCGGTGCAGTACCGCAAGCTGCTCCTAGAGGTCACTAGTGAGCAAGGCACCAGCACTGCATGTCTCAGTGCAGTACAGCAGGCTGCTCCTAGAGGTCCCTAGTGAGCAAGGCACCAGCACTGCATGTCTAGGTGCAGTACCGCAGGCTGCTCCTAGAGGTCCCTAGTGAGCAAGGCACCAGCACTGCATGTCTCGGTGCAGTACCGCAAGCTGCTCCTAGAGGTCCCTAGTGAGCAAGGCACCAGCACTGCATGTCTCGTGCAGTACCGCAAGCTGCTCCAAGAGGTCCCTAGTGAGCAAGGCACCAGCACTGCATGTCTAGGTGCAGTACCACAAACTGCTCCTAGAGGTCCCTAGTGAGCAAGGCACCAGTATTGCGGACCTCTTTCGGTCACATATGGTACTGCACCCTGCAGAATATATGGTAAATCAACCCTACCCTCTAATGCATTGCATGCAAGACAGTACTACGAGTAGATTAAAATAGCTATGTCCATATGTACAATTAGTAGCTTTGAAATGTGACAAAAGAATTATTACATTAATTTCGGATTAGGTTGTACTCTGAGTGGAAATGATGAAGGGAAATTTATAGACGGTCTCATATAAATGTGAGATGTTCTAGTAAGCGAAGTAACCACTGCCAACCTAGCTTAGGACCAAGTGTCTGTCTTGCCTGAAGCCTTTTAAGAAAATAGTGCCTTGAGGCTGTAATTAAACCCTATGGAGTAACAACACATGTAACGGGGGTGTCCTCATGGGAGGTTACAAGAAGAGACAAGGCGGTACTAAGGAGGGACTACTAAGCCTATTGCCAATGATAGGCCACCATTTACAAAGGACAGGAGCCAATTAAAAAGATGGGCGGAATGTGGGCGGAGCTTTTTGCCCATCTCCTGAATACAGCATGTCTCAAAGAGACAGTACAAGCGCTGCCTATGCGAGACCCAAAAAGCTGGTGCTGAGACAGGTCCCTATCAGGCTCTCCATCTTTGCCCTCACTCTAAGGGTGAGACAAATAATCTTAACTCTGCAGCGGTCCCACCCTTCATTGCCTTTGAGATAACTTCAAAGAGACTCTTTATAGTTCTTTCGTAGTCTCATCATTTCGCAACTGAAGCATTTTCAATACTGTATACAAAGAAGCCATAGTTATTGCTAAATTTCATTAGCAAAGCCAATAGTGCTGGCTTGTTGTATGTGTAATGTTACTTGTTGTAATATATATCTGGATGCAATGATAGAAACAGCAAAATACCAGTCGGATGACACACTATGCTAGGCACAGATTATTTTTTAGCTTAGGTGTTTTTAAGCCACGCCCTTAAATACATCGGCCACGCCCCTTTGAGAGACCCTCCACTTTTTTCATCCCACTTAAAGCCCTGGTATACCTCCTTCACACACTTTCATGTAAAAACGTAATTAAAATTGGTGCACCTGCGACTATTGCTCTGTCCTCTCTGCAGAGAGGCCAAAGACTGGATGTGCATGTAGTCTGAACACAAATATGACCCACTGACGGGCACTGTGATAAGCTCACACTGTCTCCAGCCTCAACACCAGAGCCCTCTATGGTGACCTGTCCTGAACACCCATCCACAACCTGAACTCACCCAGATACGTAGAGACAACTCATTTCACAGTATGCACTGCACAAGGGTCATATATCGCATGAAACAAAAATAAAGAAACACAACATCCTAAAAAAGCAAACATTCTCAGGGAATACAAGATGATGTAAATGTAGACACGGACTTTATCGCTGACATGGATTATCTAGTGTTCTGACAGTAATTGGTGGGAAATTGATGAGTGTGGTTGACTGTAAAGTTAGGGACATGATTATAGGGCCCAATAGGGACCGGTTTCAAATTCAGTTTTTAATTATAGTAGTGTCTGGGGCTTTGCTGGACGCACCTCACCACTTAAAGCCTCAGCATAACCATCCTCTCCAGGAGAACAGCGCTTAAGTGGCTATAGTAACCCTTGTTATTGATGGAACCTTTAAGAGTTAAGTGAAAAGTGGGAACTAAATATGCCCTAATATCATACTGGTGACTGTTTTCTGGGGTATGCCGTCACCAGGAACCATTTCAAGGGGAACCGCCACCCAACACAGTTTTTAGGCACTGAATGGCCCACAATGCAGAACCCCAAAATCAACCAGTCATTTTCTGTTTTCCAATGTATTTTCTGCAATGCTTCAGACGGAAATATAGAAGTGCAGGTACTCGCTATCCCATAGTACCTGTTTTCTATTGAGACTTGTCGGGTCGTCTCCCATTAAAAGTATTGCACCCCAGCTAAGAAGTGCCACAGCTCTCCCTTTCAAGTCTGAGAAGTGCGGGTACTCGCTATCCCATAGTACCTGTTTTCTATTGAGACTTGTCGGGTCGTCTCCCATTAAAAGTATTGCACCCCAGCTAAGAAGTGCCACAGCTCTCCCTTTCAAGTCTGAGAAGTGAGGGTACTCGCTATCCCATAGTACCTGTTTTCTATTGAGACTTGTCGGGTCCTCTCCCATTAAAAGTATTGCACCCCAGCTAAGAAGTGCCACAGCTCTCCCTTTCAAGTCTGAGAAGTGCGGGTACTCGCTATCCCATAGTACCTGTTTTCTATTGAGACTTGTCGGGTCCTCTCCCATGAAAAGTATTGCACCCCAGCTAAGAAGTGCCACAGCTCTCCCTTTCAAGTCTGAGAAGTGCAGGTACTCGCTATCCCATAGTACCTGTTTTCTATTGAGACTTGTCGGGTCCTCTCCCATTAAAAGTATTGCACCCCAGCTAAGAAGTGCCACAGCTCTCCCTTTCAAGTCTTAGAAGTGCAGGTACTCGCTATCCCATAGTACCTGTTTTCTATTGAGACTTGTCGGGTCCTCTCCCATTAAAAGTATTGCACCCCAGCTAAGAAGTGCCACAGCTCTCCCTTTCAAGTCTGAGAAGTGCGGGTACTCAGTACCTGTCAGGACCAGCCCATTTAAGGCACTGAACTTCAGTCACTTTTTCCCAACTGGTGCAGCTGACAATTAAAACCTGACAACCGCCATCTTTGTTCTTCCTTGACATCCTCTGACAAGTTTCAAGAGGGAGAGAGAGGCACATGGTATTTATTATGTTACATTCTGTGGAACATTCATAGCAGCGCATCCACATGAAGTAACAAGGTGGTCCTCCCTTCTCTTCCACTTGAAATGTCAGGGATAGCAAGGTGGGGGGGGGGGGTGATGGCCTCAGCCAAATGCAAACTTCCAGCTGTGTACACTGGAGAGAGAGATAATTTACACTGAAAAAATAAATACACAATGACTTGGATGATTCTAGACTTTTCTTTTATTGTGGACAATGTTATGACTAAAAACATTGTGTGAGAAGTGTCACCTTTAATCTACACACTGGAAAACTTGAACAACTGGCACGCTTCATATCCAAGACAAACCCAAGACCGCCTATCAGGCATCATTTAATTGCCACAGCTCCTTGCTTGTGTAAAGTTTCTATCGCAAAATGTTTCCTTAGGAGTATGGCTCATACGTACCTTACAGGCGACGTAGAGCCTGGGGCATGCAGACGTTTTGTCCCCTAAACACAGGAAGACGTTGCATGACCTGCCTGGACTCAAATTCATAGTTTGATAAAATTTGCCACTGGTTTAGGGATGAAGATGTATCGAGGGAGGGGTTATTTTTTAGGGGGTGAGGCTAACTGAACATGGGGAAGCAAAAATGCTTGCACAAGGACTTTAATACAAGCGAGCTCTTCTGTATGACGTGCACTCCTGGTACACTTAGGTCCCACTGCCCCTATTTACTGCATCACCCGCGTGCCCGAATTTGCATAGGAGCATTCTTCTTCTTTGTGGAACATTGAGAGAGGCAGTTGACCAATCAGCTGGCAGAGCCCTGACAACATAACCTCGTGAACTAAACCTATGGGAAGAACCTCAGTCAGCAGTGCCATGGAAAAAAGACTGCGAGTTGTGCTTTTCAGAGGTTTTGTGCTATGTCACACAAATGAAGAGGAAGGTAACCTTGCATTCTGGGTTGACCACAGGTAAGGAATTCCAAGGGCATTAACACCCGTTGAAGATCTCACTTTGCGTTTATGACCCAGTGGGTAGTACCCCTTTACGGGGGCATTAGCAACCACCAATTACACCAAAGACTGCTGCACCTGAATTGGGCAGAGGATGGCATTTCTAAGGGCAGCACCTTTCAGGAAATGACCCTTTGTCTTGGCCAATCAAGTTTGAAGCTGTGCTTAGCCGCCCAATGAGAAAAAGCAAATTGAGCATCTTTATCTAATAATTTTTTACACTAGATAATAGCAATATTTGTTTCAGGCTTTACCGCTTCAATAATGCCCTGGGGGTGGGGAGGAGCAGCAGTTTGAACACCTGGAAGGAAACAAGCATATAGATCTGCATTAACTAGGGGGATTGTCCTTCACAGATTTAAGATGACTGGTAATCTGCAGGTAATGATATGGAATCAGATTCAGAAGAAGCTGAACACAAAACAGCATAAAGGAAAATGCCTTCCCCGTGGGTTGCCATGACAATGCTATGCGCTTAAGTAGTAATCTGCTCCTGCCGGTTAGGGGGTTGCTGCGGCGGGTAATCAGTGGGTGGGTGGGGGGCACCCATCGCTCTGATCGGCCCCTGATGACTGTAATCACCCGCGGTGAGGAGGGGGTGGAAGGGACCTCTGTGTTTTCCGTACAGCTTAAATGCAAATTGTCAATATTTCCTTGGGAGGAAGAGAGAGCTGGTTGGCGGGGCGAGAGAACATACATCTATAAAAAGACCCTATTGCGGCTCTCGTTTGAGGATGACTTCTCAAGTAGCTTTGTATGAAGAAGCATCGGTAAAGAACTAACACGCTGTTAATCAGGATCCCTCCTGAGCGGTCCAGCATTTGGGCGGACATGTACCTGATAGATTCAAGGCCACTTCTCAGAAGGAGACCCATGGTGAAGCTCTCTTCCTCTTCTTCTCAAGTTTATGGCCAACACATGTCACTGGAGACGTATAAGGACTTTGAACCCTATAAGCTAATATCCAGCACCCCATCTGCCATTGTGCTTGCCCCATGTGCATCCGGTTAGAAGTACAGACATTACTTTCATTGGCCAAACCCAGAGTCTTACAAGCACCATTGGGAAAGGTGATATGGTGTGAGAGATGAGCATCAACTAAGCCTTCCTTTTCCGCCGAAGTCCAAACCAGTCCAAGCCAAAATGGTGTCCACTGGCATCATCTAGGGGAGGCAGGCCAACAGAAAGCAAACCCTGGGAAAGGCAGAGAAACAGATGTACATATGGAATGTCTATGAGGACTACCACTGAAGGAAGCATCTCTTAACCATCTACATTTGTGAGTATCCAAGAGATCGCGAGGACACAAACTGATATGGGTGAATGAGTAGGTTGCAAAACTAATGAATGAACATTGAGTTTATATTCCACTTCTTGGAAGGTTGTCTCTGCATTGAAAGCCCACAGAGGCACGTGATACCAGTAGTCTGTGCAGATGAGCAACAACACACCGAGGCCATGTGTTACCAGTAATCTGTGCAGATGAGCAACAACACACAGAGACCATGTGTTTCCCCACAATCTCAGCACAGAGAGGCCATATGCTTTCACTGCATGTCATCAATGAGTGACAGCATGTAGAGATAACATGTTCCCCAGAGTCTCTGCAAATAAATGGCACTGAGAGGGCATTTGTTACCCCATAATTTCGGCAAGTGTGTGATAGCACAGACTATATGTTATTCAGAATCTCGGCAAGTGAGCGGCAGCACAGCAATGCCACGAGTTTCCTTGGGGATCATGGGTCCTCATTATAACTTGAAATCATATCTCACATGTTGTCAGGGCAAAATGTAACGCAGACAGATCCCTTCTTTAGGCTTGGAGCACAGACAGGGACAGGGGTTCCTTCGAACACTGTACATTGGAGAGGGAGAGATGCTCTCCTGCACTGTGGTCCACAGTGATTTAAAGACCTAGAGCCCTGTGCCTGATGACAGGACATCCCTTAGGAGGTTCTACCATGCATAATGAGGCGCACCAACAATGGTCGACCTCCAAGCAAGGCTTCAAAAGTTTGGCACAATGAGTTGCATTAAACTATTCTAGAACAATGTTCTTCAGAGCCCCAGGCCCCATCTCTTGACCATGTGACCTGGTGAGGACTGCACATTATTACCCCAGCATATAAATTGAGAGCACTGGCCTGCACCTGACTGGCTTGGACTCTAGAAAGCAGTGCCAGTTAAATAGTAACTAACTGCCTTGGGGCTCTAGTGCTTTAAAATGTGCCTGGTATAATGTGTAATTTTGAAAGGAGCTATTCCTGGGTTTTCGCATGAAGTTGTCACACCCCATGCTTGTTGACATCAGGGGCAGTGGAGCTTGGCTATGTGACATTCAAAAGTCAATGCAATTTCCAAAAGTATCTAGTTGTAGGTTGTGTCATGTGGCGCTCACAGGCTACAATAACTACATTTCTATGGGTATCTTTGGCAGGCATGACAGAAGCCTATAAGTTACAAAATTACTTCTCAAAATTTAACATGCTGTGATGCTGGAAATCAGAGACTGAATTTCCTGACATTCAAGCTGAGGCCAGATCCATTGATGCCCCAGGTCCGAGATGGGCCCCCGTGCCTCTACACAGCCAGTGCAGATCAGCAGGAAGTGCAAATGAATCATAAACCATCAGTGACCTGCCAAACTTTCTCTAACTTCTACCAACGAAAAGGAATTTTACTTCCCCCGAGGGGAGCCCTTCATTCCGTCCCAGAGACATGCTCCACTAGGTGGAGTTTTGGGGTCCATCTCTGTACTGGTGGTCTTTCAATGTTTCTTAAAGGGGCCATCCTTGTAGACTGTGAAAAACAATACAGTAGTCTCTATCCAGCCTGCATCACTAACAATCACCAATAGGAATTCCAGAATGTAGCTTTGTTTGATGATATCTTTTTGATTTTTGAGATGTATTAAGACATAGTTCACGGGATGGCGCCTAGGACCACCCCCCCTCACCCTCTGATTTCACAGATATCAAGATTTTGTTCCACATTGTAGTTGCACCATTCTTCTCTATTCCAGATCTCTGTCCAACCTCACAATAGGAGGCAAGCCTTCAAGGACCCAGTAGAGAAGACTTTTAAGCCAACGCCGGTGGTTCCAGAAACATCAGGATTTAAAGTTTCCCTAGTAGGCATTACTGTTCTCAAGACCTCTGGGGCAATGAAAGCATGCACATGAATACCCAGAACCCAACGCACTGAAAACATTTCACCATGGATGCAGACATGCCAACTCACACAATACCACTGTGAATCACACGATTTCAGCTCCCTTCCCACAGTCACCCTGTGAGGTGCTGAAATCACACAGTGGCAGAGAAAATGAGCTGGAAATCACTGCACAAAGTTGCTTTGCAGCTCATCTGTGGAAGATCTGAGCAGCTGATGTCCATTAAGTGATGTGAAAACACCCCAGGACATTGACGACAGTAACAGCAGTGACACTTTATTTTTTGGGGTGGGGGTTTCGTGAGGGGTAGAGTGACTCTTAGGTATCTCCCAGTACGAGGCTTCACCCTCTCCAAAGCCCTGCCTCCTACTCACATGGTGAAATAAAGTTATATGTTGGCAGATCTGTAGATGACGTGTTTTCAGATGCAGGCCGGTGAAGAGCCAGCACTCTGAGGGCATTGAAAAGCTATGAGTATGCGTGGCCATTCTGAAGATCCTGGCCTGTGAACAGAAGCAGCCATCACCCAGAGGCATGTGAGACACTGGGCAGCGGAAAATGTGCTGCTCTGACATTGGTGTGAAAATCCCGTGGGGAAAAAAACAGTCCTCGCTTACCTTTCTGACTTTCTCAGTTGTGCTTTGCAGTAGTTTTTCACCAAACTTCAGTAGAAAGAGTCTAAGCCCACTGAGATGTCCTGAACCAAGAGACACTTCTCGCAAATGCCATTCCTGTATCTCTTAAGCCAGAGGGACCAAATAAAGTATACAGTAGCCAAGCCTTGAGGCCCTGAACCCATAGTTAAAACGAGTTCCATTGGTTTTTAATAAGTGGTATTGTGTAATGTTTAAGGCTCCCAGTTTCCAATATTTACTGAACCTTACATATAATATAATACACTATAAATATATAGTCTTCTGTTTGTATTTATTTTAAGAAATGGGAAAATGCACATATTATGCCTTCTTTTTAGTTTGATTGTGAGGTCCACAGCTGTCCATATTGACAGTATAATGTGTTGGAAAAAAGATGGTATTTCCTACTTGAGCTTAAATACCTGCAGACAAATAGAGCTAAAAACCAATGTTTACAGGGGACTCTTCAACTTATTGTATGTACTTTTATTGTGCAATAAAACCTGATTGCTATCGATGCAGAGTCTGGCGGCTTAGTGGACTAATGCACCCACTGTAGGAGCCTATGTTCGATCTCATAGTATAGGTTCAAATCCTGGCAGGACCACTCAGCCTTTCATCCTTCTAATGCAAAAAACACAAAAAACACAGTTGATGGACAGAATGCAGAACAATGTCATACATTCACCCCAGTACAGAGATCTGGGCCTAAATCCATCGTTTTTTTGCTCACCATGCCATTCCAGTTTGAACCCAGCCATACGCAAATCAGTCTTGACCCTGTGCCTCATGGGAACAGTCCAGCCCGAACTGCCAAGCCAGGTCCTCCCTGGACTGGAAACAAGCATCCTAGGACCGGTTTCGGGTTTCACCCCTCTTCAGCCAGGATAGCTTGATTCCAGTGGCATGGAGAGCACGGGACCCACGTCTGGGCATACCCGTCCCACTCGGGGTGACAAATGCAAAAACACAGTTGATGGACAGAATGCAGAACAATGTCATACATTCACCCCAGTACAGAGATCTGGGCCTAAATCCATCGTTTTTTTGCTCACCATGCCATTCCAGTTTGAACCCAGCCATACGCAAATCAGTCTTGACCCTGTGCCTCATGGGAACAGTCCAGCCCGAACTGCCAAGCCAGGTCCTCCCTGGACTGGAAACAAGCATCCTAGGACCGGTTTCGGGGTTTCACCCCTCTTCAGCCAGGATAGCTTGATTCCAGTGGCATGGAGAGCACGGGACCCACGTCTGGGCATACCCGTCCCACTCGGGGTGACAAATGCAAAAACACAGTTGATGGACAGAATGCAGAACAATGTCATACATTCACCCCAGTACAGAGATCTGGGCCTAAATCCATCGTTTTTTGCTCACCATGCCATTCCAGTTTGAACCCAGCCATACGCAAATCAGTCTTGACCCTGTGCCTCATGGGAACAGTCCAGCCCGAACTGCCAAGCCAGGTCCTCCCTGGACTGGAAACAAGCATCCTAGGACCGGTTTCGGGGTTTCACCCTCTTCAGCCAGGATAGCTTGATTCCAGTGGCATGGAGAGCACGGGACCCACGTCTGGGCATACCCGTCCCACTCGGGGTGACAAATGCAAAAACACAGTTGATGGACAGAATGCGGCTCGTGGTGGGAGTGCTGCCAGGCGCTGACGTGGAGGCGGGGGAGGGGCAGGGTGGGGGTAGTAAACTACGGATTACGGCCGATTAGAGGTAAGTAAACAAATAAATCGAATTTCGTTGCGCGCTGCATCGCCAAATGCGATGCAGCGCGCGCAACGAAATTCGTTTTATTTATTTATATGTTTACTTACCTCTAATCGGCCGTAATCTGTAATTTACTACCCCCCACCCTGCCCCTCCCCCGGCCCACGTCAGCGCCCAGCAGCACTCCCACCACGGGCCGCTACTGCAGGCCCGCCCTTCCTGCCAGCCAAGTGCAGGAATAAAGTGAGTGGAACTGGGAGTGGGGAGCAGGATTGAGGAGAAGAAAGCCTGTGAAAGGAAGAGCGGCAAAAACAAAAGGAAAAGGACCAATCGGGGCAAGTGCAGCATTCAAGCTAACCAACCAAGAAGGACTAGGACAAGAGGGAAGACGGCAGAAGGCCGCAACTAAAGGCAAGGTTGGGCAAGCACGAAGGCATGAGGAGCCACAAGGAACGTGGGCACCTTTGCAGAGTGGCCAATGGAGGACAGTCTGCCCTCAAGAAAAAGAATGGACAAGGGTGGCTGACAACCCAGCCATCCCTTATCCGCAGGCCTTGGAATGCCAAATGGCAGGACAATCTAAGGAAGACCGCTACAACAGTCAGGGCACCCGCGGGGCGGGCACAGCACTTGCAGCCTAGGTACAGCAGGGGCGAGAACTAGTGGAGGCTAGTATCCTGCAAGCAGTCACCGCTGACGAGAGGTGGAACGAGGAGACAAAAAAGGGTTACCATGACAGTAATGAGGATGATAAAGTCAAAACCCTGAGATCCAAAGTCCACCTGCAAGTGGACATTAAGGCAGTGTAAAGAAATTACGTAGCTTAAGAAAGTCCACCTGCAGGCGGACAGGAATTTTTCATAAAACTGCGGTTATTAATACCCTCAATGTGTCAGAGTGTGAGTTCAATGACAAAGTGCCATAGAGACCAGAAGTGCAGGGGTTATACCGCTGGCATGTTGGTGAGTCGATGTTTGTACTCAAGACATAAGTCCCACAGAGGCGATTCAAAGGGTTGGGGTGGGATTTGGGAAAGGAGTGAGTTTCCGCAGGCACTTCATCTGGTAAATGTCCCCTGGAGGCAGATCTGAGGGATTCCACTCGATCCAACGCCGAGTCTGTTCCTCGTTGGAGGAGAAACGAGCACGTCACTGGCGAAGGCCGCGTTTTCATGAGTAAAAGCTCGAGGAGAAGAGAACACAATGTTATGGATAATTACCTTGAACCGACTAATCATTTTTCCTATTTTTTTTGTTTCTGGAGCATGGCGGCTGAAGAGTCTGCCTGTTGAATAAATATGTAACTCACACAGTCTTCGATTCAGACTGGAACAAAGGCACTTAGCGTAGCCGCTGAAGAGCGTGAGTTTTCCGTAGGATAGAATAATTAGAGTAATGCGTGAAACGCGGCCTAGAGCGCAGTCTAGACCTGGGAGCGAGTGACGTCATCATCACGGCGACAGCGCATCCGCGTGTTCAGGGCCGGAAGAGCCTTGTATGATGCCGAGGGATGTAGAGTGCCACCCGGCCTTTACGTGATGACACTCACGCACAGCACCCCTCGCGACCGGGCTCGGTCCGAGGGTATATAATAAAGGGGCCAAGGTCGCACGTGACCTTACGGTTGAACTGTAACCTGTGTGCCGGTGTCTCTGTCATGACCGTGAGTAGGTTCCCTCCCCTAGAAGGATCTTAGCCTCTGAGTGAAATAAAATGACTGCTCTGGGTAAAGTCAACAAGATGCAGGGCTTTAAGTGGGCCGGGTCTCACCAGTGCTGAGCACCGGCAGTTTTTTAAAGGAGGCCTCGAAATGGGTCTTTATGGGCTCTGTTTTGTGCCCTGGCCTAGGCGGTCCTTTTTTCCCTGGACTGCAGTGACAGCACGCACATCGATGTGGAAAAGTTACGGCATGGCATCATGCCAGGTGAGCGTTGTAGGGGAAGGGGAATCCTTTAAAGAGTCATTTTCTCTTTGGATTTCCCTTCTCTTTTTGAAACTCAGGAGCAGCATCATTGTCGTGGTGTCATCAGGGCTTTAAGTGGAAGCTTTTTCAATATTATATACAAGCCATAGTTGCTGCTTTTTTATCTTATGCAACTAACAACCATTGACAAAGCCAATAGTCCTGACTTGTAGATATTGAATTGAATTGAAATAACATTTTTATAGCGCATGGCTACCCGGAGGCATCCCAGCGCTGGTAGTAGCAGTAGTAGTGAGTTTCGCCAGTTAGGGAAAAAGCGAGGTTTTCAACAATTTACGAAAGGCTAAGTGATTAGATTCTACACGTAATTGGGGAGGAAGGGAGTTCCAGAGTCTAGCCGCATTAAAGAAAATTGCCGGCCCCCGCTTCTGGCTTTCCTGATCCTAGGGACGATGACAAGATTCATAGTCTCAGAACGAAGGCTTCTGTTGGGCCGGTAAGGCTGAATAGTGCTCTGAAGAATGGCGGGGCCTATTCCGGCTAGAGACTTGTGGGTAATGCATAGAGCTTTAAAATTAACTCTCTCCCGGACTGGTAGCCAATGAAGTGCTCTCAAGGCAGGTTAGGCTGAATGATGTTTAGGAATGCCTAATAAGAGTCTTGCTGCCCAGTTCTGTATTGTCTGTAGCTTGGAGAAGGTAGCAGCAGGGGCACCCAAATAAAGGGCGTTCACATAATCCAGCCGGGACAAGATAAGAGCCTGGACCATAATCTTCCTTGCTTGAAAAGGGAGAAGGGAAGTACCTTCCGAATCATTTTCAGAATACCATAGCAAGTAGCTGCCGTCATCCGTGCTTGTGTCTTAAATGTGAGGTCTTGGTCAATCCAGACACCCAGGCTTTTTAACTGGGTCTTAGGGGTAGGAGCTAGGCCGAGAGAGGTCGGCCAGATTGCTTTTAGATCAAGGGGAGAACTATTACCCAAGATCATAACTTCGCTTTTTTCCCCATTCAGTTTTAGGAAAGACTCATTCATCCAGTTGGCAATTTCTTCCAAGCATGGACGCAGACTGAGAGGGGAACTTACGGCTCTATTGAGCCCAATTACAAGTTGTGTGTCATCTGCGTAAGTGACTATGTGCACTCCAAAAGGTAAAACCACCTCTGCAAGGGAACAAGTGTAGACATTAAATAAGGTGGGACTCAGGGAAGATCCCTGAGGGACTCCACAACAGAGGGGCATCTGCTTAGAGTTCACCTCATTATCAAAAACCTGAAAGGATCTATTTCTCAGAAAGGACTGTAACCATGACAGAGCGGTTCCAGTAACACCCAGTTTCCTGAGTCTGTGGACCAAAATGCAATGGTTTACTGTGTCAAAGGCCGTGCTGAGGTCCAGAAGGAGGACCACAGCGGTGCCTCCGGAGTCCACTATTTTCTTGACTCTTCCACTACTGAGAGCAAGGCTGTTTCTGTTCCCTGGAGGGGACGGAAGCCTGTCTGAGACCGATGGAGAAGCTTGTGAGTCTCTAGAAATGAGGATAATATTGAATTAAAATATTTTTCAGCAATTTTGCTGACCCCTGGAAGCAGGGATATGGGACGATAATTTCCCAGAATGGAAGAATCAAGGCTGGGTTTTTTAAAAGTGCCTTTACCATAGCTTCCTTCCATGGGGGAGGGACCACTCCAGAAGAAAATGAGGTATTAATTAATTCTAGGATTGCAGGGGAAACAACGCCTGCCACCTGCCTCAGTATCTTTAAAGGGGCAGGATCTTTGGGTGATCCACTTTTTACCTGAGAAGGCTTTCTAACACAGGCATTTCCATCACCGGAATAGTGGCCAAAGAAGGCTGGTTACTACAGGATTGATAGAACAAAGTACAGTCTTTAAAAGGGGGCAATGAGGTAAAAATAGTTTCAATTTTATTGGAGAAGAATTCCGCTAAGTTGTTGCACCGTGCACCTGAGAGATCAGGAATAACTGGTGGGGGGGGGGGAACTCTAGAGAGAGTTTTGGCAATATCAAAAATCTCACGGGCGGAGTTGGATATGATGTTAGTTGTTGTATCATATAGCTGGATGCAATGACAGAAACAGCAAGATACAAGTCGGGCGGTATACTATGCTTAGCACAGATTTTTAGCTTACGTGTTTTTAAGCCACACCCTTAATTACATTGGCCATGCCCCTTTGAGAGACCCCTTTGAGAGACCCCCCCCCAGTTTTTTCCTCCCACTTAAAGCCCTGACAAGATGTATACAGTTTGGCACACATGCAATGACGGCATTTCTGAATTAGAGTGTGTTGTGCTCATGCTGCCAATTACTGACCTCTTAAACTAACCGCGAATGCTCTCATTGGCATTTTGGATATTATTTAATGTATGGCCAGTCCACTGAGTTAGCAGAGGCCCTTCCCTCCCTTTTCCAAAGCAAAAGTCAGCCTGGCAGACACCATGTCAGGGTCAGGCAGCCAGGCGCTTTACATGCTCAAGTGCCTAGCAGCCTGAGCCATGCTTTGCCAGATTGAAGATTTCGCAGCCCTGAGGCCAGTCACCTCATCAGCACGGCAAGGACCTGTGCTGTCCTCCCCTAATGGTGAGGAGGAGTGTCACCAACAGGGTCAGCTTTGGGAGCTTCAGGTTTAAGCCCAGGGCTGACTCAATGATGCCTCATCATAGACTGATGCAGGATCAACAAGTCTCACTGACTCCGCCCACTCTGTAATTAGTTTGGTAAGGTCCTCCTCTCATTGGCTGACCCGTGACAAGACCAGCCAATGAGAGGAGGCGGCAGGATCTTCCATGAGTCCCTTCCCTCCCTGAAGCCTCCAGAAACCTCTGAGGGCCTTGTGGTTGTCCTTCCCACCACCTGTGTCACCGCAGCGGCCCAGTAAGGGATTGGTGAATGTTGGGTGCGTGTGTGTATGTATGAATGTATGTGTATTTGCACATATCAGAGTATTGGTTCTTATGGCCTTGTAGGTGATTATGATGGTCTTGAAGGTGATACAGGCCTTGGTTGAGCCAATGAAGTTCTGTCAATGTTGGGGTGATGTCCCTGAACTTTTTCAAGTCGCAGATGACGTGCTGCAGTGTGACTCACTCTCAGGGTGGTGAGTGGGAGGTCACTGAGTACAGCGCTGCCTCCATCCAGGAGGAAACGGACGAGTACTAGCAAGTCTCTCAGAAATCAGCTTCTCGAAGGTAGGGTTTCACTTTATTGATGGAGGGGATCTTGCATGGTGGATCAGGGCAGTGAAAATCTGCATCTGGAGGCCAGTCATAAACAGAGTGCCTCCAATGCAATAAAGTCGGCAGCCCTGTGTCAGGTAAGTATCGCCTCTGATTGTGTGCAGGTGTATTGTGCACAGCTGGACCCGTCGGTGCTCCACCACTGGCCAAGCAGCACCCTGATATACGGTGGGAATACCAGCTTTTAAACCGTGAATGTTTTTTTATTGTCAGAGATTGCCTCTCACCAGTGTGGCTACCATTTTGAAATTAAGAAAAGATTACAGACACAGAAGGAGGCACATAAGGAGGCTCCCTCAGCCTCGGCTTGTTTGCAGCAGACCAATGGATGTCTCGTGGTCACTTTAAACTCTCTGCTTCAGAAAAAGAGATCTGGCCCGATGGCTCAGTGAGTTAAATGCTAGCTGCTGAAATGTGAGCTTATCTGCAGGTCATGAGTTTGACTCTTCACAAGGCTAACTCAGCCTTCCATCCTTCCAACGTCACTAAATTGAGTGACATTAAATTGGTTAGTAGTAAGGCCTATTATGTACATCACTTACAAATTACAGAAGTATTACATAAAAAAATGTATTATTTGCAAAACAGTTTTCCCTTTCGATCCTAGCAAGCAGTGTCCCTCAAAACTTTGATCTTCTTCCACCACTTCCAGCAGCCAAGGGCCCGTATATTCGGCTTCAAACTTGCAGGATTTCTGCACTGTCTCACCTGGAGTACGTCCTCAGGTTGTAACTTGTGGCACCTTCCAGGGGACCGGTAGTCTGATGCCAGATTGTATGGCAGGACCGGAGGCTTCTGATTATGCTGTCTCAATTCCTTTACTACTCACAGCAGCCAATGAAAGTGAAACACATTAATAAAAAACTACAATACCCATGAGGCTTTGAACCACGCCTCCTCATACAACATAGTAACAATGTGACTTCAATAAAACACTGAGTCACCATCTTGACTTCCTCTTTCTTTGCTGCTCCGCAGTCAAGATAAGTGCCTCAGTGTTTATTGAATTGGCATTGTATAGGTTTATGCATACGCTTATTCGATTGTATATTGTCTGTGCTTACATTGGCTTACATGATAGTAACTCTTAGAAGGTGTTAAGCGCGCTTTTCCGCTAGCGAAATACTTTAGGAAACTCTGTGCCGAGTTTTTGTTATACGCGCGCTGTTGCCTCTCACCGATTCTTTCCTTCTGGCTACGTTCAGCGCGTGTTGCGCTGCTTCCATTCCCCGTTTTCTGGCTTTATTTCAGGGCATTTGGTGGACGTGCGCGGTGATTGCCGGCCGTCTGTGCAGTGCGCGAGGGGTTTGGGCCCCCCCGCGGGAGCGAGACGTACGCCAGGAGCTCTGCTCGGCGCTGGCGCACGTCTCGGGATCTCGCACGCGTCAGTGCACGCGTGCGATCTCCCTGATCTCAGCTGGAACCGACGCCTCTCCCGGGCTAAATCGGGTGTTAACACGCAGCGGCAGGAGGTGGAGCCGGTACCAGCCCTTTGTCTTTGTTTGTTCGCGCGCACGCATATGAAGCCTGGCAACTTCATAAATTAACCCCTGACTAACCGGCTGGTTCTGCAGTCAGTTCAGGACAATTTTTGGGTACCTTAGTGGCCCCCTCTGCCCCAGCTTGCTCCCAACAGACGCCCTGGTTCCTCGGAGGACTTGAGGCTGTATAATTGATATTACCCTTCAGGGTTTTGAGATTTACCCACGTGTGGGGCTTACTATGTCGGACTGTGAAGTCTATGAGGAGGAGGTGGCTGCGTGCGTCACCCTTGAGGGTGATGGAGATGATTACTATTATGAAGAGTCCATGGAGGACATTATAGATAAAAAATTGGACGCCAGACTAGATAAAATGCTATCCTCAGCGCTTATGCCCATTTCCCAAAGGCTAGAGCAGTTAGTTACTGGGAAGCCCGCCCCTGCAATTACACCAGACCCTGTTCCCTCTACTGGGTCCCCTTCGGACCAGTCATGGCCACACGCCTCTACATACTCTTCCATATACAAATCAAAGGAACACTCAGTGTTGGTAACACCGGACCCCAGCCTTCCACCACCCCCGCCCCCCGCACCCGTGCTAATCACCACTACCGATGCTGGTACCGACACAGACTCCTCACAAGAGTCCAAACCGCGTAAGCGCGCAAAAAAGCGCAAACACGCTGCGTCCCCCCCACCAACTCCGGCCACCCCGTTCCTTTTTGACCCATCGGACATTGTCCACCCCCGCTCAGCCGACTGGGCCCCTCCCTCAGCTGTCGCAGAGTATATGCAGAATCACCTCCGGAAAGGGTTTGATAAGGAGGTCAGGGCGCGACTGAAGTCCGAATGCCCCCGACCAGACCTGGCACACAAAGTAGCTCTCACGCCCGAGATAGACTCGTCCATGTCCACCTTCCTTAAAAAGTACAAGAAGGACCCGAAGAAAGGGATTGACCGTGCCCTTAAGGCCTGTCAGGACAAAGTCCTCGATGTCTCAGGACCTCTTGCAAAAATCCTAGAGCTAGCATTGCAGGCGCAGGAGACTGGGGCGGCCATCCACCCTGAGGTGTTGGCCGGTTGGACCCAAAGAGCCATTTGTCTCTTAGGTAATGCGAACTGTGCTCTCTCCTCCGAGCGCAGAAAATCAGTCCTCCTCCGAATTGACCCTCAATTGGCGGATCTGGCAGACGCAGAACCGGGACCACTGGCTGAGGGACAACTCTTTGGGGACAAGTTTGTCAAAGATATTGCCAAGTTCGTCAATACTTTTGCGTCCCTGGACAAATCGCAATCGTCACTCAAAAGAGTATTCCATCAGGTCTCTGGTAGGGCCGGACGCGGCAGGGGACGCGCGACCGGCCGCTACCCCAACCCCAGTCCTCAACGAGGCTTCGCCCCGCGACGCAGAGGGTACACGCAGGAGCCCGAACAAGCGGGTTTTTACCCCACCAGGTCCCGTGGATTCAGGGGCAGGTTCAACAGAGGTGTCAATCGAGGATACAAGAACTTTGACAACCAATCCTCTGGTAAGTGCACTGTATTTCCCCAAAATTCCTCTGGGGGGCAGACTGGCGTTCTTTGCCAAGAGCTGGGCTCAAGTAACTTCGGATGCCTGGATCCTACACACAGTACAGGGTTATCAGATAGAACTCTCGCAGGCACCGACACAATCACGGATCCCTCCTCCTCTCCGTTTTTCCCTTCAAGAACAAACTTTTATAGACTCCGAGCTTATAGAGCTTTTGGACAAGCAAGCCATTGCAGTGGGGCCCTTCATTTCCGAAGGCTTCTGCAGCAACGTGTTCTTAGTCCAAAAGAAAGGAGGAGGTCAAAGATTGGTTTTAAACCTAAGGGATTTCAATCCGTTCGTCGTATACAGACATTTCAAGATGGAGGGAATCCATCTGCTTCGCGATCTCCTGCTAGAAGGGGACTATATGGTGAGACTGGATCTCAAGGATGCCTATCTCACGGTGCCGATTTGCCCCTCTCAACAGAAATTCCTCCAATTTCAGTGGAGGGGGCAATGGTACCGGTACCGTTCCCTACCTTTCGGACTGTCATCAGCACCTTGGGTTTTCACGAAGCTGCTGAAACCTGTCACCTCTCGGTTACGGGAGATGGGCGTTCGGCTCATCATCTATCTCGACGATATGCTTATTCTAGCCCAAGATGCATATCTCCTCCGCACACACCTGCACTGGGCGATTTCCCTCCTGCAGGAACTGGGATTTGTGATAAATCGACAAAAGTCAGTGACGACTCCCTCTCAAATTATAGAGTTTTTGGGATTCCAAATCAACTCGATCTCTGCTCAGCTGCTGTTGCCGATGGCCAAGGTCAGGTCGATCAAACGCGAAATCTCGGCTACCCTGACCAAACAGAGGATTTCGCTGAGATTGTTAGCGCGAATAGTGGGGCTTCTTGCCTCCTCCATTCAAGCAATATTCCCCGGCCCCCTGCACTACAGAGCGCTACAACGCCTCAAGATTTTGTACCTTCAGCAGGGCTTCCATTACGACCATCTGATCCCGCTATCAGAAGAAGCTCGGGAAGAGCTTCATTGGTGGTTGGATCACATGGTAGCCTGGAACGGCAGGGCGATTTTCGGTACCTCCCCGGACGTCGTTATAGAATCAGACGCCAGCAGATGGGGATGGGGCGCACGATGTGGAGACTTTTCTACCGGCGGGCGATGGTCCGCCGACGAATTGCGGCTACACATCAATTGCCTAGAACTTCTGGCCGGATCTTTCGCAATAAAGTCCATTTCTCCGGTCAAGGGCAACTGTTGCATCCTTCTGAGGATGGACAACGTGTCGGCGGTGAGGTATGTCAACCGCCTGGGAGGAACTCGGTCGAGACTTTTGGCCAACATTGCGAAGGAGTTTTGGCATTTTTGCCTGGATCAAAAAAATCTCAGTGATAGCAAAATACCTGCCAGGCAGGTTGAACAAGGTGGCGGATTGGAACTCCAGATTTCTTCAGGATTTCAGCGACTGGAGGCTCCACCCAGCTTTGTTTGCAGAGATCATGCATATGCGAGGTCCGTGTCAGACGGACCTCTTTGCCTCCAGGCTCAACGCCCATCTTCCCCGATTTTTCAGTTGGAGGCCGGACCCTCTGGCAACGGGAACGGATGCATTCCTGCAGACTTGGGGTCCGCTGAGGAATTATGCCTTCCCGCCCTTCGCTATGATCCAGAGAGTGGCGGCTCAGGTCCGGCGCCAAGCGGCGTCATTAGTTCTAGTTACTCCCTTGTGGAAAACACAATCTTGGTTTCCGACACTCCTGGAGTTGTCGGTAGATCTACCGTTCATTCTGCCCACGTTTCCTTTGCTCCTTCAAGACCCTGTGGGTCTCCCACACCCGTTGGTTCTGCAGAACCAATTGTCTCTCATGGTTTGGACGCTCTCAGGAGACACGAACTACTTGAGGGACTTTCATCGGCGGCTGCCGATTTTATGCAACAGGCTTGGGCTCCGTGCACCCGTAAACGGTATTCGGCTTCATGGAAGCGATGGATGGGTTGGTGCCTTCAACGGGATCTGGATCCCGTGGGGTCAGATGTTACGGAGATCTTAAACTTCTTATCAGAATGTGCTGAATCTGGATTGTCTTATAGGTCAGTCAACAATTTCAGGTCCGCCATTTCGGCCGGACATGACCATATCGAGGGGAAACCTGTTGGTATGCATCCATTGGTCTGTAAGTTGTTGAAGGGTATTAGAGTGGCTAAACCCCTCGTCCCAGATATTCGATCCTTTGGGATGTATCCAAAGTACTGGACCTGTTGGGTTCTTGGCCAGACAATAACCAGCTTTCGCTTAAACAGTTGTCAGCCAAATTAGCGATGCTTTTGTGTTTAATTTCTTGTCGAAGGGTTTCCGATGTTCGAGCCTTGGATCTGGCTGGTAGACTTTTCTCTCCACAGGGTGTGTCCTTTATCATTTCCAGACGGACCAAGACGATGTCTCGTTCGGTGGAGTATCCCGCTTTTCCTCTTAATCCTAAATTGTGTGTGTTACAATGTTTAAAGATATATGAAGATCGTACTAAAGACCACAGGGCTGATCCTTTAGGACAGTTGTTAATTGCTGTGCAGAAGCCTTTCCGACCTGTCTCAGCGGCGACCTTAGCTAGGTGGGTCAGGTGGGTGATGGCTGAAGCTGGAATTGATGTGACTGTGTATGGTGCCCACTCAGCCAGAGGGGCCATGGCTTCAAAAGCTTATGTTTTAGGGACTAGGTTAGAAGATATTCTTAGAGCAGCAGACTGGTCTTCAGAGTCTACGTTTAAGGAATTTTATTATAAACCAATTACATGTGTTGCTTCGCTGGTTGTTGATGAGCTTTGAACCAGCATAATCAGAAGCCTCCGGTCCTGCCATAGAATACAAAATTTTCCAGCTATCGCGACAAGAATTTTAGATTCTATTAAGGACACGGAGGCGAGGATTATCCCACCCGTTGGGACCAGAATGATAATGATTGTCAGACTGTTCATATTCTGATGTTTTTTCTCCCACCCTGATATTTGACCTCTTTGGGGTAGTTTCTGCTATTTCACATTCTTGTTTTGGTTTCTCAGGCAATGATTCCAAACAGAATTAAGAAGCGATGGTGTTGGATGTTCCGGATGTCCGGGCAAGAGTGGACGGTTCTGAACCCGGATCGTTTTTCTCAGTTGAGAAAGAAGTGATGTTATTGCTCCCCGTTGGGAGCCAAGACTGTTTTTTCTGGATTGATCACTTATGGACTTACGCAAAGAAAGAGGAAGTCAAGATGGTGACTCAGTGTTTTATTGAAGTGACATTGTTACTATGTTGTATGAGGAGGCGTGGTTCAAAGCCTCATGGGTATTGTAGTTTTTTATTAATGTGTTTCACTTTCATTGGCTGCTGTGAGTAGTAAAGGAATTGAGACAGCATAATCCTCGCCTCCGTGTCCTTAATAGAATCTAAAATTCTTGTCGCGATAGCTGGAAAATGTTGTACTCTACCACCTCTTGGAATTCGAGGCAGGGCAGGAGCGCAGTGCAGAGTAGGGCTTGGTGGTACAGGAGGGAGTGGAGGTGGGCAGCTGGCCTGTGCTGGAAGTTTTCACTAAGTATTCTGCCGCGTCATTGATTTATGCATTTGGGCATCACAGTTGTAGGGGAGGGTGAACATATTTAGGAAAATGCGAAACAGATGATATACGCCAGTTTTTTTAATTTGCATGTGGAGCAAAACTGGGCCACAGAAACTGCTCGGGTTTGCTGCGCAGGAGAACCCGGGAAACGGGTGCATTTTGCGGTGCGTGCGTTTTGTGTGGTTCTCCCTGGCAAAACCAGGTCTAGGGGAACCGCATGGACTGTACACGAACCGCGCAGCTCCCAGGGTGCCCGTGATGCTCATTGGACGTTGGTTCGCGGATGAGCACAACACTGTAGTGGTTAACGCTCCAGTGCTTGCGGCTCCCCGCCGGAAACACCCTGCACTTCATCCGCAGGCCAGGCGTGGCCTGCGGGGCTCAATAAAGGGGAAACCCCCGCTCGGGGGCGGTACTTCCGACACTACACTGAAGTGTCGTATGTGGTGTTTGTTGCTGCCGCGCCCCTGCGTACCATACCCAGGGCCCTCATTGCCCCAATATACCCAGGGCATCACACACACGAGCTGCCCGAATAGCAGAGTTTTGGTCTATGAGCCTTTTTGTTCTTCCATACTAGGCAGAAGCGAATTGCGCAGAATACCACGGAACCCAAAAAAAATATTTCGCCCATCCTTCGTCCTATGATCGGCTTAATCCACCGTCTGTGCAGGTAAATCACAGGGGTGATGGTAAGGTAGGATATAGTGTAGAAGCTAAAGCGGTTTGTTTTTAGGTCACGGGGGGGCAGACCCTCCCCCCAAACTAATGACGCCATACCTGGTTACCCCCATTACTCCACTCCACTAGACTGTCCTCTGTGGCATTTTGCAGCAGGCTGAGATAGGCAATGCCTGCATTGCAGTGCAGAGCACATCTGCAGAGCCAGCGAGGAGGTGTGGGGGCGGGAGGGGGGAGAGACTGGCTTCTCCCATTGTTTCCAGGAATTATGCTTCCCAGGTGTCTGCAGTTGCAAAGTAGCTTACATCATGCGAACAGGCAAGATAGCTCGATGGGTTGATCGGCTGTTGTAGAAGGTGTATTTTTAAGCCACATAATCGACAGAGCGGAGCCATCCTTAATCCTTGCAAAGTCGATAAACTGAATACCGTTGGGTTGCGTGTGTGCTTTATACATTTTAAGTGTTATGCATACAGGCCAGGATATATGTCATATAGCATTTAAAAGGCAGCTGAAATGGCACCGCCGGCTCAGATCTGACGTGCAGGCCCTTTTCACTGGAGCTCGCAAGATATTGCCGCCTTGGCAGGCACAGTGCAGACAGACATTAACTAAATTACATTTCCCTGGCACTTAGCACGCGCTCTCTGGAGCGCGTGCCCTTAAGCCCGGCCTTCGCCCATCTCCAAACCTGGAACCCCGTGAGCGCAGCCACTGCTTAATTTGAAAAAATATAAGTATATTATATAGTAAAAGGTATTTCTCATGAGGTCACCGTGGTTGGTATTACCCACTGCCCCTTCCAGCACTGCCAAATACAATCCCACTATACAATGGTGACATACTGGACTATTCAAGGTCACTATAAGCTGTAAGGATGGCCTGGACCTGCTGGTTTTATTGTGTTTTGTAAAGTATATTCAACCTTTTGTGGATTAGCTCTGCTGTAAAATAGATGACAGCACCACCACCTGGTAGTCTGTCTTAACTAAATGCTGGCACCAAACACCGGCACAAATTAAGCCCTGCTATTGCACAACTTGGCGGGTCCTGTGAGTGCTGAGCGGCAAGGATGTGGCCAGCACAGCCAGGAGGGGAGCTAGAGGAGGGGGGAGGTTCTTTAAAGATTCTGCGCTGGGTGTCTGACACCTGCCATTCTTACTCTGCCCCTTCCTGCCACCTTCCCTGGCACTCCCCAAGTGAAAGTCTGCCAGCCTTGCTGATACATGAAATCCTTTTTTTTAAATGTTTGCTAAGAATTGATGCCATCCTCAGACGTTTGCGTATGATTTCATTTTTTTTCCAATCCTTAGTAAACATTTTTTTTAAAGGATGTCTTTCTACATGCACAAGCACAAAGCGAGAATCAGACTTGGAGTTAAATTATTGCACAGTTAATTAAAATCGTTACAATAACATAGCAGCCACCACTAAAATACATATAAAATAATTTCACACCTTAAAAATTAACAATATGCCATCGGCATTTAAGGGCTGTATTAAAAGACGCACATTAACCTTATAAAAGTAATCACTAGCATTTATGCACAATGAAATGCGCACATGCTAGCCCTAGCGGCTGATTTCGTTAAAACCCCCTTAGGAGCTGTAACTTAGTACCCGACAATTTGGGGGGAGGGGAGGGCACAACCCAGCTGGTGCTCTGCTTATGATGCGGATTTTACAGTGCTTCTGGGGGTGAGTGTGCAGCGCATGTGGGTGTTATCCAGCTAGCCCTCTTGTAGCTATGAAGGACAATCTTGCAGCATTGGGGGCTGAGCAATCAGTGGCTAACAGACCCCTCGACAGGGACCTTAATTAAGATTTCAATTTAAGGTCCTCCTCGATGTGCAGCTTAAAGTGCAGTGCTTAATTTGAGCCGGTGGTTTCCGGTGCTCAGCACCGGCACTTATTTATCAACACTGGCGCTGTTCATGAGCACCAGTTAAGGACATTTATGGTAGGCACAGGGAGATTAAGTGATTTGCCCAGATTCACAGAATGTTGAGTCGACGCCGACACTCAAACCTGGTTCCCCAGCTCTGAAGTCGGCAGCTCTGGCCATTACGCCACTCCCTCTCCCCACTTTCATGGTTAGTAGTTGGTTCTGTTTTAGGCAGCTCTAACAGGAGAAATGGACTGGTGAAACCTGCATCCTGACGAGAGCCCCGGCACATTTTTATTTTTACAAATTAACCACTGTTAAAGTGCCTTGTGCTACATTATAAAGTGCTTACTGTGACATTATAAAGTGCTGTGCTGGCCTGGCTGATACCTTCTTGCCAGGTTGGAGGAGAAGCCAGATGCTGGCTTTACAGTACTTCTGATACTCTATGAATGCTCTACGACACATAATGTAATAAAGTGCTTTTCGTAACCCACTGGTTGAGACCAGTTATCTGCAACAAACACTCTAATCCTCTCATATACATTTATGTACAAACACACACATATATATTACAAAGTGGCGGTAGCCACTCTGCAGTCATAGTTAGGGTTACCCAGAGATAGGAATTCCTCAGATTTTTGTCCCTTAATCACTTGCACAAGTTTGACGAATGTCCAGAAAATTTGCAGACCTATTGCACCCATTAGATTGGCGGAGGCTTGAAAGTTTTGCGGTGTAAGGCCAAGGGGGTGCAAAGAAAAAAGGAAGGTCCCAAAACACACATGAAATCCAATTGATTTTACATTGACTTTTTTTATTTAACGTAGCACGAAAACGGTCAGTTGGATTTGGAAGTTCGGCAGAACTGAAGATTTTGGTGTGCAGATAATTCTTGTTGTGGCTACATCTAAAAAGGGAAGTGTTTTTAGATTTATTAGTAGTTTAAACGTAGTGATATCTGTTAGCGCAGTAGTTTCGAGGTACTACAGCTGTACATTTCGATGACAAGTAATTATTTGATTGGATAACGACTGTTTTTACAAAATTTGCAGGCAGCCATGTTGTTTTAAGGCCACTTTGCTGTGTTCCAGTTTTGAGCCTTAAATATTGGTATTAGGTTTGATATGTTTTCTCTACCTAGTACCACTTAATTTAAGAGGCAATAGGTAGGGAAATATACTGATATGTTTCTATATACTTAAAAAAATATTACAGCGTACCAAGGCACTAACAAGGTAGTAGCGCAGTACCTTAAAAAATGTGTACAAAAATTGAAAAAACACTGTAATACACAATATTTTACAAATATAGGGGGTCATTATAATAGCGGGCAGATCGCCACCACCCGTATGGCGGTGGCGATCCGCCCGCCATTTTCATCCGCCCGCCTAACATTTCCCCCCCGCCATATTACGATGGCGGTGGGGACCCAGGCGGACGGAAAGACCGTCCGCCAGTTTTCCGCCGGTAGGCAATCTGCCCGAGTGCCTACCGGGCGGAAAAGGCCTGCAACATGGTGGCGGTGCCTTGCAGGCACCGCCATCCATATTACGATGATGGCGGTCTCATGCCTTTCCATGGCGGAGACTCCACCGTGGAAAGGCATGCGGAGAATGCCTTTGGGGGCACGTTGCGGGCCCCCAGGTGGTTGGGGGGGTGGGTGGCTGCACTTGGGGGGTACCCATGGTACCCCCGACATTTGCATGCACAAGGTGGCAGGCACCGCGCGGTGCCTGTCACGTTGTGCATGCAAATGCACAACATGCCCTTTTAACATTGTGGCGGGTGCTGAATACAGCACCGCCCGCCACAATGTTAACTATACAGGATGCGACCGCCATGGTGGCGGTCGCATCCTAATAGGCACAGCGGGACCGCCGCACCTCTTGCGGTCGGTCCCGTTTACCGTTACGGTGGCGGGAGGACATTGTCTGCCCGCCATCGTAATGGGGCCCATAGTGTACTACAATGTCTTTACAATTTTGTACATATTTAATTATATCAAAAAAAGTCTATGCATTAAAGCAATAATACCTAAAATATATCCCTTTAGTTTAAGAAAATTACTAAAAAAAAATTAACATCTGGTATAAAACATGTTACGTGGTAGTTACTACTGCGGTACTGAATAAACTGGTTAAATAAATATATAGAAAATTATACAAACAGTTCCATATCTATTTCCACTTTAAGCAAATGGTAACAGGTTAGGAACAATCATCAAACCTACTAATTACCTATGTTTAAGGCCCTAAGCCACAACAATCCCAAAAAGTCAACTAAATGTATTATGGCTGCCTTTTGAATTTGTAAAGGCAGACATTAGCAATTTATACACTGGCTTGTTATTGCTATGTGCCACGGTACACCACTAACTTACTGCGGTATACCGTGGAACAATATGTCACTAGAAATTTGGGATTCTATTGTGTTGCCCTTGTTTTACCCATAGCGTCTCAAGGGCAGCACAATACTTAAGTAACATTTACAAACTACACAAAGCGACCATACTTTGCCCTGCTTTGCTTGGTGCATGTGCAGAAATGCAATGTAGTGGAAGTCGCTGCCTTGCGTTACTTTGCACACCACAATCTACAGTCCTCCAAAATTTCAACTACATCTGTACCCCACTGTACTGTACGGCACTACACTATACACCACTCAACTTTACACTATTCCACTGTATGCCACTGCACTATACTCCACTGCACTGTACGCAACTCCACTGTATGTGACTCCACTTTACGCTATTCCACTATATATCACTCCACTCTACGACACTTCTCTCTACGCTATTTCACTGTATGGCACTCTAATGCACGCTACTCCCATGTACACCACTCCGCTGTATGCCACTCCACTGTGCACCATTCCATTATATGCTATTTGCTTGGATGAGACTCCACTCTACGACACTCTACCCCACTCCTGTACACCACTGCAGTATTCACAACTCCACTGTACACACTACACTGAATGCAATCCAGTCTACGCCACTGCACTGAACGCTACTCGACTATACACTATTCCACTGTAAGCCACTCCACTGTACGCCATGGTTCTCTATGCTATTCCACTGTAGGGCACTCCACTGTATGCCACTCCAATGTACACCAAATCACTCTACGGCACTCCATTTTATGCTATTCCATTGGATGCCACTCCTTTGTATGCCACACCACTCTTTGGTATTTCAGTTTACCATACTGCATTGTACGCCACTCTAGTCTATGTCACTCCACAGTACGCCACTACACTGTTCTACTCCACTGTGCGTCGATCCACTGTACGGCACTCCACTGTACTCCACTACACTGTACCTTATTCCAGTGTATGGCCCTCCACTCCATGACACTTCAGTGTACGTTATTCGACTTTCTGCCAATCCACTGTTCTACACTCCACTGTACACTATTCCACTGTATGGTACTCCACTTTACGCCTCTACAGTGTATGCCACTGCACTCTTCTCGGCTCCACTATATGACACTCTGCTCCCCTCTCTAGAACTGCACTCTGTAAAACTATATTGCACTTTATGGAACTGTAGATGATTCTACTTTGCTCTATCCATGCCTGCCGCTACAGTCCAATCTATGCCAGTACACTCCATTGTACAACACTCTATTCCACTAAACAACTCTTTTGAATACTGTACGATACAGCTCTCCACTCTACTGTATGGGACACCACTCCAATTTATAGGACTTTACACGATTATACGCTACGCAACTACACTATAATCCACTCCACGCCACTCTACTCTATGACACGCTGATACACTGTATTATACTGTACTCCACATTACGCTACATAGCTCCACTGAACTCTACTGCACTATTTGAGACTTTACTGTGCTCTACGCCACTGTGCAATCATCCTCTCTACTCAGCTCCAATGTACAACACACTACTATACTCTATATAGTTTGAATCTACAACACTGTACTACACTGTTTCCGACTCTGCCCCACTACATTCTGCTACACTGCATTCAATTCCACTATACAATACTCCACCCTACGACACTCAACTGTATGACACTCATCTTTATTTTACTGTACGACACACTCCAATGAATGATACTTTAATAAATAAAACTCAATACTACGATTTGAAACACATTTTCATTAAAAACATAAAAACCCTTGAAATTCACCTAAAAAACAAAGGTTACAGATAAGTTACAATTAGGAAGTGTTATTTATTCTTTCCATACAAACCATACTTAAGCTAACCAAACAGAAATTAGAAATTCTAAAGTTATAGTTATAACTTTAATTTACAATTTACACACTACCTTCACATTAGTATAATTCGTCCACCTACGTACACAGTGTTACTTATAACTTACATTTTAACTTAACATACCACCTTGAAATTACTATAAGTCGCGCAGCTTTGTACACACTGTTTTCACCTCACTCGGCATACTACATTAACTATAACTCATAACTCTACCATGCACTGTGTTCTGAAAGTCATCTCAATTGAGATGTCATGAGTGTTGTTTTGAGAGCTATAATTTCCAAAAGTATAAGTAATGTCATAAGCAACAGTATAACCAATAATGTAGTATGAAGAGTGATGTGGGAACACTGTGTACGAAGCTGCACTACTTATAGAAATTTCAAGGTGGTGTGTTAAGTTAAAATGTAAGTTATAAGTAAAACTGTGTACGTAGGTGGGCAACTTAGAGAAATGTGAAGGTGGTGTGTAAATTGTAAATTAAAGTTAGATAAATTTAGAATTTCTAATGTTTGTGTAGTTTACGTATGGTTTGTATGGAAAGAATAAATAACGTTTTCCTAACTATAACTTATATGTAACCTTTTGTTTTTTCTTGTGTGTATATATATATATATACATATTATCTACTGGCGGTCGCCAGTAGATAGTTATAGTTAGGACCTATTTTCCATAGGAAATCCGCAACATTCTATTTGAAATAACTCTTGCGTCGGTTGACGAATCTTCGCGAAATTTTCAAACTTTATGGCCCGCTCCGGTCCGCTCCTACCCTGAAAGTTTCGGGGTGATTCGTCAAGCGGGGCCGAGAAAAAGGGGGTCCCAAAACGTGTTTTCCCCATTCATTTTCCCATAGGAAACTTTAGCCACGGCTACAGCTCGAACTGCTGAACGGAATTACACCAAATTTGGCAAAGAGGTAGTTCTTGGTTCAGAAAGAACCCTTTTTGTTAAATGGTGTAAATACGTTCAGTAGTTCCTGAGAAAATCAAAAGGAAAATCACATATATATCTATGGCCGCGTCGGATTCGCGCACCCTGAGCGCACCCTGCACGCACCGTCCCGATCACGAGCTGCATGCTAATTGGCTGTCAACACTCCAAATCAGGAAGTGTTGGCAGCCATTTTATGCCTCGGTAGAACCGAGGCACAGAAACAAGTGCGCAAAACGCACAAAGGGGGCAGGGTAGAAACACCCTGACCCCTAGGTCTGCTCAGGGGGTCCCACAAGGACCCCTGGGCAGAAAAGAATTTTTTTTTTTAAACAGCTGGATGCGCTTAGGGTGCGCGGATCCCGCCGATTAAAAAAAAACCCACAAGAAACAAGTGTGCAAAACGCACAAAGGGGGCAGGGTAGAAACACCCTGACCCCTAGGTCTGCTCAGGGGTCCCACAAGGACCCCTGGGCAGAAAAAAGCATTAAAAAAATAAAAATAATAATAATTAAAAAAAAACGATCGTGCCGCAGGCCCGCCCCCTTCCTTTACCACTCTGCAAACGCGCCCCTGGCGCGTTTGCAGAAGGGGAACAATTCCCCTTGAATACTGGGGGTCCCTGGGGCCAACTAGCCCACCTGGAACCTCCAGTATGCGCCAGGGGCTGCGTTGCAGAGAGGTGTACAGAGGCCAGCCCCTTTTACACCTCTCTGCAACGCAGCTCCGTGGCGCTTTGGAGGTACATGGTGGGCTAGTTGGACTCCAGGGACCCTCAGGATTCAAGGGGACTTAATTCCCCAACTTAAAACGCGCCACGGGCGCCTTTGCACAGTGGTGAAGGGAGGGGGCGGGGCTTCAGGTGACATGTGTGCAAACAGGCCCCGTTGCGCGTTTTAAGATGGGGAATTAAATCTCCTTCAATCCTGAGGGTCCCTGGGGGCCAACTAGCCCACCAGGTACGTCCAGAAAGCGCCACAGAGCTGCGTTGCAGAGAGGTGCAAAAAGGGGCGTGGCCTCTGAACACCTCTCTGCAACGCAGCTCCCTGGCGCATACTGGAGGTATCTGGTGGGCTACTTGGCCCCTAGGGACCCTTCGGGATTGAGGAGGATGTAATTCCCCATCTTAAAACGCGCCACAGGGCCTGTTTGCAGACATGTCACCTGAAGCCCCGCCCTCTCCCTTCACCACTGTGCAAATATTCCTCTAAAATCAGCCGAACTACGAATTCCGATTTACTCACCTGTTATCAGGAGAGACCTCAGTGCTGCATCTTTGAGCCCAGTACTGATCCTGAAAAGTAATTTTAACCGTACTTACCAGTAACTTGAATTTCCTTCCATAGGATATCATTGCCTGCTTTTTGCTGAAAAAGTTTCTAAGTGTGGAGTTTTGGAACTTTATAATATTCCTCTAAAATCAGCCGAACTACGAATTCCGATTTACTCACCTGTTATCAGGAGAGACCTCAGTGCTGCACCTTTGAGCCCAGTACTGATCCTGAAAAATCATTTTAACCGTACTTACCAGTAACTTGAATTTCCTTCCATAGGCTAACATTGACTGGTTTCACTTGGAAATTCTTCTAAGTGTGGAGTTTTGGAACTTTATAATATTCCTCTAAAATCAGCCGAACTACGAATTCCGATTTACTCACCTGTTATCAGGAGAGACCTCAGTGCTGCATCTTTGAGCCCAGTACTGATCCTGAAAAGTAATTTTAACCGTACTTACCAGTAACTTGAATTTCCTTCCATAGGATATCATTGCCTGCTTTTTGCTGAAAAAGTTTCTAAGTGTGGAGTTTTGGAACTTTATAATATTCCTCTAAAATCAGCCAAACTACGAATTCCGATTTACTCACCTGTTATCAGGAGAGACCTCAGTGCTGCACCTTTGAGCCCAGTACTGATCCTGAAAAGTAATTTTAACCGTAATTACCAGTAACTTGAATTTCCTTCCATAGGCTAACATTGACTGGTTTCACTTGGAAATTCTTCTAAGTGTGGAGTTTTGGAACTTTATAATATTCCTCTAAAATCAGCCGAACTACGAATTCCGATTTACTCACCTGTTATCATGAGAGACCACAGTGCTGCATCTTTTAGCCCAGCACCTACCCTGAAAAGTAATTCTATCCGTACTTACCAGTAACTTGTATTTCCTTCCATAGGAATCCATTATCTGGTTTTCAGCAGAAAAGTTTCAAAGTGTCGATTTTCACAAACTACAAATATTCCTTAAAAATCGCCTGTATGACTTAAACACATTATTTCAACTGTTTACAGGAGATGCACCAGTGCTGGATCCAGGATCCACCACTGAGTAAGAAAAAGTAACGATAACACTACTTACCTGCTAAGTGAATTTCCTCCCATAGGATAACATTGGTGATTCTATGTGAAAAAGTTTCTGTCAACTTTTAAAATACAATAATATTCCTTAAAAATCACTACTGTAACCAAAACGCTTTTACTCAACTGTTTACAGGAGATGTCCCAGGACTGAATCTAGGATCCAGTCCTGTGGTTAGAAAAGTAATCCATAAAGTAACTAATTGCATTTAACTAGAAATTCACATTGAGCTCAATGTTGCATTGTGTTTGAAATTGTGTTGCCCATTGCAACAACTGTAACTACTGTACTTAAAAGTCTATTGCCTATTTGCAAAGTATTTAAACTAAAGTAATTCATTCTGAGAAAGTATATTTTGTAATGTAATGTATAATGTAATTGTAATGTAATTTAAAAATAAAATATCTAAAAATAAATAGTTTAAAAAAATGTAGTAAATCAGTATCAAAAAAATAAATATAACAATTAATACATTTAAAAATTGTCATTTACAAAACCTTTGAAATTCACTGAAAAAAACCATAGGTTTCAGACATGTTATAGTTAGGAATTAGCATTTAAAAACCTTTGAAATTCACTGAAAAAAACCATAGGTTTCAGGCACGTTATAGTTAGAAATTAGCATTTAAAAAACCTTACAAATTCACTGAAAAACCATAGGTTTTAGGGACAGTTATAGTTAGTTGGATATTGCACTCGTACAAAACCCGTGAAATTCCCCGTTATAGTTAGTTCAGGTAACTATAACTTGCGCCCCGCAATGCACTGCTGATGACGTCACATATTACATCACTCATGACATGGTCAGTGACATCACTGATGACATCACTGATGACATCTCAAATGACATCACTGATGACATCACTGATGACATCATCCATGTGATAATTTGATGCATCTTCTCACACCCTAATATAACTTTTGATACACCCACTGTAAATTACAGACTGCCATTGTCAAAACCATAGACACTCCCACACCAATTACTATATACACACTCACTGATTCTTAGGTCTACACACACACATCTACTCACTCACCCGTACAGTCACTCATACTTATAGTCACTCAGTACAGGACTATTATATGCACTCATACACCTATATAAACACTCACACACCGCCACTCATCCATAGAGGTACTCACACACCTAGTCAGTCATGCAAAAAATTAAGCACACACCCATTTACTCACCTATACAGTTATACACACACCAGCTCACTTACTCATACAAATACTAGCACATTCTTACGCTCTTATACAATCTCTGATACAAGCACACACTCATCCATACAGTTACTCTCACAATCACACACTCTCGCTTATAACTATTTATATACTCCAACACACATATATACTGCCTTTCACATATGTAGTTACTCACACATGTACCACTGGGACATACATTCACTCACTAACACACTCTTACACACACTTACCCACCCATACAGTCTATCACAGATGCACTCTTGAAACCATCCACCCAGTGAATCACCCACTCACACATCTATGCACAGAGTCGCACACACCCCAGCCACACAAACACTCAGGCACCCATACAGATACTCAGACAACCAATCAATAACTCATATAGACACTCATGTAGCTATTCACAAACCCATGCAGCCACTTACACAGCAACAGACAGACGGATACAGACATTCACCCAGTTTAGTCACTAACCCATGCATTCAGTAAGATACGTTTAATCACTCACTTATAGAGTTAGTCACGCACCTACTAAATCATCCATTCAGACACTTATACACCCACTCATTCTTCAATACGCCTTTCCCTATATATATTAAACATATTTAAACTTTACAGAACAGACACAGTCACTGGATGATGTCATCAGTGATGTCATTTGAGATGTCATCAGTGATGTCATCAGTGATGTCACTGACCATGTCATGAGTGATGTAATATGTGACGTCATCAGCAGTGCTTTATGGGCGCGAGTTATAGTTACCTGAACTAACTATAACGGGGGAATATATATATATGTATATATATATATATATATATAGAGAGAGAGAGAGAGAATACATAAAAGGTAACCCTGTAATGTGGCCCAGTATCGCCATAATGGGGGTTCTGGTGACACCATAAACCATGAGTGCGAAGGCGGAGTGGTTAGTAAATCTAACCAGAACCCTGAGGTGGCATTATAGCACATTAGACATGCCAACAGTTATGCATTTTTAACTACGTATGTGTATGGTGGTAGGTTGAAAAACTGTTTTCTTCAAAATGCAGCTAACAATTGGCATTGTTTGGAAGAAGAATGTTTAGATTTTGTTTACCGTTCCTGAATAAATTCTTGATAAAATAATGGGTGAAGATGAGTGGACTTATGCAATTAAGTACATATATATATATATATATATATATATATATATATATATATATATATATATATACCACACCATTTGCCACATAATTTGCAGATTTCATTAAAAAAAACAATTTTTAGCTGAAATGGACAAAAAATATTACTGCCAAAGAATGTGGCAAACAAATTGCATTTTTAGCTGCATACCTTAGATAACCTAATTTTGTATACTTTAACTTAGATAACCTTGCCACATAATTAATTCCTCCATGCTGCATAGTTCTAGTAGCCTGACAATGATAAAGCAGAGTGGTTTGGGGGCTGTCATTATAAAGATAAAATCCATATTTCACAGGCCACCTAGAAATATATTCAGTATTTCCCATTCGAGTGCGTAGCATTTCCAAAAATCACAGGACGTTCATGAGAAAAAACTTCATAATTTCAGGCACTTCTATTCAAAACTGAGATAGGTTGGATTAGGAATGTGCAGCCCCCTGCTCCGCATCTTTACCTGTTCTTCCTTTGAAAGACACCCCCTCAGATGAAGCCCTCGACCAGTACTGCGCGTTGTAGTTCACAGCGAGCCCAATTACTGTAAAAAGAACTGGTTTCAGAAATTGGCAAACTTCATTACCTAAAAATGGAAGATTGGACCAATGATTTATCTGTCTCTCTTGCTCAAATATTTGGACCTCTCTGATTGATGTTCTTACAGCTGTCACAACTTGCTTGTCATTTATCGCAGTACTTTACCAAAGCAGGCAAGGGTTTTCGGATTGGGCGGTCCTTCTCACAAATCCTTGGGGTAGAATATTTTCACTGTGATACCCTTGTTATGCCCTTTTTAGAGGGGTTGTATGCGGCTGGGTGAATAGTAATACTGCATATATTTGTAATTTTATGGCTGGCTGCTTAATGTTTGCAAGCATATTTTCAGTTCCCTATGCCTATGCTGGTCATGGTGACAAACCAGTGGTAAAGGCTGTACTCCTTATTGGTCCATTAGGAAAAGGTATGTCAGATTCCATAGGTTTGATCACCTTGACACACCACTCTCTCACCTGCCCCATATTCATGTTATATTATACATTTATCTTAGATGGGTGTCCTGAAAATCTGGCAGAGATCCTACCCCCCTGGACCTTTATTGGACACCCCTGATGTACAGTGATGCCTTTCTCTTTCCTCCTCTGTTGATAGGACCTCTAGACACTCTCTTTGGTGATTCAGCAGCACGGAGGCAAGCATGGAGCCATGAAGGTCATCATACGTGTCACGAAGAGAGTTGAACTTTAATTAGGGCTCCCGGTTTTATGGTGTTTATGTTTTTAACATTTCCGTCTGTGTTTATCCATATTTATTTTGCGGACAGATGATATGATAACTCGTATATTTCCACATTTATTTAACAGATAAACGTGCGCTCATACATAGATGCATGTCCGGTTTTAGTACATTACACAGCCAAAAATAATAAACCCACAGAAACAAATTAGCATAATAGCACAAACAAATCTCATCGAGCTTTGTAACTCCCCATGCTGCCAAGATGTACAGCTATTGGCCTGAAAGTCATTAATCTCAGCATGGAGAGTCACTCAAAAGAAGCCAAATTATCTCTATTTTTCCGCTTTTAAAAATAAATACAGACAGAAAACACAATGTTTTCTGTCTGTATGTATCTGTAAAAATCTGTAAAAACGGAAAGCAGGGAGCCCTAATTGTAATGAATCTATCCGAATGTTTTGCAGTCTGCTGGTCAGAAAAGAGGAGAGAACCTGTTATGATCTGTTTCAGAGCAGCCTGTGGAATTGGAGGGTGTTAAGGAGGTCTTGGTGATTGACCTTGTCAATGTCTAGAGAAAGGTCAAGGAAGACCAGGAGGTTGGAATCACATTTTTCTGTGATTTGCAGGGAGCCATCGAAATTTGCAGCGTTGCTGTTTCAGTGCTGCTGCAGGGCTGGAAATCTGATTTGTAGGCCTGTTTTTGGTCGTAGCAATCTATGTGATCGCAGAGTTGTTTTGCATCAATTATTTTAAGGGTATTGCCATTGTAGATTAAGTACTGATGAGATGAGATCATGGCACAGGGACACTGAGCTACTACTTGTCCACTGGGCTCAGGACCTCAGCCCTGGAATGGATTCGTTATTAAGGGGATGCAAAGTTACAAACCCTCTTTCTCACAATTTTTTGGGGGGGAAAATTGCCACTTCCTCCAAACTGCAAAGTTATGCTGTGACTTAAGGTAAGCTTGCACAGAAAATGCTGCATACATTTGACAATGTGCTTAGAAAAATGCTGCAAAGGGTTAACTTGCAATGACGAATCCTGCATGCATTTTTACACCTATCCTGTCTTATATCAGAGGGAAACTTATCTCGTAATGCAGTGAAAAATGACCTCGCATTGTAGAGATTAACGTTTCGAACTTAAAATCTTTAAAATCCATGCATTTAAAAAATTGGGGCACTTTATCAAACTTTGCCAGCTTAAAAAAGAAAATGATACAAAAGGGGATGATGGACGGAACGTTTGAGCCAATCAAACACTCACCCCCAGTCAACTGATCTGGGTTTAATCCATCATTATTCTTTAGCTCACTCCACCACCCCAGTTCAGACATGGCCATATGCAAATCAGTCTGACCCTGTGCCTCATGGGAACAGTCCAGCCCGAACTGCCAAGCCATGTCTTCCCTGGACCGGAAACAAGCATTCTAGGACCGGTTTCTGGCATTCCAGCCGTCATCAGCCAGGCTTGCTTGAATCCAGTGGCAAAGTGAGCAAGGGACCCACGTCTGGGCATACCCCCGCCAACTTAGGGCGAACAAAGCGATACAAAGGGGATGATGGACGGAACGTTTGAGCCAATCAAACACTCACCCCCAGTCAACTGATCTGGGTTTAATCCATCATCATTCTTTAGCTCACTCCACCACCCCAGTTCAGACATGGCCATATGCAAATCAGTCTGACCCTGTGCCTCATGGGAACAGTCCAGCCCGAACTGCCAAGCCATGTCTTCCCTGGACCGGAAACAAGCATCCTAGGACCGGTTTCTGGCATTCCAGCCGTCATCAGCCAGGCTTGCTTGAATCCAGTGGCAAAGTGAGCAAGGGACCCACGTCTAGGCATACCCCGCCAACTTAGGGCGAACAAAGCGATACAAAGGGGATGATGGACGGAACGCTTGAGCCAATCAAACACTCACCCCCAGTCAACTGATCTGGGTTTAATCCATCATCATTCTTTAGCTCACTCCACCACCCCAGTTCAGACATGGCCATATGCAAATCAGTCTGACCCTGTGCCTCATGGGAACAGTCCAGCCCGAACTGCCAAGCCATGTCTTCCCGGACCGGAAACAAGCATCCTAGGACCGGTTTCTGGCATTCCAGCCGTCATCAGCCAGGCTTGCTTGAATCCAGTGGCAAAGTGAGCAAGGGACCCACGTCTGGGCATACCCCCGCCAACTTAGGGCGAACAAAGCGATACAAAAGGGGATGATGGACGGAATGCCAGAAACCGGTCCTAGGATGCTTGTTTCCGGTCCAGGGAAGACATGGCTTGGCAGTTCGGGCTGGACTGTTCCCATGAGGCACAGGGTCAGACTGATTTGCATATGGCCATGTCTGAACTGGGGTGGTGGAGTGAGCTAAAGAATGATGATGGATTAAACCCAGATCAGTTGACTGGGGGTGAGTGTTTGATTGGCTCAAACGTTCCGTCCATCATCCCCTTTGTATCGCTTTGTTCGCCCTACGTTGGCGGGGTATGCCCAGACGTGGGTCCCTTGCTCACTTTGCCACTGGATTCAAGCAAGCCTGGCTGATGACGGCTGGAATGCCAGAAACCGGTCCTAGGATGCTTGTTTCCGGTCCAGGGAAGACATGGCTTGGCAGTTCGGGCTGGACTGTTCCCATGAGGCACAGGGTCAGACTGATTTGCATATGGCCATGTCTGAACTGGGGTGGTGGAGTGAGCTAAAGAATGATGATGGATTAAACCCAGATCAGTTGACTGGGGTGAGTGTTTGATTGGCTCAAACGTTCCGTCCATCATCCCCTTTGTATCGCTTTGTTCGCCCTACGTTGGCGGGGGTATGCCCAGACGTGGGTCCCTTGCTCACTTTGCCACTGGATTCAAGCAAGCCTGGCTGATGACGGCTGGAATGCCAGAAACCGGTCCTAGGATGCTTGTTTCCGGTCCAGGGAAGACATGGCTTGGCAGTTCGGGCTGGACTGTTCCCATGAGGCACAGGGTCAGACTGATTTGCATATGGCCATGTCTGAACTGGAGTGGTGGAGTGAGCTAAAGAATGATGATGGATTAAACCCAGATCAGTTGACTGGGGGTGAGTGTTTGATTGGCTCAAACGTTCCGTCCATCATCCCCTTGTATCGCTTTGTTCGCCCTACGTTGGCGGGGTATGCCCAGACGTGGGTCCCTTGCTCACTTTGCCACTGGATTCAAGCAAGCCTGGCTGATGACGGCTGGAATGCCAGAAACCGGTCCTAGGATGCTTGTTTCCGGTCCAGGGAAGACATGGCTTGGCAGTTCGGGCTGGACTGTTCCCATGAGGCACAGGGTCAGACTGATTTGCATATGGCCATGTCTGAACTGGGGTGGTGGAGTGAGCTAAAGAATGATGATGGATTAAACCCAGATCAGTTGACTGGGGGTGAGTGTTTGATTGGCTCAAACGTTCCGTCCATCATCCCCTTTTGTATCGCTTTGTTCGCCCTACGTTGGCGGGGTATGCCCAGACGTGGGTCCCTTGCTCACTTTGCCACTGGATTCAAGCAAGCCTGGCTGATGACGGCTGGAATGCCAGAAACCGGTCCTAGGATGCTTGTTTCCGGTCCAGGGAAGACATGGCTTGGCAGTTCGGGCTGGACTGTTCCCATGAGGCACAGGGTCAGACTGATTTGCATATGGCCATGTCTGAACTGGGGTGGTGGAGTGAGCTAAAGAATGATGATGGATTAAACCCAGATCAGTTGACTGGGGGTGAGTGTTTGATTGGCTCAAACGTTCCGTCCATCATCCCCTTTGTATCGCTTTGTTCGCCCTACGTTGGCGGGGGTATGCCCAGACGTGGGTCCCTTGCTCACTTTGCCACTGGATTCAAGCAAGCCTGGCTGATGACGGCTGGAATGCCAGAAACCGGTCCTAGGATGCTTGTTTCCGGTCCAGGGAAGACATGGCTTGGCAGTTCGGGCTGGACTGTTCCCATGAGGCACAGGGTCAGACTGATTTGCATATGGCCATGTCTGAACTGGGGTGGTGGAGTGAGCTAAAGAATGATGATGGATTAAACCCAGATCAGTTGACTGGGGGTGAGTGTTTGATTGGCTCAAACGTTCCGTCCATCATCCCCTTTGTATCGCTTTGTTCGCCTCTACGTTGGCGGGGTATGCCCAGACGTGGGTCCCTTGCTCACTTTGCCACTGGATTCAAGCAAGCCTGGCTGATGACGGCTGGAATGCCAGAAACCGGTCCTAGGATGCTTGTTTCCGGTCCAGGGAAGACATGGCTTGGCAGTTCGGGCTGGACTGTTCCCATGAGGCACAGGGTCAGACTGATTTGCATATGGCCATGTCTGAACTGGGGTGGTGGAGTGAGCTAAAGAATGATGATGGATTAAACCCAGATCAGTTGACTGGGGGTGAGTGTTTGATTGGCTCAAACGTTCCGTCCATCATCCCCTTTGTATCGCTTTGTTCGCCCTACGTTGGCGGGGTATGCCCAGACGTGGGTCCCTTGCTCACTTTGCCACTGGATTCAAGCAAGCCTGGCTGATGACGGCTGGAATGCCAGAAACCGGTCCTAGGATGCTTGTTTCCGGTCCAGGGAAGACATGGCTTGGCAGTTCGGGCTGGACTGTTCCCATGAGGCACAGGGTCAGACTGATTTGCATATGGCCATGTCTGAACTGGGGTGGTGGAGTGAGCTAAAGAATGATGATGGATTAAACCCAGATCAGTTGACTGGGGGTGAGTGTTTGATTGGCTCAAACGTTCCGTCCATCATCCCCTTTTGTATCGCTTTGTTCGCCCTACGTTGGCGGGGGTATGCCCAGACGTGGGTCCCTTGCTCACTTTGCCACTGGATTCAAGCAAGCCTGGCTGATGACGGCTGGAATGCCAGAAACCGGTCCTAGGATGCTTGTTTCCGGTCCAGGGAAGACATGGCTTGGCAGTTCGGGCTGGACTGTTCCCATGAGGCACAGGGTCAGACTGATTTGCATATGGCCATGTCTGAACTGGGGTGGTGGAGTGAGCTAAAGAATGATGATGGATTAAACCCAGATCAGTTGACTGGGGGTGAGTGTTTGATTGGCTCAAACGTTCCGTCCATCATCCCCTTTGTATCGCTTTGTTCGCCCTACGTTGGCGGGGTATGCCCAGACGTGGGTCCCTTGCTCACTTTGCCACTGGATTCAAGCAAGCCTGGCTGATGACGGCTGGAATGTCAGAAACCGGTCCTAGGATGCTTGTTTCCGGTCCAGGGAAGACATGGCTTGGCAGTTCGGGCTGGACTGTTCCCATGAGGCACAGGGTCAGACTGATTTGCATATGGCCATGTCTGAACTGGGGTGGTGGAGTGAGCTAAAGAATGATGATGGATTAAACCCAGATCAGTTGACTGGGGGTGAGTGTTTGATTGGCTCAAACGTTCCGTCCATCATCCCTTTTGTATCGCTTTGTTCGCCCTACGTTGGCGGGGGTATGCCCAGACGTGGGTCCCTTGCTCACTTTGCCACTGGATTCAAGCAAGCCTGGCTAATGACGGCTGGAATGCCAGAAACCGGTCCTAGGATGCTTGTTTCCGGTCCAGGGAAGACATGGCTTGGCAGTTCGGGCTGGACTGTTCCCATGAGGCACAGGGTCAGACTGATTTGCATATGGCCATGTCTGAACTGGGGTGGTGGAGTGAGCTAAAGAATGATGATGGATTAAACCCAGATCAGTTGACTGGGGGTGAGTGTTTGATTGGCTCAAACGTTCCGTCCATCATCCCCTTTGTATCGCTTTGTTCGCCCTACGTTGGCGGGGGTATGCCCAGACGTGGGTCCCTTGCTCACTTTGCCACTGGATTCAAGCAAGCCTGGCTGATGACGGCTGGAATGCCAGAAACCGGTCCTAGGATGCTTGTTTCCGGTCCAGGGAAGACATGGCTTGGCAGTTCGGGCTGGACTGTTCCCATGAGGCACAGGGTCAGACTGATTTGCATATGGCCATGTCTGAACTGGGGTGGTGGAGTGAGCTAAAGAATGATGATGGATTAAACCCAGATCAGTTGACTGGGGGTGAGTGTTTGATTGGCTCAAACGTTCCGTCCATCATCCCCTTTTGTATCGCTTAAAAAAGAAAATGGACACCACTAACAATATCAGGTTATCAATTGTATGCCAGGAGTGACGCCTGAATCCTTCCCTGCTGTCCAAGTGTGTTGGGCCGACTGCTTCTGCCTGCAAAACAATATGGCACCTTCTGTGCTTGGTTTCAGCTCTGTCCTCTCCTTTACCAAGCCTTGCTTTGATGCAGGGCTCAAAGCAAGCATGTGATTGCCGCATAAATAACTGCTTTTATTCTGTTGATGCGTGTGTCATACTTCAATAAAATGGCAGTTTAATGAAAAAAACAAAAATGACCGGCACATAACAAGGCAGGGAGCAGATAGATGAGTGCAGTGAAGCTGTCTCTCAGGCCACTTAGCTAGTCTGTTCATGGCCAGTCAACAGTTTTAACAGGGAGGGGCGCGACAGAAGCACTTTACAGATTTCGCGGCTTGATATGTTGGCGCGAGAGCACATCAGCCGACAGGGGAGATGGCCAGCGGAATACAAAACAGGGCTACTGGCCTCAAAAAGGCCCAAAATAGAGGCAGCGCTTGACGCGCGCCGGTAAGACGTGCTGCGAAAAAGTAAGCGCCTGTCTGTGACGATTCAAGGCCTCTTCCCAGCCCCCTCCCATTCACATTCTCACAGCCTGGGATGTCTGATGCACGCGCTTGTTCACTGGCCCTGTGTTATATACGGATCTCAAACTCTTCCAAAGCGCCTGATGACGCAACTGGGAAAACACCTGCTACGCGCACATACATGCAGTGACGTAACGAACTTGGGGGCTCCCCCAGCAAAGTACATGGAGTGGGGCCCCCATGCTCCGGACCCAGCCAGGGGCTCTTCAGGCCAGGGGCCTGCCGCCCATGCACAGTGCTGGAGAGGGACCCCTGGAGCTAGGGGCACCACAGAGGCTGCTGGACTAATGTTACACCACTGCTAACATGTGTGCACAGAGTCCTGCTGACAGACTGTCAGCCCATACACGCACTCATACAGTGACTCCCCGATGTTGTCGAAGCTCCACATGCAATAGCATTCAAGCCAACCCTCCCGATTCAGGTGGGAGACTGCCGATTGCAAGGCTAGTCTCCCGCCTCCCAATTCCTGCATGCAAAAACCCGATTCCTCTGCGGGCTTCAGCTGACAGCAGTGCTTTAAATGGGCCGGTACTCACCGGTACTGAGTACCGGCACTTCTAAATTTTCGGCGCTTGAGTACCGGAACTTTTCTTTGTCCAAAGAGAGTACCGGTACTCATGGGCTTTAAGCCAAGCTCAGTGATATTGGCATTTACAAAAAAAGGAAGAGCAATACAGCTGACGACGAGTGGGTCCGTTTTCCTGAAGCACTCTAATCGAGTGCTAATCTCCCCTTTCAATGTGCTAATTGAGCCGCGGCCCGTGGGCATTCATTCCCGAGTTGGCAGGAAGTTTGGGAGGGGCCAGACTCACACTGTGATGCCTGAGGCAGTGTCCACTGGGACATAGCTGCCAAGGTTTCAGATTGCTATGTGTGACATTTTCATAATTGTAGTGTAATTATGAGTGACATTTCAACAAATATGAGTGACTTTTTTGCGAGCAATGAAGATGAGGGAAACATACATCAAAAATTGTACTAAAATTATGAAAATGTCACACATAGCAATCTGAAACCTTGGCAGCTATCTAATAAAACTTCAACTCCGACCGACCTTAGCGTGAACATTTAAAATGTCAGCAGCTTTCATTTTTTACTCTTACCAAGTTCAACAAGTCACAGTGCTGCAGCTGGAGATCTAAAGACTGCTGGCCATGGGTCCCCCATACTCTCTTGGAGTCTGTCACACTCCTTGGTTGCAGACAGCTGCTGGCAATCTACATTTCAGGCAGTGATGACCGGGAGATAATCTGCTAAGTGGCACCGCTGTCTAGAGAGCTGTGTTGTGCCTTTTAAAGACACGCAGCACCTGCTCTCAGACTCACGCTGTGTGGGACACAATCTTCAGGGATCCCCCACGACAGGGGCTAAAAAGGCAGGAAGTGTCGAGGTCAGGAGGTGACAGGCCGAACACCGGCCTCCTCCTGTAATTATCTAACTAGGCACAGGGGCGGCAATGAACTCTTGGAGGCAGGGCGAGCAGGAAATTCTGATTTAAAAAGTAAGTGTCAAAGGAGGTAAATACTCGACTCCAGAAAAAGGGAATCAGACTTTACAGCAGGCAAGGAGTTTTGAGGCAAAGCTGTGCCATCTAGGAGGGGCAGGGTGATGTCTGCTAAGTGGCAGTGAGACAAGAGGGTTAACCATAGTTAAACCTTTCCAAAAAATGTTAAGGAAAATATCTTGTGCGAGTCATATGTGATCTAGGTGTTGCACCATGAGAAGCCCACTTTAATAATAAATGTACCCTTTTGTACGTATAAGGGAAATGGAATAATTAAAATATACCAGAAATGATTTCGTATCATTATGCACATCTGCACACCAATTAAATCTCAATCACATTAAATGTCTGCCCCTGGCCGGAATCCCTTTGGACTGCCAATAGCCCCGCCCCTAACCCCGCCCCCTAACCCCACCCCAAGCCGCACCCCCTAGCTAACGTCTCAATTTGTTGAGTACCTGCACTTATTTTTTTCCATTTAAAGCACTGGCTGACAGGGACTGGTCTTGTGTGACTGGGAGTATGCATTGCCAACAACCTGCTCCTGCAGGCCGGTGCACCACATTTTTGTCACGCTCTCTGCCTGCCGTAGCGCTTTCTCTGTGCTACGGACAGGTAAGTGAAAAAAACATATATTTACACTTAGTCCTATACATGACAATATGACCTAGTTCAGGCCTCTATGTAAGTCAATGGGAGAAATACACTTTCCCGTTTATTTTTTTTAAAATCTCCCACTTTCCTCATCTAAAATGTTGGCATGTATGCAATAGGATCAAGATTTCTATAATACAAACTGGAACTATACAAGGCATTTTTATTCAAGTCACTCCTACAGCTGAAAGGACCACATTTCATTCGGGCTTGGGCCTGAAGATGACCTTTCTCAGTGCAAGCCAATGTTCTCTTTTGTGTTAAAGGTGAAAAGTGTCTTGTATTAACTGTTCTTCCTAATAAATGCCCGTTCTTTCCCTTCCTTTGCCACCCCTTCTCTTTGGGACCTTCTTTTTATTGTATATATTATGCTAAGCTGCTGTGGAAGAGTCTGTGTTGGGTCCAGTAGGATTCTAACAGTGACCCGTTATTCATTGCTGCACAGTTCCTTCTGTTACTAGTTGCAAGTCACGTTTCTCTTCTACTTGTGAGTGCCGCTCTTTATCGAAGTATACCAATCCTTTTGATAACTTCCAGTGCTGTTATGTTTCTGAAGCCTCCTGCTTTCGAATTCAAATCAGTCTCAGATACCCTCAGGCATCTTTCACAAAATACGGTATTCTTATTCTCTTTCTCCTTATTGTTCGTTGAAAGTTGGTGCTACTAATACAGTGTTGAACGTACAAAGTATTCTTGAAAAAAATTATCATATAGTTATACTTAAATCAAAATCTCACCAGGCCCTAATTATTGATTCAATTCTTTTAAATTTTGTTTGTTCAGTGACAGCGATGGTGATCATGACCATGTCTTGAATAGATCTCCACTGCTAAAATTATTGCAAGTAATTCTACGCTTAGATATTATTACGTCTTCAGACCCTCAACTCTGTTTTGCTACCATTTGCCAGAGAAAACAACTATGACTCACCAGCTTATTTCTAAAATCACAATAAAATGGATAATTGAAAATACTCACCAACCAAAGAAGGTGGTCATTGATGTATTAACTGTAAATCAATCCTCTGATTTAAACTGCTTTTTTCAACCAATCGTCCTCATCAAATATTACCTCGATCCAGGTGTAAGATGGACTACATTTTTAAGATAATCCAACTGTTGGCCTGCCTTGATAAAGGAAGGTTAGAGCTGGAAGATCTTTCACGTCAAGTGAAAGCGAAGTGTGGAAGTAAAGTGGGTGAAAGAGGGGCCACCTGGGATTGGTCGCCAGCAATATTAGTTGGAAATCAGACGGGGAGGATGTACCAAAAGCCATTTACCGAGGGAATAGGGCCCGTACCTGGATTTTTGCTGGGCTGCCCAAGGAAGACCTAAATAATGAATATATACAATCTAAAGAGCTGGCTATTTATTGTTTATAGGGGACCTGGCAGTCCACTTGAATTAAAGTGGATTCAGATTTTTTAATAGATAAATTGGAAAAAAGGGTATGTAGAGGGCACTCCAAGCGTGGACTGTCAATCTTACTGAGTGCAGATTTTCAATAGAATTTTGATGTCTTGGATACTGCAAAATATAATAAATTAGGCGTAATATTGATACTATCAATGTCAGTGGGAAATCAGCTGTTGTTTTTCGATGCATACATAACTCCGCGCCATAGCTATGATAAACGATTAACTTCAGCAATGCACTACATAAAACCCATGTGCAATAGCGAAACAAAATCTGATCTCATAGTGAGAGATTTCAGTGCTAAGGCGTAGAATGGCGTTTCATTGAGAATTGTAAGCAAAGAGCAAGAGAAAGAATTGAATATAACTGAATTAGAGTTGCCAAATAAAAATGCGGAAAAGAGAGCCTACAGACAGTTTTTACTGCTTCACTAGCCTCATGTTTTGCAAAAAAATAATAACACACACACACATACATTGCAAGACATGAGGCTACTGAGCAGCTAAAACTGTGTGTGTGTGCTTGTATATATATATATATATATATATAAATTAATTTATTTATTTACATATATATATTTATATATATATAAATATATACACACACACACACACCACACATTACTATATCTATATCTACCTATAACATCATTTGAATCTTTGGTTTTTCAGTAAAAAAAAATAATATATATATATATGTGTGTGTCTATATATATATATATATCTGTGTGTGTGTGCGTGTATATATATATATATATATAAATATATATATATATATATATATAGTTAGGTACAGTAATAAGATCGTACTTTACTTTAAAAACCTCAGAAATTCACTGAAAAAAACAAAGATTAGAGTGACATTATAGTTAGGTAGGGCAATAAGATTTTAGCTTATGTTAAAAAAAACTTCTAGAAATTCACTGAAAAATACAAAGGTGAAAGTGAGGTTATAGTTAGGTTTTGAAATAATACAAAAACTAACATTTAAAAAACAAAAAACTACTGAAATTATAACTGACTGAGCTAACTATATCTTGCGCCCCTCCATGCACTGCTTTTTACCTCACATATTACATCTTTGACCTCTGGCTAAGCCCTGCACCCAACCCCCCGGTTGGTCAACCACCTGTTGCGCATGGACAAAGACCGTGCGCAGGGTTGGCCACATGGTACGGCCGTGGGAGAATGGCCGCAAGTCCTCGTCTTAAGCTGTGCACAGCAGGGGGTTGGCTGAAGACGCCCATCCCCCGATAAGCACACAACCACCCACCGAGAACAGACTTTGACCTTGCACGGTGGATTTTTGCCTACAGGATCCAGCCACCCGCGAGTGCTCAACCACCCACCACTTTATGCGCAGGTGGAGAAAAATACAGTCAGGGCTATTGGAATAAAGTGATTTTGTGCCTGTGGCATTATCGGCATTTGTCACATCATTTATTATCTGCTGCATAATCTGCAGATTTTAACCCCAAAATATTTTCTAGCTCAAACAGATCAAAAGATACTAAAAACAAAGCAACAAGTGTTGCTGAGCAGTGGAAGGCCCTTTGCAAATGTTGACTGGCCCCTTTTCTGTCATGTATTACTATATTTGGGTGTTAAACTAGTACTAATGAGGTGAAACATTTGCCCAGACAGTGTTTACATGTGTAAAAATGAAACAAAATGACGTAATAGTATTGCAAGATGTGCCGCATAAAGCAGCATAATTCGCTCTTTCTTGCCGCATAATTTAGTCAACCTTGCCCTATAATTTGGCTCTCCCCTGCTGCATAATTCTAGTAGCCCTGAATATAGTAAGCTTGTATATATTTACCCTGACAATATTTTGGTAGTCTTTATTTTTGCTACGATATTTTACTAGCATTATATTTTTTTCCTTAATCTTCTTGGACTACTCTTCCCAGGAGTAGTCCTGTGAATCTTGACAGTCTGAGATTTCCATGAGTATTTCTACTTTCCAAATTTGCTCATGCAGAATCTTGCAATTTTGCATTTGAACATGTCACTTCTCTACATCCGAGAAATATTTCCCCCCTATTTCTTTCTCCCCTATTCCTCTAATTTTCCCGTACAGTGCCATGAAATATGGGGATAGTCTGTTCCCTTTCCAGGAAGGGCACATACTCCTGGCTTTAACATCGGTTTTCCAGGTTCTGAATATTCACAAATGTACGAGTTTCTTGTCACGCTCTGCACTCAGCCTGCAGGCCTACATGATCCCTAACACCTCCCATCGTGTCCATAAATGTAAAATACAGGATTTTCAGAAAGCACTTTGAAAATTCCACAGTACAAGGATGTGAATCAGAATGTGGACCTTCGAAGCACAGATTTTTCTTTTTGCACACATACATCCCAGTTCATGCTGTACCATCATGTGTTCAGGTGTTGGCAATAGTGTTAATGTAGCCTGCATCATTAGTCACTTATTGTAATTGTATTTACATAGCGGCTACTACCCCTGACGAGGCATTGAAGTGCTTTTTGGTGAGTAGTACGAAACTCCAGAACCCAAAGATAGATTAGTGGTGGATTGGTAGCGGGCGTTCTTAATCATTGGGTATAAATCCAGCAGAAGTGTCCGCTCCACGGGTGTGCGGTCTCTAAGGGTGGAGCTGTAGGTGAGGTCCTGGTTGAATAGATAGTAGCACAATGTCAATACAATTGAGTCCCTCCCTTCTAGTATTACTCGTTGTAAGGAGGGGCCCTGCTTCTAGGTCACATGACTGTCTGAACACTGCCATTTTAAGTAAGATTGTATGTGTACTCCTACATAGTTCAAACTCTACAAATAGGAATGTATCACCAGAAGTCAGCCATGACAGGTTGCATCTGCGATCCGTTGTGACGGGCCCAGCGCATGCCACTTATTGAATGATGCATCAGGATATATGTTGACGGTGAGTGTCGGTAGTTTCAGACTGGGGCGAGTAATGGATGGAGACATAGACGATGGCCAGGGCAGACTGAGAACCCAAAGCAGCCCTTGCAATTTTGACGGACCAGCCCCCAGCTGCTTTTGTTACTGGGGGCCGATATAGCAGCACCGCTACAAAACCAGCCCCCAATAACAAAAACAGCCCCCACCCTTGCAAAATCGACCCCACCCTTCCGGGAAAACGCCTGATGCCCGCCACGGCCAGTCCGGCCCTGTCGATGGCTATGGAGTGGTGAGGGCAAGCTGGCGAGATGAGCTAAAGTGAAGCAGCTTTGTGCACTGTTAGGCGGGGCGGCAGGTCTGTGTGGCCTGCGAAGATATCAGCAGAGATCTTGAGAGAGAGGAGTCAGAGAAAATAATGCTGGCGTCTTCCAAAAAAGTTAGACAAACACATCTTGGAGACACTCCTACTATCCGTGTCTCACCTATAGCAATAGCCAAGGACACAGGTGAAAGGACCAAAGGCGCGATGTAGAATAATAAAGACCTCCCTCACCAAGGGGCACCAGCTGGGTGGAAAGTGCCTCGGTGCGAGGAATCCTCAAAGTGAGAAACAGACCTACAGTGCAGATTGTTTGTCTCACTTCTTCCCGCCATCAGTCGGCTGTAAGAAAACCTCCACTACTGCTGTCCATGGCTTTCAGTCAATCATTCCCAGGTTTGTATACGAGCATGTCAATAGTGAAAATATCATTGTACAGAAATATGGTGTCCTAAGTACCGTTTACAAAAAATATTGCCCCACTGGGTGTAGATTTTCTATTATTGAATTCAACGGGGAAATATTTTGGTGAACAATATTTAGGACACAGTATATTTATTAAAAATATTCTGGTATCACATGCACAACCACGTACAGTTCACGGTAGCCAGAAAGGCCATCACTGCCGCCTTGAAAACGCCACAAAATATTGATATGTTTGAAACTGTGATCATTGTTGTTACAGAAAGAGGTGAAGTGGGCTGGAAACTGCAGCCATTAAACAGGCAGAAGCAACCAACGAAACCACTGCAGGTCGCTACTGATTGACAGTGTGCGGAGGGAGACAAGCATTGGAGTCATGCCAACATGTTTTGGATTTCCTGTATCTTCTTTGCTTTAAAGTTAATATAATAGAATATTCACATATGCATACAAGCCAATAGACCCGATTCAGGCGGGAGACTCCCGATTCTTGGAGCAAAAAAAATGGCTTTCTTCTTCCTGAAAGTGCCTCTCTACTTCAATAGAAGTCAATGAATGGGGGAACACATTCTCCCGATTATTTTGTTAAAAACTCCCACTTTCCTCTTCTAAAATGTGGGCATGAATGCATATGTGAAAAAGTAACGGACGTTGAACATGTATGTGTCTAAGCCAGAGGCAGATGCAATGGCAGAGATGCTCAAAGAGGGTCAATGTGGGTGATCAGCTGAGGCTGTAGGGTGCTGACTTGCTCAGATCTTCCCCAAGTCCCTGGCCAACGACGCGAGAATAACACAGAAGAGGAAACTGAAGCAATTGGCGCGATAGACGCCTTCCACCTCTCCCCGCACCCTGCTAACGTTCAAAGTCACTCTGCTGCAGACGCGCAGGCGCGCTGCACAGTGCAGCGCCTGGCGCGGAAGGATTTAGTGCGGGGCTCAGGGACCTCATTACGCTTTCTTCCCTAGGCCGCGCGTTCTGAAGGTGATTGAACCGCGTGCAGTGCACCTGTCCTCGTGAGAGAGGCGCCCTTCCAAATCCCTGTAATTATCCAAACCGATTCTTTTAGATTCCGCATTACCTGCGGCTTTCTCTCGTCTTCCTTTGTCCTGGTGTCAGGGACTGTGAAGACCTTTCGCTCTCAGTCTTTTGACGAGTGGGGCGAGTTCATCCCTCGGTGGCGGCTTCATTGTCGCCGGAAGGTTCATGCGTGGGAGTGGTGGGTGGTGGGGGGGAGGGGAGTTTTGCTGCAGTAGTGTTGTCCGCTTCCACCAGCATGGCCTGCCGATAGTCCTTGTTTCCTGCTGTTAAAAAGCTGCTCACCTGCCTACGAGGACCACAGACTACAGACGTGGATCTTTGACTCACAATGGCGTCTCTGTCTGTCCCAAAAGGAGAGAGAGAAGGACAACACCTCCCATAAAGGCACTGGCGTAGCAAGGGGGGGGGGGGGCGGTGCGCCCTGCAGTCCTGCCAAGTATCACGCATCAGGCGTGACGTTAACGCATTTCAGTGTGGTGCTCCGCATCACCGCATTAAAATGCATTGTCACGCATTTGATGCCACTCTCTGTGCTGTCACACAAAGCGCTAAACTAGTACACTACTGGCCACTCCAGGCTGCTAGCTTGCGTGCGCGCCTGTGTGGCTGGCCTGTGCTGGGGCTGCTCCCGCAGACGTCACTTGCCGGCCGGGCGCGCACTGCCAGTAGCACAGAGCACAGAGCTGTTACAATCTATTATTTTTTTAAAGCCCTAGTGCATTCCCGCCTGGCACGGCGCCACTGTTACAGCCTGACGTCACGGCCCGTCCGACTAGGGCAGTACGTACGCTACGTTCTGCTGCCATCTGTGGCGCAAGCGGGGGTCGCTGTGTAGGCAGATGAGTGAAACTGCGGCAAATGGCAGTGCTGCTTGCACCGCCGCGGTGCAATTTTTAAAATGCACATAATTGTCTCGCGTGAAAGATTGGCTCGCGGTGAAATTTTTAAAATGCACATAATTGTCTCGCCCAAATGGGAGCCCACGAACCACGGCGGGCGGCTGCTAAAGTTCGGAGCAGCAGTCAAAGCCCTGACTGTGCAGCTGCTGCTGAGTGGTGAGCCTGACTCTACAATCAAGCCCGAGCACCGTGTTTGCCGCGGGAGGATTTGTTGTGGCCACTCCACTCTGCCAGGGCTGTAGGTGGCTCAAAAACCGAATTGTCCGGGCTGGCGCACTCTCCTCCTTGCTGCAAATATAAGTAAGTGAGACTGTGAGTGTGAGAGCGCACTAATCATGTCACTGATTGTTATTAAAATCTGCTTAATAAATTTAGCGCGCAGTCTGCATCAGCTGCCTGCCCTGATACACTGCCGAACTAAGTTCTCTGCAGTCACATACAGTGAGACAGCGAGAGTCTCATTCTGTCTGGACTCAGGTCACACACTGTGTAGTTCAGGGACGAGCTGCGCGAAGACGTACATTTTGATATTACAGCACTTGCTGCACTGTAATGCCTTAGCCTGAGGCTTGCCTAATCAACGCAGCCCGGTGGTGCTGCTGTCGAGTCAGTCAGCGGGTACTACTGACTGTGTGTGCTGACAGCTAGACTATTAAAACTAACGATACTTAGGCAGCCGAGCTGAGCGCTTATCTGTGCTGCTGACTGTGGGGCTGGAGCCAGTAGTGGCACACCGACCGACGTAACCACTTCAAGTTAATCATTTGGTTGAGGGCACTACATCGCCCTGGCTGCCGGCTGTGAGCTATGTGACATGACTGTGTGCCTTAGCCTGAGACTTGCCCAATGCTCATTGCCCCCGACTAGTCAGCTGACTGTGTTGTCTAACTTGTCATTTTAATTAGGCACTGCAGCTGAGAAGACAGAGAGATCCGTGTTGTTGAGGGCTCACATCCTGGGCTGCGTCCCACTTGGGACAGAGAGCGGCCTGGAGTCCACTGAGTGATACTCTGCAGCATCTGATTTTAATTGATTGCCACTAGGAGGATCCAGGGGGCCAGTAGGCAAAGGCTTGCTAAGGCAGGAATCAATGATATTGTTTTTCTGCTAGTCTGCCCTGCATCACTACTAGGAGGCTGACAAAAGAATGTTGTTGGGGCCTCAAATACTGTTTGGGCTGGGTCCCACGTGGGACAGAGAGGCCCTGGAGTCCACACTGTCGCTGTGATGCTCTGCAGTTTTAAAAACGTCTTAGAGTTTCTTGTTTCTCAAATGGGTGTAATTTCTGATATTTATATGTTCCTCTCGTATTTATTGCTTGATTTTGCTTGTGAGAAAGTGTCACTCATAGTCGTTGAAATGTCACTCATAATTACATTGAAGTTATGAAAATGTCACACATAGCAATCTGAAACCTTGGCAGCTATGGCCCCGGGCGGCACGAGTTTTAGGGGCGGCGGCGGCCGCAAAAATCATCGCCAGCACCTCCCCCCCCCTCAGCGCGGCGGCAAAAGACAGGGACCGCCACGGGCGGCAGAGTGCCTAGCTACGCCACTGCATAAAGGTCAAAGAGGAGTGGGCATCACCACTTAGGCAAGGCAACCGTTTCAACAAATGACTGCCACATTGCTGCTGTCGCCTGCCCGGACTGTCACCAGGGGTCCAAATAAGGGTCTCCTTCTGAAGCCTTGATATCGGCTTGGATGTGGTATCTCTGAGAACAGTTGAGTTCCGCAGCGCTTAGAAGCAATTGAGTTTTGCAGTGTGCCCAAATAGAAGTAAAATAAGCATACGCATAAAAGTGCTGAGGGTATTGCCCCGCCTCGGCGCCCCAGTCTAACAGGTCTACTGCACGCCATTTTTGTTCAAAGGTCAACGGGAAGGCTGAGGCTGCTGAGTGCTTGTACAATGAAAGTGCACTACTTTATTTTTAACTCGTAGATAAAAAAAATCAAATCTGTTGCGATGCAGGAAATAGTTGAAAACCCATCTCTTCACCACCTCCACAACCCCCACATTACTTTATAACTCACCACTCACTGTCCTTATAAACCACCACAGAACCCTAATAAATTGTCATTTTACACATCTCCAAACTAACATTCTAACTTACTAACCTTTTTGCTATGCCTTACTGTGTTATGCTCAGCTATGGTACGCTATAGTATGGTCGCCTCTGCTAATACAATGCTATGCTATATTACGCTTGCTTATGATATATTATGCTGTTTTATGCTATGTTAATTCATGCTATGCTATGTGAAGCCATACTAGCCTATGTTATGTTAAAGTATCCTTTGCTATGGTATACGTTACAGGTATTTGTATGATGCTACAACTGCATCAGCAAAGTAATCGCACCACACCACCATCAAATAAATAAAGCACATTCTCCAAAGTGGCTAATGGGAAGCGTTTCAGGCAAATGAAGAGAGCCGTCCTGTTTATTAAAAGGAAATGAAAAGGCGTATTGTGCAACCTGCAGTCTCTTAAGAGTTTAGTCCCAATTAAGGTGCCTACTTTTGTCGCACAGATGTACTCAGCGGGCTCCAGATGAGAAGGAAAGGTATTGGACTTTGGTCTAAACAGTTCTCCAACATAAGGACTCCCCCAGTAGGGTTGGAAGGCACCCCCAGCACTCTCTCCTGCCAGGTATGTTGTTGGGTAAGCCAACTAATGCAGTTATTGCATTTTATTTTGTTGTTTCATTGAAGTGCATCCTCCTCAAAGATCTGGGACCTCCTCGACACCCTCTCGCCAGACGTCGCCTTCTTCACGGAAACCTGGACCAACGCCTCCTCCGCCCCCGACATCGCCACCGGCATCCCAGACGGATACAAGATCCAGAGGAAAGACAGCCCCTACCGCCCAGGAGGAGGACTCGCCATCGCACACAAGAGCTCCCTCCGACTCACCACCTCCTCTAAGAGTAACTCCCCGTCCACCACCGAGCACCTACATTTCCAGATACAGACCAGCCCCAGATCCACACTACGCGGCACGCTCGCCTACAGGCCCCCTGGACCGTGAACTGCGCTCGCCACCGCCGACCTCGTCGCACCCCACGCCATCGCCTCCACGGACTATATACTCATCGGGGACCTCAACTTCCACCTCGACAACCTCAAAGACCCTAACTCCTCCACCCTCCTGGACAACCTCGCCAACCTCGGACTGAAACAGCTCGTCACCACCCCCACCCACCAGGCAGGACACACCCTCGACCCCATCTTCACAGGAGGTAACAACACCCACCTCAGCCACACCATGCAACCCCCCTGGATGGACCACTACTGCGTAACTTCCACGTCAACAAACCCACCGCCCCCAAACCTACACCCAGCGCACCGCGAAGGAACTGGAGCAAAGTCACTGAGGAGCACCTCAACTCAACCCTCAGCCGCGATGCCCCCTCCTCTTCGACCGATGCCAACCTCACAGCCAAAGAACTACACAGATGGATCTCCAACTGCGCAGACGAACTCGAACCCCTCCGCAACCCCGACAGACAACGCCCCAGGAAGGCCACCTGGTTCACCGCAGATCTCCAAGAATCCCGGCGGACATGCAGACGTCCCGAAAAGATCTGGCGAAACAGCAAAACGCTGGAAGACCGCACCACATACAAGATCGCCACGACAGAATACCACCAGCGCATCAGATCAACCAAACAAACCTTCATCCAGAACAGGATCTCCGCCAACGCCGGCAACTCGAAGGAACTCTTCAGCATCATCCAAGAATTCACCAAACCCCCCAGCGAGGATACAGACATCACCCCTTCCCAGGACCTCTGCAACAAGCTTAGCTCCTACTTCCATCTGAAAATCAAGTCCCTCTACGACAACTTCAACGAACCAACTCCGGACTCCGAAATCACTCCCCCCTCCAAATACGCCAGCCAACCCACCATCTCAGCCTGGACCCCAGTACCACCGAAGACACAGAATCAACCATGAAAGGCATCCACTCAGGAACACCCATGGACCCCTGCCCTCCACACATCTTCCACAGAGCCTCCGCCGCCATCGCACCAGAACTACGACGCACCATCAACACCACCTTCGAAACCGGCACCTACCCCGACGACTGGAAACGCGCAGAAGTCAAGCCCCTGCTCAAGAAGCCCTCGGCAGACCCTTCGGACCTCAAGAACTACCGACCCATCTCCCTCCTTCCCTTCGCGGCCAAGGTTACCGAGAAGACCTTCAATGCCCAACTAATGAAATTCATTGAAGAGAACTCCATCCCTCGCAATCCGGATTCCGCAGCAACCACAGACCGAGACTGCCCTACTCGCCGCCACAGATGACATCCGTACCCTCCTTGACCAAGGCCATACCGCGGCCCAGATCCTACTCGACCTCTCCGCAGCCTTCGACACCGTCTCCCACCGCACACTCGCCACCAGACTCCACGATGCCGTCATACGGGGAACTGCCCTCGAATGGCTCCGCTCCTTCCTCACCGGCAGGACCCAAAGAATCAGACTGCCACCCTTCCTCTCCGAACCCACAGAGATCAACTGCGGAGTGCCTCAAGGATCGTCACTCAGCCCTAAGCTCTTCAACATCTACATGGCCCCCCTCGCCGCCATCATCAGCACGGACTCAACATAGTCTCCTACGCCAACGACACCCAGCTCGTCCTCTCCCTCACCAAGGACCCGTCACCACCAGCCTCAGCTTTCAGGAAGGAATGAAGGACGTCGCATACTGGATGAGCAGTAGCTGGCTGAAGCTCAACTCGGAGAAGATAGAGGTCCTCGGACCCTCCCCCACCGCATGGGACACCACCTGGTGGCCCACCCCCCTCGGCAGCCCGCCCACCCCCACCGACCATGCCCGGAACCTCGGCATCATACTCTACTCCTCCCTCTCCATGACCCAACAAGTCAACGCCATCGCCTCCACCTGCTTCAACACCCTCCGCATCCTTCGCAAGACTTTCAAATGGATCTCCCCCGAATCAAGAAAAAACGTCACCCACGCACTCATAACCAGCAGACTGGACTACGGAAACGCCCTCTATGCCGGAATCAACAAGTCTCTGCTCAGCAGACTCCAGACCATACTGAACACCGCAGCCAAACTGGTCCTCGGCATCCCTCGACAAGAACACATCACCTAACACCTGCGAGACCTCCACTGGCTCTCTGTCGAGAAGACAGTAACCTTCAAGATACTCATCCACGACTTCAAATGCCTCCACAACACCGGACCCCAATACCTCAACGAGAGAATCTCCTTCCACATACTCAAGAGAAACCTCCGATCCGCCGCCCTCGCCGAAACCCTGCGCATCCGCAGAGCCAGAACAGACGGAAGGGCCTTCTCCTACATCGCGGCCAAGATCTGGAATGAGCTCCTGATCGACATCAGACGCGCCCCCTCTCTGAACGTCTTCAGAAAGACACTCAAGACCTGGCTCTTCGACTAAACGGAGCTGCTCCCCCCCTCCCCCAGCGCATTGAGACCCTCACAGGTGAATAGCGCGCTTACAATTCCCCTGATTGATTGATTGATTGATTAAACACCTTAGGCCTTGTGACCAGTGACAAGAATTCTGGAAAAAAGGAATAGTGAATATTTAACACCCCTATTTTGACTCCGTGCACTGCAGTGTAGGAAGTTCAGAAGTGCAAAGAACAATATTTTCAACGTATACACAAAATCCATCACGCTCCCAAGGGTTGTCGTGGTATTAACTGAGTTCATTCTCCTTATCCTATTGACTTGCAGCCTACACAGGCACGTCAGCCATGCTTCATTGTGATGGTAAGCGCGCGGCACAGGCTGTGAGCAGTGAGTCATGGGTCCACCTCGCAAACCTAGCTCTTTGCACATGTTGTGTCTCTTGATACTAGATGGGTAGGCCGGGTCCATCCGGTGCACAGAACTTATCCTAACCTCACAAATACCCCTCGGGATCAATAGATACAGACTGTTGTATAAGAGGCGGGTCCACCGGAGAAGCGGGTCCTTTGGGTGAGGCGGGTCCATTAGGTACGGCATATCCGCCAATAGTTTTTTTATACCTCTTTCTGCTCTGCAAAAAGGCTGACAGCACCAACTGGGAGGATCCTGAGCATTCTTTAGTCAACATCCTAGCAACTTTCTCACTTGTTGCAAATAAACACTTTGATATGTTGTTGCATAACATTGAGGTGAAGCTGTACATCTGTATACAAAATCAGACATCTGAAAAAAACATTGTTTCTATTTACGAAAAATCTGTTTTAAAAACGATGCTAATAATATTGAAAAATAATGAAAGTTACTTACAAAAGCAATAAATTAAATAACAATTGGATAGCTGTTTAAGGTTTTTGCTAGTCATTATTTCATAAATAGTACAAGTTTACTTTTTTGAAGAGCGGGGTGAAGGGGTTTGGCACCATCTTTTTTTGTCCCAGCTGCAAGTTCTAGCCTGCCCAGCCTCACTGCATCCTCTGTGTGTAAGGCAAGTGACCTGTGTCCCTCCTAGCAGTACTAGCCCAGCCATCCCGTGGCGTCCAGGAGTAAGGGGAGTTTACCCATGCGGTCCTGGTTTGCAAGGGGAGGAATCACATGCCTCCGCAGAAAGAACTGGCCCAGCCAGCCTCCTTTATGGCCTCCATGTGCTAGGGAGCACCAGAGGGGCATTCTTGAGCATTAAAGAGTAACATTCCACAAAAGGGGGAAAGATACTTCATGTCGGAAGCAAGAAGATGCGCGAACCAGAGAGCACAGAAACCTACACTAAGGAGAAATGAGCTGCGTGTCCTGGCATGTTCAAGAGTACTGGGTGGAGGGGGTGTGGTTACCAGCAAGCAGCGCAATATAAAAGAGGGAGTAAGGAATTTTGAGTTGGGCACATTTGGCCTACAGACAAAAAAATTGCGGGTTCTGGTGAACACCATACAATGTGCTGGTGGTAAGGATCAAACATTTGGAGTGAGGTTAGAGTGTGCTCCATTAAAAAGTCGAAGATAAGGCAAACCGGAAGGAGGAGGGGTGTGACTCGGGGAGACAGGGTGCCCGGACCTGGAACACGCTTGGGTGCAGAAGCACCAGAAGAGGCCCTCGAGTGACATCCGCCAACCTCCTGCCCCCCCCCACACTACCGCCATGTGGGAGAACTGGACGGAGGTAGGGGAGGCCCCCCGTGAAGACTGAGCATCGCAAGTCTAGGCTAGACGACAGCAGGAGTCCAGGGACAACGAGACGGGCCAGTGAAAAGTGACTGTAGGTGAGGGGCACTCGTGCCAAAGGCGCAGAAGCAGGTCTGACTTGTTAGGAGCATTGGGCCCACTGGCCTAATATTCCCCTGTGTGATATATATCCCTACAGATGCCCGTGGGGGTTTTCTGGGGTTTGGCTCGCAGTGCCTGTATGATACAGCTCTGAAGACTGAGCTTGGACCAGACCTATCCGGGGGCGCGGCCAGATAGGCAGTAATTGTAAGGCACTTGTCACGGGGTCCCCAAGCAGCAATGATGGTGAGCCCTAAAACGATCAGACCCGCCCCCCAAGGGTCGGAGACACTGCGCCTGCCGGATTGCAAGCACCTATCGACGCGACTACCTGAGACGCAGGACCTCGGAACACACACAGCACTCATACTGGCAGCTATACAAGACACCCAAATGGCCCAGGAACTCAAAATTGAGGCGGTAGTCTAGGACGTAGAGTTACTACGGGTGGACCAAAAGAAGCTGGCTGAGAGGGTAACAGAAAATGAATCTATGCTGGGGCAAACACAACCAGCCCTACTTGACCAGCTGCTCACATACTAACCCTAGAATAGAAAAAGAGCTGGGCACCCTATGGAATAAAATAGATGACGCAGAGAGACGCTCCCGCAGCAACAATGTCCGACTGGTGAGGCTCCCGGAGTGGTTGGAAGGCACTAGAATGGAGCTCTTCCTGGAGGAATGGCTCGTGTAAGTGGTCCTAGAGGGAAAAACATCTCGTTGGTTCACAGTGGAGCATGCACACAGAGTGCCGGGCAGATCGCCGCGACCCGGGTTACCACCACGCGCAGTGGCGGCACGGATCGTCAACTCCCGAGACTGGGATGTGATATTGCAGAGGACGCGGACGCATGGCCCCTGCAGAGTGGAAGAGAGTGAGGTACACACCTATGCGGACTACACCATGGCGGTCCAGAAGCAGCCTGAAACTTTCAATGGAGTCAGGCGACACCTACGCAAACTGCCTATCACATGTGCCCTACTGTTTCCCGTGAAAATGAAAACTGATAGCGAATGGGATTACCTACTTTTTTCAAAACGGCGGCGGAAGTATGAGACTGGTTGGAAAAGCAGAGCTACCCTCCAACCCTCCCCCCCCCGACAAGGGAGGAGACACAGGCAGCAGATCGGTGGCAGGAGCTCAAACGAAGATGGAGACTACTGATGCGCACCACAGGAGCACCCACTCAAAACCAGGCCAAAACAGAAAGGGACAAAGCCGTGGCAGGAATACAGAGGGACCGCTCCCTGGAAACCAACAAGCAGTGGGAGGCACTCCCTCAGGAACAGGAGAACACAGATGAGAAAGACACATCACCGAGTGACCAGGACAATGGCCAAACCCCACCCAAAGTCACCCCATGACAACAGATAGAATAGTGTGACCCATATCCACCTGTGAGAACGCCGGCGAACTGGACACCCAAGGGGAATCCTGAGAGGCCCGATACTCTAGGAATTAACAAATCGCGGGCTTCGGCCCCCCTCGATGCTGTTTTGCAACAGCATAGAACAAGATATAGTCGCAAATGAATTTGAACAGCTACCAGTTGGGGCAACGGACATGCCATGAATTGGGGTGGCGGCCAGTTCCAAGGTTGCAGCACCGCAAGGGAGAGTGGGAGGGGAATTGGGGACCAGTTAATCAGTTCAATCACACGGCTCACCACGTCAGAGCCAAATGGAACCTACATGACCCAGGGGGAGGTCCAATGGGTGGCAAGTGGAACAGAAACAAACAAGCTACATGACAACCCACACTCTTAAGATATTAACATGGGATGTTAACGGCCTAGGCAGCAAAATTAAGCGAGGGCTGTTGATGAGAGCCCATAACAGATATTGGAAGTGGGTAGAAGCAGAGAATGTCAGCACAGTGGGATATACTGGAGGGGGCAATACTAGAACTAGAAAGAGACTACCTCCTGCAGCTCTCAGTGGCGCAAAAGGAGCGCCTGGCGCGGAGACAGGAGGAACTCCAAGCACTAGCCCTAGAGGCAGTTAAAAGCACACACACTGCACAGCAAAATATGAAGCCGGAGACAAGACCAGAAAGATCCTAACCTGAGTCAGTGCTAGAGAAAGGGAGCGAAATGACATACCGCTACCAATAGCCCCAGGCAGCACGGCAGCCTGAGACAGTGCAGCAATAGCGAACTCTATGGCAGATCATTAGTGGGCCTTCTACTCCGTAAAATGCACCCAGACAGAGGCAGCAGTAAGGGAATTTATATGGGACTCCCCCATTAGGTCCTTAACAGACCCAACAATCATACCCATACCTAAGGCAGGAAAAGAGAGAAAGCTTGGAATCCCACTGGCCAATCTCGCTACTCAACGCAGATACAAAAATCTTACGAAAGTTTTAGCGACCAGGCTGAGGAAGGTGATACTGGATTTGGTGCCCCAAGACCAAAATGGCTTTATGCTACACAGGTCCACAAAACTCAATCTACAATGCCTGTACAGTAACATGGCAGCGGCAAGGGGCCAGACTGTGCCACTGGCTATCGCTACCTAGATGTAAACAAAGTGTTCGACTCAGTGGAGTGGTCTTTCCCGTTTGAGACCCTAAAGAAAATTGGTTTCGTACCCAAATTCCTGAAATGGGTGTAGCTGCTATATACAAACCCTAGGGCCTGGGTTAAGGTGAAGAGGGTTCTATCACAGGAATTCCCAATACGACATGGCATGAGGCAGGGCTGCCCCTGTCGCTGATGCTCTTTGAAATGGTGATAGAGGGACTTGTGGAGCTCATTAGAGTGGATGCCGGGATCTGTGGATGGAGATGGGATTCCTCGTGGGAGGACCAGATCTCGCTATACGCGGATGATATCCTATTATACATGGCAGAAGCAGAACTCTCCTTGACTCGGTGTGTGAGACTTTTCGAATATATGGGGAGTATTTGGGCTTGACCATAAACTGGGACAAGTCCCTGATTTTCCTGATGGGTGGATGGATGCCACCGTTCACACAGCTATTCCCTTAAAGATGGTGACCAACCACTTCAAACACCTGAGGCTCCGGACCTCTACAGGGTGCATAACACACTACATAACCTGGCGCCCCAGCTCACTAAATTAGAAGCAGACACAAAGAATTGGAAGGCCCTGCCACTATCGCTGATGGGTCACACAGCCCTCTTCAAAACGAAAGCTTTACCCAGGTTCACCTTCACACTGCAGAACAGCCCATATGCCATACCACACATGTTTTGTCAAAGATTGAACAGGTTGCTGCAGTCACTTCTATGGCAAAACAGACCGCGTGTAGCCCTGATGGCACTCTAACTCTCGTCATATGAAGGCGGCATAGCACTCCTGAATGTTGCGAAATACAACGAAGTGGCACAAGTCAGTGTAGTAAATGACTGGGCGCATGCACCCCTAGACGACCCTGCATACGGACTGGACCATAGGTGAAAAGGGATATCTCCATGCCCTATACTGCGGTAAACTGGCAGCTGGCCCACCACCTACAACCACCACAGTGGTAACCACCTGGCATCTCTTAACCTGAGAAATGGGGTGGGAAAAATGACTGACACCAAAAACCACACTGTGGCGGGAAACCAAATTGGGCCCGGTGAACACCCTCCGGAGATTCCATACATGGGACACTTGCAGACATATGGGATGCGAACGGGATAGTTCCATTTGAGCATCTGAGATGAGAGTATGTTATGGCTCCTAGTCAGATGTTCAGGTGTTTATAACTCGTGCGCTCAGGTCACACCTGAGGAAGAGTCAATGGAAGAGTCCCCCATGGAGAGATGGCTGCTGAACAGCTATATGACTGCCAAGGCAATTTCACTCACCTATAGAATCTTGATGGTGAACACACTGGGGGACCTGAGCAAGCTACGAGAGCGCTGGCAGGCAGATGTGGGGACATAGATGATAAAGACTGGATGGACACCCTACAATTCCCCCATGAGGTGGCCATACAAGCGTGCCTCAACTAAAAATCCTGCTCAGGATCTACAACACCAGAACACTACTACCATAATAAGGCGGGCGGACCAGGACGACCTTGCGAGGGTGTCGGCGGCGTGGAACTTTTCTCCACACACTGTGTGGACTGCCCAAAGCTGGGACAGTACTGGCCAAGGATCCTGACCAGGCTAGAGACTGCAGTGAGTACACACAGAGATGGCCAGGCACCTCTCGTACTGCTGGGAATCAGACATCATATGATTTCAAAATGTGCTAGTTAACCTAGGGCTGCTTTTGGCAAGAAGGGAAGTACTATGGAAGTGGGGGGGGGGAGGGGGCAGGTAGACCATGAATTCAGGACTGGGTGAAGGAAATGAATACATGCCGAACAATAGAACAAATGGTCTATGAGGGCAGAGGATGCCCCAAAGGGTTCGGGAAAATATGGGACAGCTGTAATATGGGAGAAGGCTAGACCAGCCAGGAGGGGGTGCGGGTGTTTCACATCAGCAAGAAGCAGGGTTTCACCAAAGCCTGGGAAGAACCACTTGTGTTCGTCAAGCCACCAGTAGAGACGGATTGTCACCCGGAACTATGCCCAAAAGCACTAAAGAGATACTGTGATAACCCGACTTGAGGTAGACTCACGGGGGAGAAAGGGTTGGGGGCGGGACGGTGCACCGTTTGTAGTTGTATTGTGTGTTGCTTTGATAAATAGCTTCATGTGAGCATGTTGCCACTGACCATGGAATAATTAAAAATCAATACAATCTTAATTAAAAAAGTTGAAGATTTATTATGAAAAATAATTTAGAAACAGAAGAATGTTTGCAAATTCCATTGGATTTCTCTTTAAATTCTTTAATAAGAATGCATTATGTTAAATTCTAGGTTGATTAGCAAAAGTTTTTTACTTTATCTATACTATAAGAAGAAACCATGACACAAAGCATGTTACAAAGATACAGTGCTGTCCTTTTCCTTCTAGACCCAGAGGCATGTACTCTAGACCATATACGTAAATCTGAATGGCACAGAAGATTTCTGCTCACTCAATGCTCTGCCCCCTCCTGGGGTTTTTTGGTAAGTACAACATCATTGTTCACTTTTGCGGATTTTCGGGATCTGCTAACTTTTAATTTGTCACTTTTACCCGCCCTTTCAGGCATTCGTCACCTCTGCTTGAATAAAGGCGGGAAAGGCATCTGATTGCACGTGAGTAGAGCTGTGAACAAATGACTGTGACGTGCACCAGCCTGCCAATCAGAGTTAAGCTTCTGTGGGCCTTCAATATTGGACATCACTTTTAAACCGCCAAGAACGCTCTTGGACACTGACCAACCCACTTGATATTTTGGGCTTGAGGTTGCATTTAAATCCTGAACATCCTTACTAAGTCGAAGGATAAACTGAATCTCCCTACAGCACAACCTTACATCACCTCTTGCAGGAGTTAACAATTCATTAAGGCTGAGAGCTCGACTCCCTCGAATCACGCGAGATATTGAGTAGAGAACCCATCCAAATGTTCACTGAGTTCCGAAAATAGATCTCTGCAGTAGTTATGACTCAGAGAGGTGATCACCTGAGTGTAGCATTTCCACAAAGATGCTCCTCTCTTCCCAGAACTTAAAGCCAGGCCGGGCAGTTGAGGTGAGGGGGGCTTCAAGGACAGAGGACGGAGTATACCTACAGGTGGTACAGAAAAACGAAATTGGCATTAATATGTAGATTCCCAGTTGACGCAGAAGGCTCGGCCCAGCCACCAATACAATGAGCGAATGAGCGTGCAGAACTACAGCCGTTAATCGTAGATTCCATTCTCAGGCGAAGTAAGACGGGAATTTACCAGCTTCGTTCTACGGTCTGATGGCTACGCTTATCTCAAGCCCTTCCGCGCAAGAAAAACACAATTTATAACTGGCGACCCGCTGTGTCGGCCCTAAGCATGCCAAGTCAGGCGGGCGCTGCCGGCGTGGATCACTTGCAAATATGACTTGTTACTATAATACGGAAGTCCTGCAGCAAATGAGACGCAGAATTAGCGATCCCTCAGTATTATGTCCTTACATTTCTCAAGAGCCAGGATAGAGTGATGCGGAGAGGAGCTACATCTGCAAATGTAATAAAGGCCTAGCTGGAAGGAACAGTACGCGGAACTGGGAAGAATTATGCAGGGCTCCAGGCAGGCTGCCACCACTAATGTCGCACAGCGGAAGAGGTGTATACATGCAGGAGATTATCCACTGATCATGTTAAGCGCCAAGGGTCAGAATCTAAATTAAACAAAATTCAATTATTTACAAAAATATTATCTTTTTAAATGAAAAATATTCAATTTACCAGATAATCGGTATCTCTTTTTTAAATAATCAATTTTCAATTCACTAAATAAATGGTATATTTTTAAATAAAAACTAGACAATTCACCATATAAATGTTATTTTAAGTAAATAATATTTAATTTGCTAAATAAATAGTGCACTTTTATATAAGCAATATTAATTATTCACTAGGTAAGTGTTACCTTTTCAAATAAAATAATATTCATTTTACTAAGTTAACAATATATTTATACATGTTATCTGTGTTTAAAAAGTGGTGGTGGATTTCAGAAATGTTCACTTGCACCTTACGTACCATGTGGCTTTGTGTAAGCCTTTTTTAAAAGATATCTTGTGCTCAGAGACAAGCAGGGGCTTGAAATAGTAGAAGCCAAACATGCAATATTTAATGTGTAAGCGTAGTTCAAGTCCATTAGTTTTGTAGTATTGCTGCCTCTTTCTTCGGCAAGGTAGACTACCTCTTGAAGATTAATAGATTTTGATTTTTCTTTTCTGAGAAAATGCACTAGCTCATCCTTCATTCATGTTTGAATATTTTAGCAGACCCTGAGAGGTTAGTATTTAACTAAACCCCTCACCCCTAAAGTTGTTCCCAGATGTTCAGTCTCTGAAATTCCCAGTCATTAAAATTCCTCTGGGTTCTAGTGGAGAGTGTCTGATACATCCAAACAGCCAATAACATTAGGTGAGAGATCTATGCCCCAATTGACTGAACCAAGACATGATTGACAAAGTCTCAAGCCAATGACTGAAAGTGGCTGGTTGAAGAAACCAATGGTTGAAGTGAGTTGGAAGTCCACTTTATGTATTCTGTTAACGATAGGTTGCTTTGACATCTTTGCTGTGAAAACAACAGCCTTAAACAAAAGACAATTTCACAGCAGGACTGTCTTTCCCTGATGTGTATTAGCAAACGGGAACTCACTTATGAGCATTGAGTGACAAACACAAACCGCCATCCAGGATTGGGTAGTCGTCTGTTCTATTGAAAGTCTGAAACGGTGTTGCCCTCGAGATCCACCAACAGGTACGGAACCTATCATAGCATCTCTTGACGGCATACTGGTCTGCCACACACAGAATCCTACAGCTGGTCCAGTATTCCGACTAATTTTCCAGTGTAAGAACCAATTGACATTGTTCATGTGCAAGGGATTTTGAACATATTTTCCTCAAATGAAATGCCCGCCCCATATTATTTTGATGCAGTCCTGCGTTAATCTTCAAGAAATAATCCCCGTCTCACGTGGACTCCTAATACAGACGTGTGCCCTGGTTGAATGGATTCACCCACCTTCATGTGATATAACAAATCCTCCCTGAGACTTAACCGCCAACTCTTTTACAAATTTACTCTGGGTTTAAGATACTTGAACTGAACCCAGCTTTAGGATAACCTTTCAAGCCGTAGCCTTATCGAGGACCGGTTGAATTATGCCATTCTGGAGCAGCAGCGTTTTCTGCATAATTATGGATTTGCCGCAAGCTCTATACAATACACAACGTGCTGCACAACTTGCAGGCGTCAAAAAAGGAAAACTATTTCTAGCTCAAAAGTTAGTAAAAGAAACAAGACGCTTGTGGCACAACGCTGTGGCAGATGTTAGCTGGTCACTCTCAGCTGTTTATTACTGTGTTCAGGTTCTAAAGAGATGCCAATTGTGAGAATGTTGTCCAGATTGATTACCTTCGATGATGGAGTTATGATGATGATGAGGCTTTTCTCTGCAGCATCAGAAAAACCTTTTTATATTTAAATGCATTTCACACACGGTAGGAGTAAAGATTCCTTTTTTGTAATTGAAATGATTTTGTTTTATTTATGAAAATACATGTTAAACCGCAGGCCGATCCTTAAGTAAGCTATGCTTGCATCACCACCCCATGGATCCACCCGGAGTTCCATTGTAATATAACTAGGCGCCCACTCTATGAATGCACCTACATGCATACATACGTATGCACATACGCATGGGCAATGAAGATCCTATCCCCAATGAAATGATAACATTTTGGGGGAAAGGCTTTTTAGTTTGGCTCCCTTCTCCTAGTGATGATAAATGTTCTTATCCAAGAGTAAAAGGTTTCTTTTTCCATCAAGTTCATGAGTTCATCTCTGAGAACGAGCTTCCCTCCCTCCTCTTGATATCTGTCTGACAGTCGTGCTGGCACAAGGTGCCCTGTCTGTTTTAGGATCTCGACAGCATCAAGAACGGTCTCAATAAGGGGAGAGATCAAGGCATGAGAAAGGGGCTTGCCATGGAGAACAGCTGGGCACAGGAACTTATTCAGAAACAGAAAAAGGTTCAGGCTTGGTGAAATTCGAAGATACGAGAAAAGGTAGAGACCAGAGTGTGCAAACATGAAGAATGGTCCAAGGATCGAGAAAAGGCATTCACATTGAAGGGTTCAGGTATAGAGGAAGGCCAGTCCTGCTAAAGAGTCCAGGTATGGATAAATATCCAGAGACAGAGATTAGTCCAAGCATGGAGAAAGAGCAGTCTTTGAGGTGGTTCTCTTTTCGGAGACGGTCCGGCCATGGCGAATTTTATAGGATTGTCCAAGCATGGAGTAGAGTCCAGGAATATCTGAGGTGGTGGATGGGACACAGTAAGGTTACGATACCTCTTGCATGTATTGTCAGTCCGTGTTTACTACAAACAGGACTTCCCTAGCCTCACCTGGGACATCCATCACTCATCAGCACAGGATTAGGAGAAGGTCCAAGGTACCAAGAGGTCTGACGTTTACATCAATCTTCATGTGGGACCGACATGTTTCTTCTACTAAACCCTAATGCTACCTTTGACCAATACTTTCTCCTGCAGATGAAAGTGGGGGGAGCTGTTACCTGTGAGGCAAATAAACTCAGCACTGATAGGTGCTTGTGGAGGCGTCCTTGGGAACAAGGACCACCTTCTGGACCCCCGGGTCATCAAGCACTGGAGGGCTACTGTGTTTGAGGGCTTTCAGTCAAACACTCCAGAAAGTGTATCTGACGTGGGCAGGGGTGCCGAACATAGGTCCAGAAGGGCTGGGTGAATGCCAAATTTCCAGCCTATGTACATAGGATAAATTTACATATAATGATTCCAAATTGAAGGTATTTACACAGTCGATGGTTATGGAAACTCCCCAATGGACCTCGTCTCCATCGGCATATTTTGGACATCCCTAGGTTCACGGGTGGAAGAGAGATTGAGAATCCTCCCTGGTCCTGATGAGGACATTCGGGCGCTGGTAGACGAGAGCTCAGCATCCTTGAATTGTTTGACACTGCTGCCTGTTTCCCAGCATGGCTGCCGCCTCCTTTGTACACGGTATCATCCCGATGGCACGTGCCCGAGCGCGCGCTGTGAATTTGCTCTGTTTCACAGCCGGTGCACACATCCCTCTCCAGTGCTATGGTAACCCAACACAACGCCATAACAACCGGGGCACATGTTGGCTCCTGAGGTGGGAGACTCCAAGAGATGGGCAAGGTCCAGGCCAGCGCCATGGAAACGGTGACATCATTCGGATGGAGGGAGCGGGGCCAGGATAGTAGGAAGAGATGGCTCGGGAAGGCACTGCTACTGAATGGACGGACTAAACATGCAGCGACGCTGCCTTCAGCAAAAGGAGGCTGCTTCCGGTGCAAAGCAAGGCACAGGGAATCATGCAGTTTGTTAATATAGCAAGCGCGTGTCACGCACCTACATTGGTTCCAATCAGCTACTGATGCTTTCTAGGTGCCACGGGTCAGCAATGCTGGGTCTGTCATACTTAAAGCTATTCTCAGAAATGGAGCTTCAACGCAAAATGTCCCGAGCTCTTTACTGCACGTGACTATCTGGCATGGCTCTGCTCTGGTTTCTTGTTTCACGGGTGAATGTTCCACGCCCCTGGCCGCTCTTGGGCAGTACAGCCCGTAGTAGGCACAGTGCAGAGCAGGCATCCAATCTCATGATGTTCCCTACACAGCAGTAGGCGCCTCTGATCGAAATGTCTCTGTTTTATACAGCACTAGGCCGAGCTGTCTGGTAGGGTGTGACTGTCCTATTCATCCACACACTTGTTTGCAAACGTATGAAATTAATCGCTCATTCAATCACCTGTTCATTCATTCATCAACGCATCTGCTTTTGCATTCATATAATCATTATTTTACAAATTCACCTTTTGACTCACTTCTTCATTATAGTGCTTACACATTGAGTCGCAACTTATTCATTCATGCATTTACTCACGTGTTCACTCATTCATGAACTCATCTTCTGACTCATTCATCCACTACAAGTCATTACATATGCACCTGTGCACTCAGTCATCCACCCATTTACACATACATTCACTCATCACAAACCCATCCTCAGTTATTGGTCCATTACATGCGCTGACATACTTGCATGCTCACTCATTCATCCACATATTTCCTCATGAATTCTCTCTTTCACATACTCATCTGCTGACTTATTTGCCCACTCTAGCGCATACTTATTTAGTCACATACTTATTCAATCATGCGTTGACTAATGTGTTAAACCCATCCTCACTTGTCAATTATAGTGCTTACTCACTCATTTATTTATGCATGTACTCATATTTTAACTCATTCACAAACTTGTTCCTTCACACACTTACTCATGTATTCACTTTATCTCAAGCTCATCTTCTAACTCATTCGCCCATAACACATACTCACATATTCACATCCTCGCTCATCCATCCACATTTACTCTTGCATTCAGAAACGTACACAACTCACGCACTCACACACTCATTCAATCACATTCTTTCATTTATCTCTCAGCGACTTTAGTCACGCACTCATTTGTGAATTAATTAGAACGGCAACAGACTCATAAGTGTCATCACAATTTGATATCATCTCATTCTTAAGGTGTAAGATCTGAAAAAACCTTTCTGCCTGTGTCATCCCAACTCACCTTGTTCACAAGTCCTCACAAACTGTACCTCTTACTCTGTGTGGTTCTAATTAGTTGACAGATTTACTACTCATTCTATTATCTCCTGTTCATTTATTTTATTTTTCTCTGCAATTCACATTTACTTCCCGATTTTGTGCCTGATCCATGATTAAACGAAACTGATGAAATATTTGCATTGTAGACTTTCTCTTAAAGGTTTGATTACATTTCTAACGTTTATGGGATTTATAAAATAACTGGGGCCCGATTCACCAAATTATTTTCATCCCTAAATTCATGTTTATGGCTGGAAATGGCTTGATTTACACCTATTAGGTATTCACAAAACGATACCTAACAGAAGTAAATCCATCAATGCCTGCGTAATTGTGTGCCAGAGCTACGAACTATCAAAGGTGTAAATGCAAGGGGCAGATAGTGGGCGTAACAACTTGTGGTTAACCTTGTCAGTTTTTGAGTGCCCCCAACATGTTAGTCTGTGGACATTCAGAAATTGTTCTCTGAACCTACTCTAAAAATGGTAGACGATGGCTCCAATAAATGGCTTGAGTAGAAGCCATTCTAGGATAGAAAGGGGAAGAGGACACCCTTAAGTTTTGTGGGGGTGTAGGGTAAGGTTTTTCTCCACAGGGAAAAATAACTTCCTCGTTCCTCTGAAGAGAAAACAAGCATTGGTAAAGCTAAAAGGTCTGCGTTTAATGTGCTAATAGCAGTGCAGCGTTAGCACAGGCGGCAGAAAGATGTAGTTTTATGTGCTATCACCTGAGAGGGTATCCTGGCACTGAGCAGGTGTATGCCCAGCCCTGCCTCGGGTATGTTGGTTAATTGAAAAGTTAGGTCTTCAGCTTTTTGCAGAATTCAAGAAGAGAGGAGGAGGTTCTGATGTGGAACGGGAGACTGTTTCACACTTTAGGAGCAGTGTAAGAGAACGTCCATCCTCCTGATCTGGTTCTGTGTATGCATTGGGTGTGTTAGTAGGAGTCCTGCAGAGCGGAGGTGTCTGGGTGGTTGGTGGAAGGAGATGCAACTGTTCGGGTAGGTGGGGCCGAAGTTGTGTAGTGCCTTGAATGTGTGTGTGAGGAGTTTGAAATGAGCGCATTTGTGTATGGGGAGCTAGTGAAGCTCTCTGAAGTGTGGTGTGATGTGAGTTCTATGTGGAAGGTTGATGATGAATCTGGCTGCCGAGTTCTGGATGGTTTGTTCTTCTGGTGAGTTCCTTTGTGATCCAGCATAGAGGGTTTTCCCATAGTCCAAGTTGCAAGTGACTGTGGCGTGAGTGACAGTTTTTCTATAGTTGCTTGGGAGCCAGTTGAAGATCTTTCTCAGCATCTTCAGGGTGTGGAAGCAGGATGCAGTAAAAGTGTTGACTTGTGCGGTCATGTCCAGTTTGCTGTTAATGATTATTCTGAGGTTCCTGGCATGGGTTCTGGGTGCGGTGTGGGCCCGAGAATCGGCCGGCCACCGGTTAGAGTCCTACTCTAAGTTAGATCACTACTTCTGTCTTGTCAGCCTTGATTTTGAGACAGTTGGCTTTCATCCAGTTAGCAACTCGGTCATGCAGGCAGTGAACTTGTGTCTTTGGTCGGGGGTCTTGTCCGAGGGGGAGAGTACGAGTACGATGTTGATGTTGTGTGTGCGGATGACGTTGGCCAGAGGCATAATGTATGCATTGAAGAGGGTGGGCCTAAGCGATGAACTTTGAGACACTCCGCAGATGAGTTTGCATGCTTCTGAGGAATAAGATTTCAGGCTGACAGCTTCTATCTGCTAGTTGTAAAGTCCCATATACAGTTTAATGCAAACACTCCAGTGAAGGGTGAAGGATACATGCAAACAATCAATAGCATTAGATGAGAGATCTATTGCCCACTTGACTGAGCCAAGACGTGACTGACAAAGTTTCAAGTCATTTGTTTTAAGTGGCTGGTTGAAGGAAGTCAATGGTTGAAAAGAGAGGACCCAAAAGCCTTGTGTTAGCAATAGGTCTGGTTGACAACTGCACTGTGAAAGCCCAGACCTAAAAAATCACAATTATATTCCCTCGGACCACCTTCTATATTTCAACATTGGGAAAAGAGCACCATCTTAATGCCCTACAGTAGTATGTCAGGAAATCTACAACATTTGCATTGCTTCTAATATATTACCAAGAAGGGTTGTCAATAGGAAAACCTATAAATTTGCACCTGTTCGCAAGTGTACTTTTACAGGTGCATATCTACGATTCCCTTTGTGAATTGGGGCCCAGAAGTACACCTGAAAATCCATACAAACCGTATATTTCCATGCAAACATCTACTTCACTGCATTACTCCTGTGGATAGTCTGCAGGCGCACGATCGGCAAAAGTGTTTCAGAAATGTACATCTGCACATTTCAACCTTTTTCTCCTTTTTTCTATACATGGAAAATAGTTTTCCCTTTAATATTTTTCCATGTGGAAAAATCCCTTCCTCTGCCCCAGAACAAATGGCAGTGTTACAGAAACTCTTGAATGTTGCAGGTTGGATGTTGCTGTCCTTAATCTCCAGGGCATTAGCAAGGATGAGGGTCGCTAGACTTGATTAAAATAATGAACCACAGCTGTAACAGCAAAGAACCCGCTTCTAAACGAAGATGTCGCTTTCGTTTGTAATACACTTGTTATGCATTGTGTGAAACGTGCGGCTGCCCGAGGCCCCCGCAGGGGGCCACTAAAGAGGGCAGCCCTCTAGTGCCAGCTGGGCACCCCACACCCCCGTAGGGGCAGGGACTCAGGGAGGAGTCCCCCAAGCCTGGTCGCAGCGCAATAGGCGAGAATCACGTCCGGGGCGCGAGGACAGGGGGAGGGGTATATAGGCCTCCCCCCACCATCTTGGCGTCCTCTTTCGCGCGCCCGGACACGCCGTCGCAGCCATGGGTGCTCCCCTCGCTGTGCCTCGTCGCGCCGTTTGTCAGGGCGCCGTGTCGGTGATTTTACGGTGAGTCCAGGCCGACTGGGGCGTGCCCAGTGTCCTTTTGGTGGCTCATTAGTTTATTTGGTGTACAGCGAGGTGGAGGTTTGAGCCATGGGTGCCTTGCCCCCACGGGACACGCGGTTGGGTCCTTGGTCTTGCGTCGGTGTTCCGATGAGTGAGGGGCCATATGTACGGGCATAGTAAACCTGCTGGGTCGCGGAGTGCCGCCTGTTTTCCCGGCTGGTGGGGCAAGAGAAGGAGCTGCTTGTTGGGGGCCCGCGGACTGGTCGGGTCAGACGAGTTGGCTGGAGGCCTGGGCGGCCTGCCATGTCGACGGTCAGCTGGTGCCCCGGGAGGGGCGGAGGTTACGCGGCCGATAGTAGGAGGATTGTACTGGTGGTGTCCACAGTGCTTTGTGGACACGCTAACCTCTCGGCACCGTTTTGCGGCTGTAGGCAGCGTTGGTGTTGTAGGCGGTGAGTCCGGGGCCTTTTGGGACAATTTGTTTTAGCCTCCTAGGTGATGTCGGGCGGCGAGACTGGGCGGATGGGGGAGTTTGACTTTTGGTACCGGTGGACTTCATGACCGGTAGCCCCAGCATCGTTTCTTTTGGGGGCCGCGCGTGGTGCTATATAAAGTGGCGCTTAAAAAAAAAAACCCACACCACTTTGCGCTCTTGCGGGCGCTCCTCTCCTGGCACGTGCTAAGTGTTGCAGCTGCCAGAGATCTGATTTAAACAGTGTGCTTGGCGCATCTTCTAAATTATGCCCGCTCGTGCATTATTTTGGCCACAGGCGACGCAACATTACAATGCAGGGCATGGAGTTATGCGCGCGCATATGTCTTTCAGTTTGTGACGTCTCCTACCACGCGTTTACACAAGACATCAATTGCGCTCGATGCTCTAGAGCGTTGACTGCATGTGATTGCTTTGTGTGTACAGGAACCTTCCCATGTGTGGCCGCTGCGTCTTTACCCTCTCAGGATGTAATCTCTCTCATTCTGATGCCCGGGACCTGTGGCCGCTCGTGCATTATTCTGGCCACAGTCGACGCAACATTACAATGCAGGGCATGGAGTTATGCGCGCGCAGATGTTAATGTCGTTGTTCCTCGTCCCCTCCCCCCCCCCCCACCGTCACCAACCGGTCATTGCTTGGGGGGGGCATGCATGTGGGGGAGGGGGGGCGCAATTGATCGGCAGTTGCTGCGGGAGTCTGGGCCCTTTGGGCAGTTTGTGTTGTCTCCGGCGCTCCCTTGGGCCGGATGCCCCTGCCTATAGGCATGTATAGCTAGGCCCACAGTTGCCCCCCCCATCCTATTGAAATAAGGATATTAGAGGGGGCAATGTGCCGAGGTAGGATGACGGTCGAGTGCGGCCACGGGCCACTGCGCTGCGCGATCGGCGGCCTACGAGCCTAGCATGGGAGGCCCACGGCATGGGTTGAGGGCCCACGTCATTTTGTATGGCCGTTGTTGGGTCCATGGGCTTTAGCTCTGTGCCGTGGCTCGCGGGCGTGAGCCAGGCCGGCTGCTCTGGCCTCCGGTGCGACAGAGCTATGGAGTGGTCTGGCAGTGGTGAACAGTAAGCAGCATGGTAGGTGGCCCGCATCCCTGTCGGGGCGCGGGCCTCCACTTGTGGCACGGACATGCAGTGTCTGGGGTGGAGCGCAGCACTGCTTTGCTCGTCGTAAGTTTATAGCTTCCCCGAAGCTTTCCTGGGGTGCCGTGATCCCTGCCTCTGATGGGCACCAACCCAGCTTCTGCAGGGTTATCATTTACTGCGAGCGTAGTTGACCGTGGGGTTTGTTGTTGGGGAGGTCATGTGCCGCGTTTTCCGCCGATGTGGGTTGTTTGGTGGCCTTGACACACATACAGAGCCAGGCGCTAGGGTGCCCCGAGCTCCCAAGGTGGACCTGACACAGCCGCCCTCAGACTGCCCAGGGACGCTGGGGGTTCAGGTCTCTACCAGCAGCAGGATGTGGGCGTTAATGTCTTTTTCGGCAAGTGAATAGTGCATCCCTGCTGCAATTTCAATTCAGGAGGCAGTGTTTCTGCAGGTCGCCGTGATGATACAATGTCACAGCGGGTAGCGCTACTCGATCCCCTGCATGGAGCTCGTTGCCCACGCTCCAGTGTGTCCTCTGCGTCCGGTACTGGTGCGGCTCCCCCAGCTGCACGCAAAGTTTTCCTTGTGCAGCTCCCTTCCAAGGATTGTTTATGAAGGGATTTGTGAGGGCTAATTGGGGTTTCCTTCGTCGAGTTGGGTGCGGGGGCCTTCGGAGTGCCGCTGACCAGCCTACCAGCTGACGTACCCAACAGACATCTGAACCCTTAGACGCTTTGAGCAGGGTGCATGGGAGCAGAGGCGCGCACACAACCAGGTTATCCCATCGTGTCATGGTTCGTTCGGACGGTTATCGCCCAATTACTCTCAGAGTTGAGCAGTTTAGCATGTTTACAAAATTTTGCTGCCTACTTGTCCGGTATGGCCTCCAATGGATTTCTGTCCACTGCCTTGGGTTGGGACACGCTGGTAGATGGTCCCTATGTGTCATGGCATCGGGTGGATGGGCTTTGATGGCGATTCGTGCGCCGCACGAGCGCATGCGCACACTGAGCCGGGTTGATCATGCGGCGGGGGGAGATTTCTGCGTGGGCGGTCTCCGTACTAGCACTGGGAACTCCGGCCTCCGCGTTGCATGTACTGCATCCTCGGAGTGCTTCGAGTACAGGACAGCTGTTCCTATTGACACTGTTGCCAGCGCCGCATGGGGACTTTGGCGACCACAGTTGCAGTTAGGGACATTCACCCATCGGTGCAGGTATTGTGAAGGAGAGGCGGACATGGGTTCACTGTAGAAGGTACTATTTACTTTTCACTGCTTCATTCAGAACCTAGCTGCACGGTTTTGGTGGCTGGCGGCCCCCGAGCTGAGCGTGGCGCAACTCCTGGCTGTGGCCACCCATCGGTACTGTGCGTCTGGGGGTGGGGACCATGTCGAGTCCCGGTGCCGGTTAGCCACTTTTAGGGCACACTAATGCAGGTTCCTTTAGCCCAAAGTCAGCTGGCCTTGGGCCCTGTTGATGCATGCGTTGGTTTGTTGCAGCACAGATTGTGTTGCGGCGTCGGGCGCAGCAGTTTGTCCTCACTGGCTTCGCCATGCTAGAAAGGAAGGCCAGACACAAGGTTACAGTTTTGATTCTGTTAAGAATGAGGTAGGCTGACCTCAGTTTGGTGAATGTGGCTGGGGTAGGGACGGAGCGCCAGGTTTTCCTTCCGTTCCATTAAGATAGTGGGAAACCACAATACCCCTGGTTGCTCTTCCTGATATTTTCCGGACGGTGGTTCGGGGTAGAACTGTGTGGCAGCAACCAGACACGGGGGAAGTCTGGTCATTAAGCCATGAGCCAGATAGGGTGCCGTTTCCACTCAGCCCATGATTCCGTACTTGCTGCAAAACATTGCAATTAAGAGGGACGCACCTGGATTGGTGAGCGTAGCACATTTCCACTGAAGGCCTTGCTTTTCATTCGCTGTGAGCACAAGGATAGTTGTGCTGAATATGTATGTAACTGGCGCTCAAGTATAGCGTTTTTATACCTTGGCGTAGCTTCATTGCTCAACAGTTTAAAGGAGTGTGGTGCCAAACCTGCGCAAGGATCTTGCGCTGGTTGATTGTCTACAGCCTCTGCTAAACTAGGGGCCCCTACCCCCACGGTTTGGTCGAGTGTAAAGGATTTCACGGGCCCGCCCTTGATCAGCATCAGCGTGCTTGCTCCTCAATCCGGGTAGCAAGCTATTTGTCCCTGATGGAAGCATTGTTAACTGTGCCCACTGCACTTTCCCTCTCCCAGTTTGAGAGCAGGGGCTTAATTGGTGCAATAATTGGCGGGGCCCACTGCCATGTAGAGCTAACTGTGCCTGTAATATGGCGTAGGTCATGGTATTATGTGACGGGTGCTCATGCAAGGCGCCTCGATACCTTCAGCTGGAGTATGTGCTAGATAGAACTGCATGAGCTGTAGCACAGAGGCACATTGTAGACGTGCGTGCGGTGCACTTTGCCTTTTAAGTTGAGTATAGGAGCCATTCCTTTCGCGGGATGGTGCACATGTGGCAGGGTTAGTGAAGCATGAGCGGTAGCGCAGAGGCGCATTGAGCAAATACTTCGTCTGGGTGGCAAACAAGGTTGCAATCTACAAAGCATTTCATCCTTCTGAGGTCGATAAAACGAGTACCATGGAGCTGAGTAACAATAAACATGTTATGCAGCGCCAAGATACCATGGGGTGAACGTGTTACCAGGTACAGGCAGAAGCAGAAATTGTTGAATTTGGTTAATACAGCGGGCTCACCCAGCAGGGTAAGCGAGAGCCCAGCTCAATTTCCACGGGGATGATGGGTGGCACAGGCAGCAAAGTTGACGGCCAACCTGACAACGTTTCTTTAGTGCCACAAGTGCAGTGGCACTTGGGCCCCAGGAGAGTAACTAGCCTACTACATTCTTGTTTATGTAGGGTGGCACATTTGTTAATGGTGCAGGATAATTGTTTTACTCTAAGAAACTGGGATCTCATGCCCAGGTACTGTCGTTTTTGGCCGTTTATTACCAGCCCAATGGTGGGAAAGTACAATTTTATATTTACTCTGTGCTGTGTTATGCTAAGTGCAGCTCCTGCCGGCAGGTACGGGGTTGTGCTAACTGAGCGGTAGGACGGTGGCCCGGTTGACCTTGTGAGTTATGTCATCCCTGTGATGTCATGATGAGGTTTGGTAGCACAGGGTAATAGGGGCAGATGGAACTGAGTTTCTCTTGTATGGACGATACGAAGGGTAATCAAAATAACCTTCCACAGTCCTGGTATTTTCGAGTACACATCATTGCAAACCGGGCACGTTCACCAAATTGCTGCAATTGTGCTAGGATCACTACTACCAGAATTTGGCGGGGGGCGGATAAGGGTGGGATTTCATGGGCCCGCCCATGATCAGCATCAGCGTGCTTGCTCCTCAAACCGGGTCAGCAAGATGGTGTCCCTGAGGGAAGCATTGTTAACTGTGCCCACTGCACTATCCCTCTCCCAGCTTGCGAGCAGGGGCTTAATTTAAAAAGCAGTAAGCTGCACAAGAGTAATTCATACTCGGGTGTCTAGTCTGCTCTTCTATGTAGGTGCACCAACAAGGTTGCAATCAACAAGCATTTCATCCTTCTGAGGTCGATAAAACAAGTACCATGGAGCTGAGTAACAAACATGTTATGCAGCGCCAAGATACCATGGGGTGTACGTGTTACCAAGTACAGTCAGAAGCGGAAATCGTTAATGAATCTGGTGAATACAGTGGCCCCACTCAGCAGGGTAGTAAGCGAGAGCCCAGAACAATTTCCATGGGGCGGAAGGGTGGCACAGGCAGCAAAGTTGACAGCCAAATTGACAACGTTTCATTAGTCTTGTGGGCTGCTCTGAGCTGAGCATTTGCAGGCGTAAGTAACAGTTTCCGCTACCAGTTCAAAGGTGCATCTTTCACCAAGTTACCCAGATCACTGGGACAGGAGGTAAGGTGGGCTGGATATCTCTTGCTTCTACCTGCATTGGCACATCTTGTCAGGAGTGATTGTCAAAGGGATTGCACTTCAGCCAGGCATTAATAGCACCCATCCACACCAAGCCGAGTGTTAAGGTCACACTGGGCCCCATTTACAC